>JAYKKM010000465.1:0-560000 GCA_035772405.1 Chrysogorgia sp. JL179-B06 | reverse complement strand
AAAGGTGTCAAAGAAAGTCAAGGGTTACAGGGATAACCTGTTGTAAGAATAGCTTATTGTTATCTGAGAAGGTTTTTAAAGGAATTTTATGTTAACTTTTCATGGTTAATGAATAGTGGAGTGCACAGATTTTAAACCCAAAATGCAGTCACAGACAAACTGAAATTGACAGCTAAAGATAATTTTCCTAAATGACCAAACTCCTATTGCTTATGACTTAGATTTAATGGTAAATGCCACATCACCAATACACAAGGTCAAACGTCAAACCTCCCACTCGAAAATACTCAAAGTGGCAGGCAGATGATGACTAGTCGGGCCGCAAATACGTTTAGTTTGCAGCCCTGCTTATCATTGATCTCATAATGAACTGCATCTGTAACCACATTAATAGTACCTTTTATAATGATTTGTTGTTGTATATTGGTGATAATGATAATAACATGACTTTTTTCAGGTCATATTGTTTATTTGTGGCCCTTGTAGTGGTCAGTCACCAGCGCAGTCACCGTGTAATCAGTCACCAGTCATTGGTGACTGACTATGCGGGCCACAAATAAACAATATGCTCTCCAAATGTCATGTTATTCCCTTATACAACAAATGTCAGTTTCTCTACTAAAACAATTAGACTATTCACTATTAATTTCTATGAGACAACAATTAACTACAAGTGCTTTGCCATTGATATTGTCAATTATAAAATTTGGTGTAAATAAATTAATTGTTAAACATACACAGTCGAACCTCTATTAAGCAGCCCTCTATTCAGCGGCCACCCTCTGTTAAACGGCCACGTGTCAAAGTCCCAGAAATATTCCCTATAATTAACTGTAGTTACCCCTCTATTAAACGGCCACCTCTATTAAGTGGCCACGGCCACCTACGAGCGGTCCCAATTGGTGTTTTGTATTGCTTTTTACCTGTATTTACCGCAAGAGGAATTAGTTTTTTCAATTAGTTTTTTCAAAGTCTACTTGTTACTGTTATCAATGATTTAGAATTGAATAAAAGGACATTTGACCACATCCAAGGTCCATTGCTGGTGTTCCTCCATTAACCGACCACAAAGCCATTCCCCAAGGGTGGCCGTTTAATAGAGGTTCGACTGTAACTATAAACACACAATATTTTCCAGACTTCAAGAACAAGAAAGAAGGTGAATGAGCCAGAAAGTGACTCTGACTGGGACAGTCTTCCTGGTGATGTACCAGAACCAATCTCAAGTCCAGAGCCTGCAACCATAAAGCCAGCTACAACATCGTCACTTTCACCTAGCCCACCAAAACAGCTAAATACTTTTGGCCCTGGAAAACACACTGGCAGTACCACAAAGCCTGTGAACCTTTATAAAACAACGACGAATACTTCTAAAAAATTAACTAGTAATGTTACAACATTCGAAGATAGGTCTGGTGGAATATGGAATGATGAGCAGGATACTAAAATTGGATTTTCAAAAGAAAGTAAAAATTACAACAAAAATGATCAGAGCAAAGTTTTAAAGGAAAAAAAAGATACGAGAACTTTACAGCTGGAAGCATCTGAAAAAAGACCTCCATTTACAGACTTCAATGGTGTGTTATCAAACTTTCTTAGCAATAAAAACTACCTTTCTTTGTACTATTTAACTATATCAACACCATCAAATTCCTACTTGAAGTTCTACACAACAAAAATTATGTTTGTCTAATATGAAAGAACTTGTAAAATGATAGAGTAACACCTTTTACAACTTTTCCGTATTTTACTTCGTTTTTGAAATATTTCAGTTTGTTTGATATGTAAATGAGATGGTCTCTGACGTCAGCTGCAGGGTAGAGAATTTTCACTTATTAAAAAAGTCTTATATCTCAGTGATTGCTAGTAATTACAACGTTCATTATCATGAGGAGTTATTATACGCACATTTTCAAGTAAACTTGAAGATGTAACTGATATTTGAATGAGTGAAAATTCTCTACCCTGCACCTGACGTCTGCAGAGACCATCTCATTTACATATCAAACAAACTGAAATATTTCAAAAACGAAGTAAAATACGCAAAGTTGTAAAAGGTGTTACTCTATCATTTTACGAGTTCTTTCATATTAGACAAACATAATTTTTGTTGCCAATGTCCTTTAACTTCTACTACGATACAGTTTCTCTTTTTCCCTCCTTTTTCTTGTTCATATTATTTTCTTTCGTCATCTTCATGCACGAGAATTGTTAATCTTTACACACATGTACTGTATATGTATTTCAGTTTGTATTTAAATAGATAATTTATCTTTTTTGTTCCAGATGCCCTCTCCACACCAATTTCGCCTTCCCAAAATAGAAACGACCACCACGACCAGGCTGGAGTTAACCAAGCCTACAGGATTGACAAAGAAGATATCCACGTGACTAACCATGATTCATGGGATGAAAATGAGAATGACACCAGCTGTGAATTGCCGCAAACTCGTGAACACAAGACAGCAGAGGTTTCGGCGATGAAGCATGAGCACACTGTAACTGGAAACCCAGTGCAAACGTCAAAAATGAATAAGCAAGATAAAACTGATTTTCAACCTCTTCATTTGGAACAGCAAGATTCAGAGCCAGATTCCCAATTTCAAAATTGCTGTTCGATCCAAGTGCCTCATGGACCACATGATGATAGGTTTAATGATTTTCATTACTAAATAATATATATTTTCAGTTTAACCCTTTATGCAGAGTGATCAGTATTTAATTTCTCCTAATAATACCAATGGTTAACCAACTATAGAGGTAGACGACACATGGACGATCGTCAAGCTCGTATCCTCAGAAAAATCATTCTGAGTCCTGGACAGGAATCGAACCTGTAACCTTCTGAGCCACCGAGACTCAGATGGAGAGCGAAGGTTACAATGATGTACTGGTTCGATTGATACATGTATATGTACTGTCTATGCGGTAGTCACTATATATCGGTAAGGTTTGGATGTGTTAATATACACACTGCTGTAGTGAATGTGGGAGAGCTCGGAGTCGGAGTCATATCCTATATATAGTGACTGCCGCATAGGCAGTACATATATCAATCGAACCAGTACATCATTGTAACCTTCGCTCTCCATCTGAGTCTCGTTAGCTCAATCTGGTTAGAGCGTCTCACCGGCAATCAGAAGGTTACAGGTTCGATTTCTGTACGGGACTCAGAGGATATGAGATTTCTGTACGGGACTCAGAGGGTATCTCGATATCATACGAAAACCGAATCCAATAATTAAGAGTAAAACAATTCATTTAACATCTGTTTGTAGGTATCGACCTTCGTTCTTCCATGGAAGCAAAAATCACTTTCATATTAGAGAGGACAATCCCAGAGCAACTGTCACAGAAATTGCAGATAAGTGAGTAGATTCATCTATCTATTATTCTATTATCCATTCGTCTAATGTCTCTCTGATATCCTCTCTTCTAATGTCCCTCTCTCTCTTTCCTCCCTCTCTCTTTCCTTCCTCTCTCTGTCGCTCGCACAAGCATGTACAAATGAATTTGTAACAGACACACAAAAGATTGTATACCTAGTGTCACGGTACAACTTAGCGTAACGTCTAAAAACTATAATTCCAGTAACATCTCAAAATTAACGCAATATCTCCAAACTTAGCATAACGTCTCACAACTTAGTGTAACGTCTCCAAAATTAGCGTATAATGTCTCCAAAATTAGCGTAATGTCTCCAAAATTAGCGTAATGTCTCCAAAATTAGCGTAATGTCTCCAAAATTAGCGAAATGTCTCCAAAATTAGCGAAATGTCTCCAAAATTAGCGTATTGTCTCGAAATTTAGCATAATGTCTTCAAATTTAGCGACATTGCGCTACATTTGGAGACATTATGATGTCTCTCATCTGAGATTGTACAACACGAAATCTATTGTTTATATATATAAAATATTTTACTTTCACAAAAAGTTGAATATAATCTTCGGACAAGATGAGCATCGGACAAAATAACAGACACAATTAATATTGTAACTGTCAAATCTCTAGAAATGGGATATTTGTCAGGACAATGTCCATGACCAGCCGCTAATATCCAGGCTTGCCCTCCCAACCTCCCTCCCAACTTTCCTTCCTCCCAACCTTCCTCTCAACCTTCCTCTTTCCCTTCCCATGGTGTCAAATGTGTATTTTTTAATTCTAGATCAGAAGTTGTTCTACAGCGATTTTGGAGAGAAGTCTTTGGAGTTCTCCAAATTTTATTGAACTTTTTCACCATTTTCATCTTGGAATTCTTCAAAGTTATGGTCCATAGTCTACGCTATCTCATCACTGGAATTTTGTACATAATTGGCGACCACTTTATAAAACCACTTCTTTCTGCAATTTTTAATAATATTATACAACCATTTTCTATTTTATTACTAAATATTTTTACTATCTTTTCAAATCTACTTAAACCTCTTTTATTGCTCACACGAGAACTTTTAAGTCAAATATCGATACCTCTAAAAGCATTCAGATTATTTGAACTGAACTGGGGCCACAGGAACAAACAAAACCACGAATACACAGATATTAAAGTTGTTTAAAATTTTAGTTAAAATAAAAAGTGTTATGAGTTATTGTTTTTTCAGTTGGAGAAAATTAGACTTCTTCGTGACAGAATATTTCTTCATTGAAATTTGGGTTTAGAATAAGCTTGTTCGTAATGTCGACTGCGCATCGAAATGACGCGTTCTGCGTCGGGATAAAACTTATTTCAATTCATAACATCAGGCTGGGGAATTCAGTATAACGAATTTGCAAGTGTATATTGTGGTTTTATCCTAATGTTATGAATTGAAATAAGTTTTATCCCGACGACGAACTGACATAACATACATACATACATACACACATACATACACACATACATACAATAACATACATACTTTATTGAGCAATTCCCAACTGGGCTTTTCAATGCGCCATTACAGATGAAAATTTATGATGTAAAATATGAATATTTATAAAATTCAAATGTATAACTGCTTAAAATATTAATTACTGACTATTAATAAAATTGACAAACAAATAGTTTTTCATTAACTTCTTGAAGTGACTAAGAGATGTTGCCTGTTTAATGTTTTCTTCTAAACTATTCCAAAGTTTTACTGCTCTGTAGTGAAACGATCGTTGTCCAGAAGCAGTTCGGCAAAGAGGAATCTGTATACCATCTTGGTTACGCGTGAGTCGGTTCGTGTATTGAAGATCGTTTACTAAATTTGTTACTTAATTAAATATGGTGGAGCGAGCGAGTTCTGAACGAGAACTGACTTATAGGGTATGGTATTTCTTAATTTTAGGGTTAGGACCAGAGATTTTATTTGGGTTAAGGTGATCAATGTTCCGTGAAATTTGTTTTTCAATAGCGTTGTGAAAAAAGTTGCAACTTTGCAACTTGCGATACGAGTTGGTGAAATCATTGCAGCATAAGTAGAATCGAGTTCTACTTTTCAGTGGCGGATCGCCCCCCCTCCCCCTCCCCCCTTAAAATCCCGCAAACAAGTGTTTTTCTGAGTAAAGTGTTTCATAGCAACGGCGTTGTTCCCTAATTTCGCAAAAATTCTTATCTTTTCTTGCTTTGCAAAATTTTCATGGGGGGAATGCCCCCAGATCCCTCTAGTAGAACGCCTCGAACATACACCCCCCCCCCCCCCTTTCGAACAACCCTGGATCCGCCACTGCTTTTTGCAACGATTTCTGCTATGATTGCAGCAACTTTTTCCAACGTTGCACAATTTAAGACCCCCAATCGATCTTTTTTCAGAGGAATGCCGCTTCATCCGTTTATATTTATAAGGCCGGATTATTGCGGATTCGTATTTCTAGTTTTAATATTACAAGGCTATATGATCACCTTAATACATGGTTTAGATTCTACATTCTTTGATCCTCATGCTATATAGAAAATTTCTTGCATTATTCTGCTGGCATCAGCCTGATCCTGAACACTGCGCCAACTGCAGTGTTTCACTTCTGATAAGAACTCCTAGTTTTAGTAATAAGTCAAAATGACGCGCGTTCTGCGTCGGGATAAAACTGTTGAACGTTTCTGATTGGTCGCTTGAAACTCCCGGGCTGCCTTGTATTTATTATAAAATATATTGTTTCTTATCGTATCTTCTCATATTCCTAGACAGACATGTATAATTATTTATTGCCTAGGTAAGGTCATCATCACTCAAGAATGAGTTTATTAAAAAGTTTAAAAAATTTAGAGTGTTGCGCTTACTCTGATGAAGGGCTCCGCTCTTTTCGCAGTTTACGAAATTAAAAAAGATGAGTTTTGTTTTGTTATTCATAATTCTATTGGTTCAAACCACAATTATCAATGTGAATAAATTAATTGCTTAACTTTGCCACGACAGTAATAATATAACAATAATAATAATAATAAGCAAACGCAAGAAACTTGTGAATTATCACAGTAAAGGAGGAAACTCTCGTGCGTTGGTAACTTGGTAGTTCGCTCCACTGACTGCTCCAGTCCAATATCGTCTTCGGGAGAAAATAATTCTTATAATAATCGCAAGTCCTCAATATCATGCGATAGTAACCAGGACGTATGATACTATGATATTGAACTAGCAATTACTAATTACAGGTTGGAGTTTGGTTAGTATTAATTTCTGCCATTTTATTTGTCAGCGTCTCTCTACTTTGCGATCGACCTCCGTTGTTTCAGACAAGTGACATTGATCGCGCCGGAGGAGACACCGAGTGCCCGGCTAGAATTAAATTCATCACGCGTCTGGCCTGATCCTATTGTAACGGCCATTCTGTGCAACATTCAGTCTGACATAAAAAAGAGATAAAAACGAGATAATAGTTAAGTGGAATAACGTACAAACAAAATACTCGGACGTTTCGAGCGACGACTCTTCATTAGATAACCTCCGTTGCAGACTTTCTTTGTGTCCTTGCTTACTCTGACAGAAAGAATGGCTAGGAAGGATGATAGTCATCATGTAGCAACAAATTCCTGCGTCGTATATTATTCACAATGTTGCAAATAATACCCACGTGCCACAATGTTACAAAAAAGTAGACTTTTCGCAACCGTTTAATGACAGCAATTTTGTTTAAATGTAGCAACAAGTTGTACGAATTATTTGTGTAGGTACTGTAATTTGCATAATATTTTGTATTAAGGTGTTCGGTTGCATGACCCAAAAAAAAAACACTTGGCTGTGATGTGAGTATCCTGAGTAAATATTAGTGTTATTAAAACTTTAAATCGGTTACAACGTATTACGAAATAATTTGCAGAAATTTGCAGATCGCGCATTCACCTACAAATATCAGTGCAAATTTCGTATTTTTAAAATTTCAATATTTATTATGCAGTATTTAGATTCTTTAGACTGAAGTGCGTCACTCTGTCTTACCGTTTCTTAGAAAATATGCGGTTTCTCCAGCGGTTTCTTTATATCATGAGTTATCGGCCTATATGTGTCAACACCGAGTAGCTACGGAAAATAACTGTTTACACTTTCATGTTGATTGGTTTTAACTCTGTCGTCGCTCCCCTTGCTTGCCAGGATATTCTATATGTTCTAGCTGATGACCATTGTCAAACACTATTATTCAGCTGAGGGGGATGTCTGTAAAAAAGGATTTATTCCGCTTTATCAGCTGGCCAATGCAATGTTCTCCTGCCGAGTCACAGCAAGTACGGCCTTGTGCTCCTCTGTTTGCTTTGTAATCATTGTTTACTTGAAAACTGAATTGGCTTTTTTTGGCTGACCCGGCCATATAAGCAGTGCCTAAATATATATATTTCTCAGTACACGACGGATATGTCCTCAGTGCATAGATATAATATTAACTTGGGGTTTAATACAAACACTGCCACTGGCCAGTTCTCGGTGAATTCAGTAAAGTCGCGTTAGGTCAAATAACGGATGTGGGAACCAAAGCGGAAAGGTGTTTGGCACCATGACAATTAACAAATACATTGTTTTTACCGTAATGAAAGGATTGGGAAGCTTACGAAAATAGCAGTTCTTGGCGAAAAAGGAAAAGATTACCACGGGGGGCGGACAAGATAAAAGAACTTAGATGAACAAGCTCGCTTACATGAATATGGACTGACTGGAGTTGACCACAACAACGTTAAATTGCCATGTTATAGCATATACATGAGAGTTTTTGAATAAAACGCAACTTTACTGTGTTTATTTGGTTACGCTTCATTACAGCTATGGGAATGAAACTCGTTACTCCCCACAGTCGCTTCCGTTTGCAATACTTGTGGGTGAATGGGTAATGCAATAAAAATTCTTTTTTCCGATTTAGAACGCTGGTGGTCACTGTGGTGACGAGAAATAGTAATGTTTTCACACGTTTCGCTCAGTTCACAAAGTAGAGATAGAGTAAGAATAATTTATAAGGAAGCAATCAATTGCGAACTTTTTATGTCTTGCGGCAACCTTCCACAAGCAATGAACGCAGCTGAATGCCAGTAATGGCTTATATAATGGTTTATTAAAGCCGAAACGGTATTATTCACCGACCTCTGATTGGCTGCTTTGCCAACGCGGCTTCCGCTTTCATATTATGATTGACGCATGTTTCTTCACGTGATCATGGCAATCGCTTTCTTTTACAGACGCCGTTGTCGAGTTGATCGGCGAAGCTTTATACTTAACCGAGATATCGCGTCTGGCATGCAATACCTGTGTTCAGAAGCTCTATCCGAAGAATCGAGGACTGTCATCTGTCAGTTTCGTCAACCATGGCTCGTAATATCGCTTCGTTGCCACAATCCGTGTTGTTCGCGATTTTTGTCATAATTCAAGGTAGGCTTCGTTTGTAATCATATCCCATCGGCACCGCTTGAGTCTGTGCAGAAATTATTATGTACGAAAAGATAAAAACGCGATACTTAACCAATGGGGTCTGACCGTGCGCGTTTTCGAGTTAACGAAAAGGATTTGCGCCATGCATAGTTGAAGGTTAAGTGCTTGGTGTTGTCTACTTCACTGTTTACCAATAATTTTCACCTTGTAACCGATGTAACGCTAGTTGCTTCACTTCACAGCCCAAATATTCGCATGACTTGTCAACAAAATGCGTTAAAATCGTATTTTTGTCATTTGTATTATTTTTGTCAGTTCATAATAAATACACTTCACATTGAATCTTCCCCCCATAGGCTTAAGATTTAGTCAAGGCATTCGGTTTCTGGAACAGCCAGTCAATACCACGGCGACAGTTGGTGACAAAGAAGTTGTACTAAAATGTTCCGTCGACGACGCATCTGCCCAAGTTGCATGGTTTTATAGAAATACAAAGATTACCGAGGATTTTGTTCATCTAACATTTTTGAGTGGTGGCTCGTTAAGGATAACAAACGTAAGAAAAAGTGATTCGGGAAGCTACAATTGCGAAGCTTCGAACAGTCGTGGCGGGCACATCCAAAGTAAGACAGTTACTCTAACTGTTCAATGTAAGTATTTCTTGATTTTACCCCACCGGGTCCACTTTCATCCTTATTTAGTTCTTAATCCAAATAATCAGCCAAACACGAAGCTTGCTTTGTTGTCAAATAACCTGTAGCGTCAATGCGCACTCATCTTTATATAATAAAGGTGTTTCCAATTTATCCGATCAAAATAAAACGGGCTGAGTGATGAGTTGTGAGTTTAACATGACAGTCAAATGTATATTGAAAACCAGACGCCGATAAGTTTTGTAAATAACACACTGACAATCGTAAACCTTCGATATTATATTTAAAGAGATTTTAGAGCAACCTGGTTTGTATTTCTTCCTTTAAATTCGGTTTCAAAAGTGGACGGGTATTCTATAATTGCTCCCATAGTGTCAATTCGTTTTTGTTATTTCATACTTGCTCCTTTGCGAATTCAAAAGATAACCTTTTTACTTTCCTTTGTTTTCTGCGACACCGACAAGTCTAATAACAACCTTTATGTCGGCTCAACCATGCGTTCAATTCTTATTTATTATAAAGTTAAGGTCGCCCTTTCTTTGATTTGTAGCGATGATGACACTTTCCATACATTTTGATGTGCAAGATTTTTTAATTATTGAAATTGATATGAGGCCAAAAAGCGTGTGAAAAAGGCTAAAAAGACTGCTCATCTGTGGTCCAACCGCAAAGATTATGCCTAACTATTAATGCAGCAGAAATATATGTACTATCTGTGGCACGGTGTGACTCTGTCAAAACTTTTATATGCTCGCTAAAATGCTCTTTCAGTATTCGGTAAATGTGTTAAGATCACGACACCAGATAGAAGGTAGAAGTATTTATCGTGCCAGCTTGTGAAATTGATATTGAGCGACTGTTTGGCGTTGTTGGTTTTTTCAACGCGGATGTTTCCAATAATGAATAATTACCAAGATATCTAAACAGGTATTAAGGCGAGCCGCGAGGTCACAACCACAAATCTCATGACTCAAATCTATTAGACCTTAGCAAAAAATGCAACAACTCCCACAGGAACGGATGTGCTTATGAATTGCATTGATTTTAGCTGTACAGATTTATAGTTCCCATCCATATTTAAGTTGTCTCCCCACTTATTGCTACATTTCAGTAATATACCTTTTTGTTTTGGCTACATTACACTAATACTCCTTTCATGGTGAAGGATTTTTGTTAATTAATCAATTCGTATTATGTTACACCATATCTTTCTGTTGAAAATATGGCCTCTTCTGATCTGCTGGAAAAAGATTACCATAAATAATCTTTTTGGGATTACCATTAAGATAATAGTTCAGCATAGCTTTCTTGTTATTTCTTGAAATGCCAATAACATTTGATATGCCAATAACGTATGGATACTGTGAAATATGTGCATAAAATATGGGAAAAACCACTTTGTTGACAATGGCTTATAATCTGGATGCTTTGCAGTATCTGCTCTTGGGAATCATTCAAGATGCCTTTATGTAACACAATCCCATCTGTAATGTTATCAATGTATACCATAATTAACCAGCCTACTGTAATGTTTTCCCTGACTTTGTCCCTTCCCTGGTGCTATCAATGAAGCAAGCCCAATCACGTTCAGTGCCACCCTCTCCCAAGGACGATCTATCAACACCATCAATCGCACTGATAGATAACCAAAAACTAAAAAAGTTTTTATACATACAAAAAAGTTAAACATGTTAAATTTAAAATGGAATTACCTTCAAACACAGGAATCAGCTTGGAAAGATTTTTCTCTTTCAGCCAGTCAGCAACAAATGCAAATGATTTTCCAGAGAAAAATTGAAGAAACTTGTTGCTGTTCGACGCCATCTTTCGCCCCAACATCCTTTGCGGTCAGGTTTTTTATTCCCCGGTCCCACCCCCAGGATACCTGTGGGACCAAACGGTCAACAAAATTCCCCACCCCCGGGAAGTCAGGACCAACGTTTGCCCCGGGGATGCCTGGGGGAGGGATTGGTAACAGCAAGAATTGAACCATGTATTACTGGTCTGGGCCATTGACTAGTAATATTTGTGCTAACCTAATGATCTCATTGTTGCATTATTAGATATTTGTGATAATAAGTTCAAAATCAAAGCATCTAGTGATATTGTATATCGTGACAGTGATGTTGATTTGACCTGCAACTGTCCTGGTGTTCCACTTCCTTCTTATAACTGGACAAAAGATGGGAAACCATCGAGTTTTTCTGGAAAAGTATTTCAGATTTCCAAAGCTCAAGTAATCAACAGAGGAATCTACCAATGTTTTGCTAAACATCCAATAAAAACCTTATCAAGTCTTCCCCATAATTTGTTAATAACAGGCAAGTGATTTTATTTATCATCTTATTCAATGAAAAATTGTTGTGCTAATAGCTTTTTCTATTTAAAGATGGTGCCCCTCCAAGAATTGTCCAACCACCAAAAGAACAGGTCATATTTGTTTTAAGAAGGCCAGTAATGCTACACTGTTTAGCAACCGGAGACCCGACACCAACTGTCAATTGGTACTATAAGCATAGCAACACGCCATTAGTTAATACCACCGTGCTGCATATTTACCAAAATGGGTCCCTTCACTTTAATGAAGTACACAGACAAAACTCTGGCATTTATAAATGTAGTGCCATGAACAAACATGACACATCAAAACATTATAAAACAAAGTTGGTTCAAGCTGGTAAGTATTTATTTGTGTATTTAGGAAACAAAACTCTTTTGCTACATTGTCTTTTGTTTTAAATGTCACTAATGTTGGACGATGTGTCCTTCAGGTCAGGAGAACGAGAGCTTAATTTATATATAATTTTTGTTTCTGCTAAGTTGTCATTCTCTTTCCTTTCTAGTTATTGGAGACATTCCTCGTATTTCTGAACAGTTTGTGGACCTTGGTAGCTCATTGTCTGTTGATTGTCAGCCACCAAAAGCTCTCCCAAAAATTTCAAATATTGAATGGAAATTAGGAAATGGTGCTCCCTTACCAGGCGATGTACGGTTCAATGTTGTTGGAAATAAACTACAGATTAAAAATATCACTAAGTCTGACTCTGGAATCTACCAATGCGTAGCTAAGAGCATTGCTGGTGAAAAACGTTTGAATGTGACAGTTTCTGTTGTTGGTAGGTATTGGCGATCAACAAACTATTGTTAAAATTTATCTAAATCGGGGCTTGTGCTAAGACCTGGCTGCTGTGAGAGCTCCGGTGGGTACTGAAAACCAGCTGTGGTCTAGTGGTTACCACACATGTCTATGAGCTGGGAGACAACAGGTTCAAATCCTGGGTTGGACCTCCACTCAGGGTCTTAAAAATAATCGAGGAGAAAGTGCTGCCTTTGCAATAATATCAGCAAATGGTAAGACTTTTGGGACTTCTCGGATAACTACCTTAAATCGTAGGCCCTCGGAACCCCTATCAATTGGGCTTCTAGCCTGTTGGGATATTCCGTTCACCAAAGAGTGATAATTCTAATAAACTAAACTAAACTGTATAGCAAATATACAAAATAAAAGTTTTCTAAGTCATTGATTTACCAAGGTTGAAGTGAAAGAACGTATTAATAATTCATGAGGAAAACACAAAGGAAATCACTACCATGTCCGTGGTTTTATATGTGATAAAATTTCATCCTAATTTACATAAACTTTATCTTTGATTTTCTCGGCTTAGACAACATTGATTTTCAAAATTACTACGCCAATGAACTTATCAAATGAGTCATTTTTCAAACCGTTTAATAAACTCGCAGCACGAGTTTGATCAGATCTAAAACAGTCGGGCTACGCCCTCGTGTTTTAGATCTGATAAAACACTGCTGCTCATTTATTAAACAGTACATAATTGATATTAAAATTTCTCTCAATTATACCCAAATAATAAATAATAATAAAGACGTTTTAGGAGCATTGTACATAGTCTCAATGCTCTTACAACCAGGCTTCGAAATAAGTGCCGGTCAGTAACCGGTAAAATTTTCCATTTTCACCTGCAAATACAGTCGCTAGGCGGACATGCATGACCGCCGGGTGAATTTTTGAACGATGCGTTTGGCTGGAGAGTAGAGAAGAAACAGGAACGTTTAGAGAATCTGCTCCGAATAGGTGAAGAAGGACCACCTGTTAAAGAATTTGACGCTTTGCCAGCTGTCAAGTCGTGGTCCGAGGATAAAGTGCGTCGGCCAAACCAAAAAGTACACGCACGTACAAGCAACGGGTCAAAAGGAGAGATATACACGACGACAACGATGGCATAGATAAAACAATTCGAAATACTCCACTAAAAATGGATAATTTGTATATTATTATATTACTATGTTCGTACTTCGTACTTTGCATGTTGTTGTTGACACTTTGACTTTAGTATTTACTATTTGCTATCTACGTAGAGTATATCCTGGGATATTTCGTGATAATTTCATCTACTTAATAATATGACTACAACATGTTATAAATACAATTCATAATACACAATATTATTGTTTCTTAACTCACGAGTCACGCGAACGACGAGCGCAAATAAGAATAACTAAAGATGACCAGTAAAAATTCCGCTGTGACCGGCAAATTTATTGAGCCGCCGGTCATAATGACCGGTATACGTTTCAAATTTATTTCGAAGCCTGCTTACAACAATACATTCTTAAAGTTACTTATAAAACTAATCACATTTCATTGTATAATTGAAATTACATGTATAACTAATAAATATATGATAACTACAAAAACTATTCATTTGAAAAAATAAAGTCTTAAGTACTGACTTAAAACTATTGAAATGTCAGTTTTCCTAATTTGTTATGGTGTAATATAATGAATTCCACTTTTTACAGCAGCAACCGAAAATGCTCTAACAGACTAACAGTATTTGATTTTGGCACAAAGTTGGGAACAGCCTTGTAATTCTAATTTAGGATTCATTGATCTGATTGTCTGTTTTAGTTTTTCCAAAAGTGGTGCAGAACCCGCAAAATCGAACTATCATTGAAGGAGAGAGTACCATGCTTGAGTGCAAGTTTAGTGGTGATCCAAAGCCAAAAATAACTTGGGAAAAAAATGGAAAGAACTTCAAGCTGAACAATTCGAAAATAAATGGATCACACTTTATTATAGAAAAGGCTAGTCTTGAGGCGAGTGGATTGTATGGATGCTCTGCAAGGATTGGACAAACCACTGTGCAAAGCAAACAAGCTGTAGTGAAAGTCCGAGGTATCCATTTTAAAAAAACCTTTGTCTCAGAGTGATTGGTGGGAAAACGTTTATGTTAATTACCTTAGTTCAGTACATAGTCAGAGGGTTTGGCGGTGACCACTGAAGTATGTTTCTGTATCTTATTTAAAATTAAATTGATTGATAAATAATAGAGAATCAAATGCACAGACTTTTTTTGTACATATTTGAATAAGCCCCCCTGCCCCCCATCAAAGATGCTTGGATATAGGCTTAATAGAGAAATCACTGATGTACTTCTAGTTTAGTGGTTACCCATCAGTTTACTTTATTATTTTTAGATGTGTGAAGTTGATCGTCCAGTTTGTTGTAGTCTTGAGAAAGTTGGTGACTGATGTTTCGACGGCCTCAGCGGCAGTCATCTTCAGAGTCAAGTAAAGCGTGTGTGTTAGAGTTTGGCTATATATATATATACGTCTGGTTCATTACATCATCATTTGTTTGTGTCATAATTAGTGTGAGTGGGTGTTGCGTCATGCGTTAAGCATGGGCCAATTTTGTTCATCAAATCGGTTGTTTGTATCATAATGTGAGTGGGTTATTGCATTATGTGTGGGTGTATTGTTTGTCAGTAGGTCTATTGTTCAAAACGTCAGTCACCAACAATAGTCTTTCTTAAAACTACAACAACCTGGACGATCAACTTAACACATCTAATGATACTCCTAGGTTCAAACTGTTTACTTTAATATTTTGTTTAGAAAAAATTACCATTATCAAGTCAGATCATTATAACGTTGAGAAAGGAAGTACAGTTCGACTTCAATGCAAGATCAGCGGTGAGAAACCTTGGACAATACTCTGGTCTAAAGTTGGCTTATCAAACTGGCCGTTGATTGGTGTGAAGGTTGAAGAAGGCATGCTCATCATCGAAAATTCTAAATTGGATGACAGTGGCAATTATACATGCAAAGCCAGTAATTCATTCAGTTTTGCCTTGTCTTCAATGGTTTTAAATATCGTTAGTAAGTATTTAACCATAAAATAAAATCATTAAATATGCAACTCTTATTTAATACAACAATACAACACCCTTACAATTCTCTTCAATAAAATACATTATATATATATATATATATATAGCAAAGTGTAAAGGTGGTAAACTGCCAAGAATTTAGTGACGAAATACTGACGTTTCGAGCGGAGCCCTTCATCAGAGTAAGGTGATGTTAGTGCAGTGCTCTGACCACTGAGCTATGGAGACCGTTGCTGAGAGCCTAGTCACGAATTCTGTATAAATAGTGTTGGTAATGCCGGGATAAGATTCTGGGTATATTACAAGTAATATTTGGCATTTCACTCGATTAAACTACATGTTCTAAGGATTTATGGTGAAGGAAAATTTTAAGTGTTGGTATATATACATTTTAAGACCCAACTGGGCCCAGTTGCAAAAAGTGCAACTTCAAATTGAACCCGCGACCCTGCGATGCTAGTGCAGAGCTCTGACCACTGAGCTACATACGGTACTGATTCTGTGACTTGTGTTATTTGACAATTTTGGTCACGTCCCCTTGATTAACTACGGTGATTTATTAATTTGTGTTTTTCATCAAGAACGTCCTGTTGTCGTCGTAACACCACAGAATGTAACAGTTAAGCACAATGGCAGTGCTTTGTTTCATTGCAATATGACTGGATACCCCAAGCCATCACTTTTTTGGTACAAGAACATCCCTGGTAAACCATGGAAACAATTAGAAAGCAAAGGCAACGTGAAAATATTTCCAAATGGTTCCCTACTTCTAAAATATGTCAAGGAAGAGGATATGGCTGGCTATACATGCTTTGGTGGCAATGCAGGGGGCTTCACCCAAGTTACAGCGTACTTGAAAGCAAAAATAACTTGTATGTGCTAAATATCACAAAATAAACAAATAATTTCCCAATGCAACCAGGTGATAAATCAGACATAGTTTGATGCTACTCTGGCTTTAAAAACCTAAGGATCGTATTGCGAAGGAACAGAGGAAAGATGCTATTTATTCCAGTGCAATGACTGTGATCAGGAGACGTGTTTAAAAGAACACCAAAAGGCTGTTTTCTTTTCAAAAAAGTAAAATTCTGTTTTGTCGGAGCACGCGTGCGTAACCTACCATGAGATTGTGTGGGAAAATTCCAAAATTATTACCACTAATCCGCGGTACCATCAGAGACGTTGTCTGGAGGCTTGGCATATCAATAGTGCCCACGCCCCATTGAATCGCGATGACGGTGGTTTATTACCAGAACCTTATTTGCATCTTGTTAATAGATAACGTCATCATCGGCTCTATGAGGGTATAAATAGGGATCCTAACTTTACAACGATCACCCCTGATGAAGACACTAGATTGGAGTGTCGAAACGTTGGATCATGGACAGTAACTTTTAAAGTTACGTTTAAAGCTAGAGCAGCGTCAAACTATGTCTGATAACAAAATAAGTTACTTCTCATATAAACATGGGAAACCATTTTATTATTTCTTTAATATAAATATGGAATGATCCCAATTTTCCTGTGAGCAGATCGTCAATGAGGTGGAGCGAAGTTCACTATTGCTCTTAGAAAACGAGGGAAGCCGTCTACTGGTAATTGTTTTAGTAAAAATTTAGTCTCTGACACAAGAAATAATTTTTATTCCACATTTTCATGAAAAATTGTAAATATTTTTTAGTCAACGAGGACGGAATCACGTTACGTTATCGGAATTTTTTTGTCCGAACTGGGGACTTTTTACCGCATTTTGATCTTAATGTAACCGAAACTAACTATTATAGACTCCTCATAGACAATGAGGACGTCTGATTGTTTTAGTAGAAACAAATTAGTGGACTATTACAAATCATGCATTCTCCAAAACATTATCCAAAAACTCATTTGAAACCTCCCCAAAACGAGAGTTTTCTGCCATTGTTTTGAGCGCGCTTCGCCATCATGGTCTATCACGAATAGACAACAGTTGAGTAGCTAATCAGAATGCAGCATTTGTAATGGACCATGGTCCGTTTCTACTAACACGGATAGTAACTATAAACTCCTGCAATAGCCAATGAAAATTGAGGATTTGTGATGGAAACTTACTTCAGTAGACATTTCTTTCCCTTATTATCTACGAATGTCATGTACCATCCCTTATTATCTACGAGTGTCATGTACCATCCCTTATTATCTACCAGTGTCATGTACCATCCCTTATTATCTACCAGTGTCGTGTATATAAATAGGAATAGGTGTTACAGTATACATATATTTTTTCAGCGACTCCCAAAGATAACATGTCAGATAATATGACGAAAACTATTGGAATTGCAGTTGGATGTGCTGGGGCTTACATTATCCTAGTTGTTGGCCTAATTATATATTGTAAAGGACGCCGTGCAAGACAGACTAAAAAATTATTAGGTAGGTCTGTAAATAGACGCCATTCAGTTGGGGGAAGACAGGAGATTGCACTGTGCATTATGGGAGACTGGGATATAGTGAATTGTTTGCTACTCAAGTTTTAACGCAAACAGAGAAAAATGTTTCTGAGCCCCAGACGGAATTGAACCTTTGCAACCTTCTCATCATCTCCGGTTAGACGCTCTAACCATTGAGCTACCAGGACTCAGATGGCAGAGCGAAGGCTATATTGTGTACTAGTAGCGGGAGATCAGAAGGTTGAAGGTTCGATTCCCATCGGGGCTCAGAAACATTTTTATACGACTCGAGCTCATGGTATAATTGTTAAATATAATTTATGTAGTTTCCTTTGTCGCTTATACTCCGTGTTCTTCCTTTTTTTCCCAGTTCTAAATTGCGAGGAAGTTCCATTGACTGATGTGGATGGCGATAATGTGGAAATGATCAAAAAAGCAGACACGAAACTACAGTTCCCGCGACATGTCCTCGAGGCGCTGCGCACCTTGGGTAGTGGTAGTTATGGCAACGTGTTTCTCGCCAAGGCTTCGGAGATCGTCGAGGGCGAGAGCTCGAGCATCGTCGTCGTGCAGTCGTTGACGTCGAAAGACGAGAAAGTGAAGAAGGATTTTATGAAGACGATGGAGAAACTTTCATTAAAACATAAAAACATTGCAAAATTGTTAGGAGTATGTCGAGAAGAAGATCCTGTGTATCTCATTTCTGAATACCCTGAACAAGTAAGTGAATGCACGGTGGACCCTATTTATTAGATGGACTGGGAGACACTTTGCAAGGGCTGACGCGTACGTTGCGTACGTTGCGCAGGTCTGGAAATTCATAAAATGATGCAGCGCACGGTTCTCGCTTTTTCTTGTTTCCCCGCCTTCGTCACACCTTTGCGCCTTCGTCATACCTCAACGCCTTCGTCACACCTTCTCCGCCATCGTTCACACCTTTCCCGCCATCCTTCACACCTTCCCCCCATCCTACTCGCCTTCCCCGCCATCCTTCACACCTTTCCCGCCATCCTTCACACCTTCCCCGCCATCCTTCACACCTTCCCCGCCATCCTTCACACCTTCCCCGCCATCCTTCACACCTTCCCCGCCATCCTTCACACCTTCCCCGCCATCCTTCACACCTTCCCCGCCATCCTTCACACCTTCCCCGCCATCCTTCACACCTTCCCCGCCATCCTTCACACCTTCCCCGCCATCCTTCACACCTTCCCCGCCATCCTTCACACCTTCCCCGCCATCCTTCACACCTTCCCCGCCATCCTTCACACCTTCCCCGCCATCCTTCACACCTTCCCCGCCATCCTACTCGCCTTCCCCGCCATCCTTCACACCTACCACGTTATCTTTTTTTAGGGTGACTTAAAAACGGTGATGCGAGACTCCTCCTCTCCTCTTACTCTAACTCAGAAGGTGAACATCTGTGCTGAAGTGGCTTCAGGCATGAATTATCTCACCAACCATGACCATCTCCATAAAGATCTTGCCGCAAGAAACTGCCTGGTGGATAAATTATTTAACGTGAAAATCTCATTCCTAAGTCTCAACCAGGGAACCTACCCGAAGGAATATTACAAACACGATGGGGAGCTTATCCCGCTACGCTGGATGGCCCCGGAGGCTTTGAGAGGCGAGTTCGACGAAATGAGTGACGTATGGTCGTTTGGTATCCTCGTGTGGGAAGTTTACACCGAGGGTGTATTGCCGTATGAGGAACGATCGGACGAGGAGGTACGTAAGTCGGTGCCTTATGACCTGCGATTGACGAAACCAGAGTCGTGTCCTGGAAGAATCTATAAAATGATCGAGCAATGTTGGGAGGAAGAAAGCCAAGATAGACCAACATTTGGGCAACTTTGTGAGGACTTTTCTGAAATACCTAGAGAAAGTGACTTTTAAATTCACGCAAAGTTAACTGATTTCATGGCATTGGAAAATCCTTAAAAGATAGCGTGGTTTCGATCAATGGTCGTCTGTAGCATGTCACGAGTTAACCATTGGAAGGATTTTCTTGGTGCAGGTTCTGCATGGATGTACAAAACTGGAATCAATTGACTTCGTTGGATCAAATGCTCCATTGTTTTAGTGTTATGTATACAGCTGAGACTGACTTGACTGACTGCGCAAATGGATAATTAGTTTTCAAAAGAGTGGCGTTAACAAAGACGGTGTTCTGGTAAAAAAGAAGCACTGACTATTTACCCGCCTCATTTAAGTTCTTTAGTTTAATTTCTTATTTGTGATAATTTAAGTTAAGATAACATTCTTCAGCCGTAAGTTTCACGGTTTTTTTTAGTTCTTTTTCCAAACATACGTCCTCCGGGTGAAGTGAGAACTAAATATCAAAACGATGCGCAATGGACGGTCCCTATTGGTTAAGTTGTAAAGATGAACGAGTTGTGCAGGCTATATAAGTACAAGAAAGCTCCGCTTTGTAATTGGTTCGTAAATCCATAATACGTATAGGTAATAGTATGATTTCGAGTGCAATTTGGAAAAAACACGCACACAATAAGTTTTTCAACACGCACGAGTGCGTTTTTCCAAATTCCACGAGAAATCATACTATTACTTAAAGTGCCCCTGACATCAAAATGTTTTATTGTCTTATTTGGAAGAACTTTTAAAATGATAAAGTAACTTCTTTTGAAGATTTTCGTTTATTCGCTTTCTTTTGGAGATATATCAGTTTGTTTGATATGCAAATGTCCGGAATTTACGTCACACATGCATAATGACTTATCAGAGAATGTTATATATCTTTGCGTTCATCAAATAAAAACACTAAAGTGTGAATAACACGTGTGCGTGTTTCTCCCACAACACCAAACGTCTCGATTTTAAAAGATTTCGTTCGAGAATGAAAGAGATACACATATTTCTCCAATAAGTCATTATGTATTATGTAAATTCCAAACATTTGCATATCAAACAAACTGATATATCTCAAAAAGAAAGCGAAGAAACGAAAATCTTCAAAAGAAGTTACTTTATCATTTTAAAAGTTCCAAATAAGACAATAAAAATTTTTGAGGGCACTTTAATAATATACAGGAAAATGTTCGAGACAATATTAATTCAAATTTAAATTTAAATTTGCTTGTCTGTACGGCACAAAATGACAAGTTTTCACTGACAATTTCAGTACACACAGAACTTTCTCTATATCGATACGTTTTTGCACTGTGAGAACAGATGTATGCACTGGGATAAACAAGTTTTTGCACTCAACCTCGTTCCCAGGGCCTTTCCCCTTTTTGAAATTGGGAGGGCGCCCTTGGGAACGAGGTTGTTTTGCACTGTCATAACAGATTTTTGCACTGCAGTAATTGGATTAATTGCATTTGAATCAGCCAATCGCAATCGAGAAACATTTTCCTATATATTTTTATAAATGTAATACCAACCCTGTACTATTAACCCTGTACTATATATAAATCATGTACTAGCAAATATCTTACCCTAACCTTATAAATATTGGTTGTTTTGGTTTTGAAATCTAACTTGACTCTTGAGTGTATATAGAAATCCTTTAGGCATTGCCGATGAGCAAATAGTGTTGGACATATTACGAAATTACAAAAATACGCAAAATAGTCAGGGGTAGAAATAGGGACAAATAACTTTATTAATGATGAGTCAAATTTTGAAAAGTCGAGAGTCTGAGAGGTTGAAACGTTTCCCGTGTCTTTAAATTATATCTAAGTTGTATAAATATGTGTAAAAATTTATATCTAAGTATGTATACCAGTTGACGCAGGTTCATATCCTGGGTCTAACCACCACTCAAGGTCTTAGAAATAATTGAGGAGAAAGTGCTGCCTTTGCAATAATACCAGAAGACTTTCGGGTCCTCTCGGATAACGACCTTAAATCTTACGGTCGTCGGTAGCAACCACCCGTATCAATTGCGTTCCTCGGGGTATTCCGTTCATCTAAAAGAGTGAGAAAATTAAATAAACTATAACTTAGCTAGCCGGAGTAGTTTGATGCTAGTAACACTCAAAAGTTGAGCAAACAGGTTCTTGGGTCGCCATTTTGAATATGACCGTGACGTCATGATGTGGTGTTGTGCTATCTAGGAGCCATATTGCCCAGTTTTCAGTTGTAATTGCGATTACAAAAATAACACTCAGAATTCGCATACTTTGATATAAAAAGTACCATTTTTGTTGCCAATGTCCTTTAATCAAACAGAAGTCAGAGAAACCTCTATGGTTTGTCATTTATTATTTTTCTGTTCATTTTTGTTTATATTGAATTTTATTATATGTCAATGGCGTCATTTTTCGTAATAAGGCTAACTGGGCACACTTCTTTAACCGGTTTAGAAGAGGTAAAATCTGCCTTATATGGAAGATCCAAAGTAAAATGTCGGATGGAAACTGTCTATTTTATATCCCATTGAATGGTATTTAATCCCATTGAATGGTATTTAGCAAAATACAGCTGAAACTCGACTAACCAAAAATAAAGACCAAAAAGAAACAGCAATGTCCTTTTGAGACATCCGTTTTAGCCATTTCTGGGAATTGAGGATTTCTGGGACTTTCCAAATCTACCAGCGGTATACGTCGCGCGGGCTCAACTCAACATTCAACGTGCTTCATATTGATCTCGGCGCGACAATCGAAATTTCTTTCTTCAATCAACTGAAACTGTTTTCAAAAACTTCAGGTAAGATTTGTTTTTGAACGATAGAATGAAGACAGTTTGTCCTCTTCAGTCTGTATCTGTCCTATATCATCATTGCAATTGGTAACACTGAATAAGGATTCGTAAAATGTAATTTTTGGTGAAAATGTGCGGATGATGCCTGATGTGCGATGTGTGTGAGTGATATGGCCATATGGTTTCGGCTTGGACAAAGATTAACACCTTTGCTCTTGGGGGTTTTGCAGCGAAAATGCCGCCACGAAAACAAAAACGAAAGGCACCGGGAGCTTCTACTGTTATCAACAAGAAGAAAGGTAAATTTGCATGGTTTATTGCTTCGTAAATACACTTGGTACGCCATCACAATGAAAAACCCTCTCAATCTTTCATCAGCGGTAAAGTGAACACATGGTGCAGTAAAGCACGACAACAGCTAAAACCGAAAGCTTTTCAACTTCCTTGACCTGGTTTACAATGCCAAAATGTCACACTATCCATTGGATAACTCGCTACTAGAGGACGAATTACATCTGTCCTATTGGTTTGATAGCGCATTTATCTGACATTGATCAGATAAGCTGATCTGATGCCAGCTGGCACTCAGCTGGGTGAAACTCATGGCTTCACATGAGGAAAAACCCACTGCAAGTTCACTAAGAATTAATTTGCCATTTCATTCTTCGTATTAATTCGGCAAGCCAGAATAATGCCTAGATCAATGTAAACCCCGCAGGGTGGGGGTGCGGGCAAAGGGTGGGGATTTGACATAAATAAAATGCCAAAGGGTGGGGAATTGTATATCGATCAAATGTTTCCAAACGAACGCACCTTGGCATGGGCCAAGTCAAATGTTTTCGACCTTTTTTGTAACAAGTCAAATGTTTCTGAACGTTTTTGACCAGATGGATAGTTGGAAGCAAAGATATATTTCGATTTTGCTCATCTTATAGTTAATCTGCTCTTGATGGGTTGACAAAGGCAAGGGGACCACAAACTGACAACGAGAAGAACACTCGTCTCCACGTCTTTTGAATCAATACCGCGCATGGTCAAATGTAGAGACCCGCGGGGAACAATTTATGGAAGTCAAATGAGGATGTATTTCGCTGTCAAATCCCTGTCCTGTGCCCGCCCCCACCCCGCGGGGTCTACATTGATAGGTGCATAACATGGTCGTTTGTGTTCATATGATGACCCATCATTCCACTTCACTCACCAAGCTCAAGGTGACATCTCAACTATACAGGCTGGCCCAGGAACCCACTTAAGGTGGTACTGGAGGCTAAAGTCAACTTCTCCGATCTTAACAGTTTTTGATATGTTGAAAGATATAGTAACAATAAGTTTGTATGCCAATTTTGACAGCGCTGCTTTATATACTTTTCGAGATATGTCCGATCAAACTTTGGTATCTAAGGATGAATGTTCGCGCCAGAACGCAGATGAAGGCTGAAAGACGATGCGTTTGTAATTGCTCTCCTACAGCGAGTTTTGACAGAATGTACACCTTGAGATTGGTGTTGTGATTTGATATGCCGCAATTTTGCGCTTTTTTCACACTCGCTTTTCTGTCAGTGACAAAGGAGCATTTATAGTCTTGTTCTTGGTCTTGGAGGAATAAAATATGGCTGAGGAATAACATCTTTCCCTGATTTAAATTTCTTCCCAGAAGGATCCGTGAATGAAACGATTGTTCGATGGTCCGCCGCTCAAGCTCTCTCTCTCGTTCACATTCCATCCAAGAGAACGAGTTTCTCGGTGCTGAAATTCAGTCTAGAACCCGAGCCAAATCCTCGAAAAACATTTAACGCGCATCCTAAATTCGCTTCGCTCATATTCGTAGCCATGTTGCTTGAATAATATTCAGAAAGCAGCAAACGAACTCAAGCCGTGATCCAAGATGGCGTCCTGTCATCAATCGCGTCAATCGACCCATACGTGTCGTTGCTACGCGCTTATTTTCCCGGGAAAATTCCCAAGCTATATATGGATATAAAGTACTTATTTGGGAGGTAAATTCAAGCTATTAGCCACTGACCTTTTACTGTTGGCTCACAATAATAAAGAAAAATCTTGTGACATCTCAAAATAATGAATTTGTTCGGGTAAAACACCCGTAATTTGACATAATACTCGCATAATTTGACAAATTTTCATCAGAGAAGCAACTAAAATGTTAATATCTTTCTTTCTTTGGAACCTATTTCATCAACATTTGGCTTGATTGTGCATAGGACTGTAACAAACAAATTATCTCGGAGTCCGCCATTGTCCGCTTTAAAACTTTTGGTTGAGAATATTTTGTATATCTGTTATCATTCAAAATCAAGTAATACTTATCAATCAGAGACAAACACTCGAGTGATGGCGGACTCCGAGATTAAATTTTCGTGTTGATATAGAAAGTAAGTCCTCTTTGTTTCAGCTCAAAAAGTTCAAAGCGAAAGCCACAGTAAATAATCGAAAACGGCCATTTTGAGAATCAAATTTCAGTTCCGACACCCCCCTGGACTCAAAATGACTTTTTAGTACCTTTCTAAATACCCATTTTCAGATTTTTTCGATTTTTTCGAAATTAGCCTCCAGTACCACCTTAAGTAGGAAGTGGATATAGATCTGACAATTTTAGGGATATTTAGGGTTAGGAATAGGTTAGGGTTAGGATTTAGGGCTTTTTTGGGTTATTTTGTCGCAATTGCATTTACATATTTATATAGTGATTTTGACCGGGAGCATTTAGCATATGGGGTCTGGTGTCGGACCTTATCCACAACGCATTAAGAGCACAAAAGTAATTAAATTCCATTATGGCAGGAGCATGAAGAGGTGATCAATCTCCACTAGCCTCCACCATCCCAGGGTGCATTCCATGTATTTCTGGCATGAAAAATGGTTGGTGTGTCTGCGTAAGATCATCAAACTATAAGTTCTTGCCGCATTCATGTTTCTGCTTTATGTTGTTACCGTACTTGTCTAGGCATATCAATATTGCTTTCAACCTCTCGTCATCAGGGTATTGTGTTTTGAAATTAAGCCACAATAAGGCACCTGAGTTTTAAAATGCCTAAAATTATGCAATCTTGGCATGACTATCTGGCGGCCATCTTGTTACCTTACAATACCTGTTTCTGTTCTAGCTCATGTGGAACATGAATCAGAGAAAGTAAGTGGTTTTGTGCTGTCGATGGGACAGGGAGAGGCCGGACAGCTTGGTCAAGGTGAGGAAGTTATGGAGAGAAAGAAACCTGGGTTAGTTAAAGGACTAGATGGTGTTGAATTAATACAAATTGTAGCTGGTGGCATGCATTCATTGGCCGTGAGCACGACTGGGCAGGTGAGCTCTCCTTTTTATGTCAAGTTAAAATAAAAATAACATTTTAAAAGTTTTGTTCTAATAGGCTAGAAGCCATGTTTCTATTAATTAGATCACACATAGTTTGATGCTACTCTGGCTTTAAAAAGTTTTTTGAACGTAACTTTAAAAGTTACTGTCCATGACCCAACGTTTCGACACTCCAATCTAGTGTCTTCATCAGGGATGATCGTTGTAAAGATAGGATCCCTATTTATACCCTCATAGAATCAACGATGACGTTATCTATTAACAAGATGCAAATAAGCTTCTGGTAATAAACCACCGTCATCACGATTCAATTTACCATACAGTTATATAAATACTACTGACGTTTGAAGAAGTCTTGGAATTGCTTCTTCAAGGTATTATTGGATATCTAATCAAACACTCATTATTAAGAGTCCAATTGTTTTTTTTCAAGGTCTTTTCTTGGGGTTGTAATGATGAAGGTGCACTTGGTAGGCACGCAACACAAGATGATGGAGACGAGTGCTTGGCCAAAGAAGTTGAGTTACCTGATGATGTTTGTGTCATCCAAGTGTCAGCTGGTGATAGCCACAGTGCTGCTCTGACTACTAAAGGGAGTGTGTATGCTTGGGGAACTTACAGGGTTTGTAAATTTAGAATTATTGTGTCTGTTTGAAAGTTGTATTGCCTTTCAGTGTACCCTGTATTACTGGTAGTTGCGTAGGCAGAGATCTTTCCAAGACAAACTTAGCAAATGTTTTTTCTTTGACAGGATATAAGTGGCCAGGTTGGGCTTGGTCCGGATGGTAAAAAATCAAATCCAGTAGAAATTTTCAATCTAGATAAGAATAAGGTGATCAAAATAGTTTCAGGCAATGACCATACAGTTGCCCTTATGGAGTCTGGAGATGTCTACACCTGGGGCTGTGCTGACCAGGGTCAACTGGGGAGAGTAGCGGGTTGGTTTGCTTCTCGAGGAGGTCGCCGTGGCCTAGAGTATGTACTTGTGCCAAAGGTTGTTCGACTACGAAGGGATCAGAAGTTCAAGGATGTGTTTTGTGGTAGTTATTGCACGTTTGCCATCGCTAAGGATTCCGCCGCAGTTTATGCGTGGGGATTGAACAACTATGGGCAGCTTGGGACTGGGGACACGGTCAACCATTATACTCCCAAGAAATGCAAATCACTGACTGAGCTTAATGTTGACGAAGACCATCATCTTCGCATTGCAAGCGGGCAGCACCATTCCATTTTAGTGACAGCTGAAGGTAAGGTGTTCAGCTTTGGCCGTGCAGATTACGGTCGCTTGGGCCTGGGAGAGAATGCCACAGAGCAGTATTCTCCTGTTGAGGTAGTGGCACTGAGGGATCATACAGTACAACATGTGGGATGTGGGGAAGTTGTGAGCTTCGCTGTCACTCAACAAGGAACTCTATACTCATGGGGAATGGGTAATTGCTTGCAGCTCGGCAGTGGCCACGATGACGATGTCGAGACGCCGTTGATGGTCGAAGGAAAGAATCTGAATTCAGAAGAACACAAAATCTTAATCGTCGACGCCGGCGGGCAACACACACTGATATTGGCGCAAAAAAAGACCTGAAGTTCTTCAAAAGGGGGGAATATTATTTTTCTGCTTTTAATTGGACTTAGAAAGAAACATTTTTTTAACGAAAATTTCTCCGAATAGTCCACGAATTCAACGAGATATTTTCAGATTTCTGAAACGCCACGTGATCTCCACGTCATCTAAGTGTTGTTGGGGTTAGTTTATTTTAATTTCATTTGTTCACAAAGGGAAGGTCTTCTCTACTGACACAACCACATTCTCAAAAGTAATGTATTAATATTAATTATATATTCACTATCAATTTCCAATAAACTTTAAAACTCATGCCATTTGCCGGTGGAATTCATTTATTTCAAGTTGGATAGATTTCGATTTTCGTATGGATCGAGCAACTATTGTTCAGAAAATGAAGCCGGAAGTCCGCCATTACTAAGGGACCAACTGAGGATCCTATGAGGTTTTTTGATGGTTTATGTGCTCTTACCATCGACAAAATAAAATAATTTTACTATAAAGAGAACCATTTTTTAAATTACTGGGTAAAACGATTCATGGCCTACCTACAGATTTACTAGTGCGACTATGGCCGCCGTTGGCTCTAGTTATCCAGTGAGAGAAGCAAAATATGAGACGTCAAATTAGGTTCAAGATTTTACGCATTTATTTAATGTTAACAAAGAAACTATATTGGCCAGACACTAAACCTATTTCGCGAGCGTCACAGTTTGATTTGCTTGCAAACTCGGAGCTTCTAATCTCTCGTTAATTTACATTATGCAAATATGCAAGCTTCAAAATCAGCTCATCAGATACAATAGAAAGCTCAATGCAGTCCTATTTTTGAGATCAGTGATTTCTTCTGCGCGTGAAGTTTATATAAACCTCCACATTTTAAAACTTTCTCAGGCTTTCTTGCAATCCTATACTTTTCCTACTTTCCTACATTTTATTAAGAATGCTTTGATTTTCCTACTTTTTTCTACTTTTTCCTTGGGCTACTGTGGTGGTAGGCGAGTCTATGGCTTCGGTAGCGTTTCTGTATTATTTTTCGGGTCGACAAATTACTATTATTGCATCATCCCGATAAGCTTTGCGAAACCACGCGTGTGTGCTCGTGATCTTCATGCGCCATCTTCTTTGGTCACTATTGCTCGAGTGTTCGCTCAAACTATCGAAAAAAATATAGTAAATTTGTGATAAGATTCATAAAGAATGTGACTGGCAAGTATCTTGATCACAATTAAGCGCAAGTGCTCTTAAAATCCTGGTGAAATTAGTTTTCTTTTTTTCACTATTGACGTGCGAAACAAAACCTATTGACTCGCTCTCAGTAATGGTCTACGTGGCTTAGTTGTCAGAGCGCTGCACTAGATTCTCGGAGGCGTGACTTCAATTCTCACCAAAGGCCTTCGAGTTGCATTTCTCGCAACTGGTCTCGCAAAATATCCTTCCCTTTGATTTCCTAACCTCGATTAACTCTTTCCTGATCGGCCCAGTCAAAATGGGTCGTAGAAGACCCGCAAAGTCGTCAATCGAAAAACACGGCACACGGTAACGCAAGATTAAAAATTAAAATTCGACAAGCACCAGGCACATGAGATCCACGCACACGCCAAGTTTGATTTGATTTCATAAACTCTGCGATTGGTGGCATTTTGAGTTTTCAAGATGCTACGCGGGCGTGCAAGATGGCCTTTTCTAGAAAAATGTAAATGTTTCAACCTATTTATGATAATTAATGCTAATTTATATTAACATAATGTGTCTTGTTCGGGAAATTTAAAAGCACAAGTAAAAGCCGGTTTATTGGACTTTCAGAAAATGTATAGCTTTCGCAACAGTTATGGTTATTTCAAGATATATCAATAGAACAAAGAGGTGGTTCAATTTTGGATGTTTTTCAGCCTGTCATGAAAGAGTTAAGCCTGATTGTTCATGCGCGTTGATGCAAATACTGGAAGTGTCCACCATATGATGTTCTGAAACCAGCTGTTATTGTCTGGTGGTTACCACACATGTCTACATGAGCTGGGAGACACAGGTTCAAATCCTGGGTCGGACCACCACTCAGGGTCTTAAAAATAATTGAGGAGAGAGTCCAGCCTTTGCAATAATATCAGCAAATGGTAAGACATTCGGGTCTTCTCAGATAACGACCTTAAATCGTAGGCCCTCGGAACCCCTATCAATTGGGCTTCTAGCCTGTTGGGGGTATTCCGTTCACCTAAAAGAGTGATAAATCTAATCGTATGTCAATGCAACCAAAATTTTATTTCATTTGTACCTAAATTTACAATCAGCCCCACTCCCCAAAGTCAAACGTATGTATTGAAGGAGAAAAAGCGATTGATACAAAAATTAAAATCACTAAATGTCAGTCTTCAATCTTATATCATCGTTTTGCCTTTACCACGGTCCTTGTGTACAGCGTCGTTGTTCTATGTGCATGCGCATTGGCAACTCAGATCTTCCGTGACGGTCGCCTTGCCGTCAACTGACATGTTCGTCAAATCAATGGTTTTATCATTATTGGTGATTTTCTCCACTAGTCGGTCGCCAATAGGCAGGCAATGGTAAGCCACGGTGATGGAATGTTTGGTCTGCGGATTACATTTTATGTACATGTCCTCCTTCATGACCATGCACTGCAAGAACCTTCCGTTTGTGTAACACACTTTACCAGCTGGGATGTCCTGGGCGAGCGCGAGCTTAACGTGTCGACGTTGAACTTGACATTCTAGAATGTAAAACGTAAATAGTTTGGACCCTTTTAACACAGAGTAACGTCAAACTAGCTTTTTGAATCCTAAGTTAAAATCCCTCCTGAAGAAGACCAAAAGGTTGAAAGTTCTCAACGAGCTTGCTAAAAAGTCAGCACAACATCAATATCTTGTATTTTGTATAAAAAAATAGGTAGTTAGACCTCCACCGGCGTTGTATTACCATGTTGGTACATGGTTGTAGTGTAGTAAACATGAATAACACAGTGGGAACAAAAAGAAAAACTGGTTGAATACGAGATAAGTGGTGATGTGTTACGCAATATGGTGACTGCAAATAATGGGTGCGGTTTGTGTTGCATGAGAGAAAAAAAATTGAAGCGAAGAAGGATATTGTAGGTTTGTGTTTTTATGTCGGGAGTAACCCTCGACGCGTTTCAACCATTTTCTCACCAGCATCAAACACAACACACCCGTTTATCACATGGACGTATTAACCAATGGACACCACCGCACCAGTAGTGCCAAGGGTTAAAAAATATTCAGGGACACAACAAATAAGTAGCAAGATATTCATTGAAAGTAAGGTACGCTCAATTCAAACAGACATTGCGAAATTTTCAACATGGAAATATTTCTCATCAGTAATTGGGCAAGTAAACCAGATGAGTCATTTCCAGCTGATATGTACTGCAATTACGGGGTCCAAAATTTTCCAGGGCTCCACCAGTAGTAGATACGGTTCTGATTGTCAGCAATTGACCTAGAAATCTCTTCGGTCTTAGCATGGATAGTAAATAGACTGGATAGGAAACTGGTTGACGTCAGCGTGAAAACCTAGTTGAAATTCGTGATGTCACGAGTACACAGATTTTGCTGAGTTTCTCTTCGACTTCTCCATATTTTCGTATTCAAGTAGCTATATTGAGATTCCAAAATGTTTCATCGTCTTACAAACCTGCCTAAGCCACGACCAAATGATCGAGGTAAATGTTGTTCGTCTTTGTTTCAGCTGTTTTCGTTTTGTGGTGAAGAAACTGGCGTCGCAAAACTACCGTTGTTTTAGTTGAAATTTGCGACGCGTTTTTCACCGTCTAAAGTTGGATCTTTTCGCCTAAAATGAGTAATGGTAGTCGGATATTCCATCGTAAAGTGGCATTGTGATATTTTTTGGTAGTTTGACTATCATTTTTAGCTGTATTATTGCTAAACGTTGCGATTTATGGTGATTTTGTAACGTCACGATTTGCAACTAGGTTTCACGCGACCAAACGCGACCAACTGGTGCCTAAACCAATCAGCATGCTGGAAACGTCGCACGTGATCTTAGTTTCCTATCCAGTCTATTTACTATCCATGGTCTTAGATTCTCCTTTTGACCGAACACTTACGGGTTTTTTTGCAACTCTGTCTTTCGACCATCCACTCTCGGAGGAATTCCTTTTGCATCGTTTCCGGGACGAAGTTCTTCTGAGGAGTTTCGAAGTCAGTCCACTGTTCACCATCGTTGTTCCCACATAACCCTCGGATCCTGTTGTGCCACCAGGGCACGAAGAGCACCACCACTTGAGCTCCATCAAAGAGTATTTTGAAACCAAGCTAACGTGAAAGAAAAATAATTTGTAAATATCGGGATTTCTTATTCATGCTTTTGTTTTATTTTGGTTTCTTTGGCAGGATTGGGCTTTTCGAGAGATTTGTTCAAAAGCATTAGTTCACTTTGTCGAGATGACGTCAGTACCCATGTTTGTCCCCATTTACCCATAATTATTGCGGCCATAACAAAAGAAAATAGCCATCAAATTTGGTTTGTTTGTCCGCATTTTGAGCTGTTAATAACAGCTCCGCTTAAAGGGCTATTGATGTGAGGAGTATATTAAACAAGTGATACTAAGGCCCTAGGAGTAGGGTTACCCTAGCGCCAGGGTGAAAAGATAGCTTGCATAAGGAAATGATCGGGCTAGGGTTACCCTAGGACTAGGGTGAAGTATACTCGCGCCGTCGAGCGTGTACGCGGGAAATTCGAGTGTAAACATGGCGGAAAGAAAGAAAATTCTTGCTGTATTATCGATTTTAATCTCTACCTGTGCTTACTTCTCTTCAGTTAGATGGTATTCTTCTTTGTTATTCAATCATGTCTAACTGTTAAACAACTAACACTCCTTCATGTGGCTCTACATTCCAACTCTGCCCTATCTCGACGACTTTGTTGAAGAAATTAACATATGCGAGGCTTGCGAGTGCATCAAGAGACCGGGTGTCCGAGTTGTCCCTATCGATTGTATTTATAAGGCAAGAACATATCCCTAGTGCTAGGGTTTCCCTAGCTAAGTGATAGGGTGACCCTACTAGTAGGGTAACTCTAGTTTGCTAAATCCTGGTTTCCATTTGGTCGCCAAGATCGCAACGATGTCATGGTGGTCGATGTAATAGAGTGTCGATCTATCTTGTCTTTTGTCTGCTGTATGCAAAGTAGTCTTTACTGATTGCAGATATATAGATGGACACTCTATTACATCGTCCACCATGACACCGTTGCGACCAAATGGCAACCAGGCTTTATAAACGCAACGTAGAAAAATAACTACACTAGGGTCACCCTATTCCTAGGGTAACCCTATTCCTGGGGTAACCCTATTCCTAGGGTAACCCTATTCCTAGGGTAACCCTATTCACCCTATTCCTAGGGTAACCCTATTCCTAGGGTAACCCTATTCCTAGGGTAACCCTATTCCTAGGGTAACCCTATTCCTAGGGTAACCCTATTCCTAGGGTAACCCTATTCCTAGGGTAACCCTATTCCTAGGGTAACCCTATTCCTAGGGTAACCCTATTCCTAGGGTAACCCTATTCCTAGGGTAACCCTATTCCTAGGGTAACCCTATTCCTAGGGTAACCCTATTCCTAGGGTAACCCTATTCCTAGGGTAACCCTATTCCTAGGGTAACCCTATTCCTAGGGTAACCCTATTCCTGGGGTAACCCTATTCCTGGGGTAACCCTATTCCTGGGGTAATCCTATTCCTAGGGTAAAGTTGACGTTCCTACCTCTGCTTGAACAAACAGCCGGTTTCCATTCTGTAGCGTGATTCGAACACCTGGTAATTTGATTTCTGCCGTCGTTGGTACTCGCTGGCCGTCGACGTTTACAGCCATACCCTTATCATCTTGGAACAATTGGATCATCTTGTTCTTGAGCTCAATACGCAACTCTTTCTGACCTTGTTTGTTCTTCCTAAGTAAGATTCTCCATTTTGGCTGGTCATTGCGGGCGTCCTTGGCCAAAACAAACGGACAATTGCCGGGAAGTACTTCTCGTAGGATGACGTTGTCAGTTGTCTTAATGTAATTGGTTCCCTTGACATGACACGTGGCTGTGACAAAAAAAGTTAAGGTCCAATAAACAAATGAATGAGGTCATGTTTGCGTCACATATTGAGAGTAAGCATTATTGGAATGACGTCATGTTTACGTCACATGTTGAGAATAAGCATTATTTCGAGTTATGATTCTTAGAGATGTAGGACTAGTGTGTTAATGTGCCCCTGTGATCAAATTTTTGGTATCCCAAATTTTTTCATATTTGTAAAGAGCATGGTGTCCTTATTTAACTTGCCAAATTTCAAGCATTTGCGAGCATGGGAAGTCGCTTTTTCAGACTGGTTTTATACGAGATTATACGGCCGCCATTACTCGAACATGTTCTGGATGCTGAGGTTGCGATTAGAGGAAGTGACGTCGATTAAAGGAGGTGACTACCTCGTCTGATCCCTGAGCTTGAGACTCATGGAAGTAGAGTTGTTGATTCTCTCCTGTGCTTCAAATAGGTGTGCCTGTCATGGCACTTGTAGTCAACTCAGCCTTCCATCCTTCTGAGGTTGGTAAAATGAGTACCAGCTTGCTGGGGTGAGTGGACTTTGTCTACCCCCTACCTTCGGGTAGTAGCAAAAGAAAAAGGAGCTTAAGGTTGGCTGTGTGCCGCCCTACTTAAAGTTGTTTGGGAGTTCTTTTTAGATGCAATTCTTTATTTATACATTACCATATCCAGATCTCAACATTGCTTGTATGTCCATCATGGTGGTTGGAAACCTCTGAAGTTCGAACGGCAGTCGTTGGTTTATGCGACGAAGTCGCAGTCCTGGTGTGTCGACCTGAATGTCGGCGGTGAATCTGTCGTGCAACTCTACGCGAACCTCCAATTTCTTGCTCGGCTGCTGTTCATTCGCATTGTCGGCTGTCCGGATACCAAAGTATTGATGAAGAAGAACGACTATCTGTGGGTGGTAGAAAGATAAAAGATTCTGGATCCTCTCTGGAAGCTAAAGAGAAAAGGAAAAGTTGTTTAGATTTTACTACATGATTATTCATAAAATAAATTTTTAAAAAGCTGCGCGGTGATTGGCTGAAAGCCGAGTTTCTATATTGAATAATTAAATTATGAGCTGGAAATTTGGTAGAAATTGAGAGTGAATATTCTAATTATTTTCATAGAAATTAACTTATGTTTGTTATGTAAGAGATAAAGCCCGAGAAGGAGGGCTTTATATAGCATAAAGCCCGACGTTCGAGGGCTTTATCTGACTTATTTCACGAGTGAGGAGGTTTTCCAACAAAATTTTGTCCATTTTATCCAGCTTGGACAAAGATTTCCCTTAGTTTTTCCTTCATTTCTTATCTAATTAGTATTCATGGTCTTTATGCTAGATAAAGCCCGCGGCACATCAAAGAAAACCGACTCAATCGTGTAATATAAAGTCTTGCAAATGGCGGCTATCAGTTTTTAATGGTTAATATATCTGCACTAGTCCACAATTAGACTGCAATAGTCTCACACTGAATGGGGTGTAATTACTATCGTGGCACCAATAATATACAACCTGTAATATATCCTAACTAAAGTTTCATGTAACTTAAAGTGCCCCTAACCTCAAAATGTTTTATTGTCTTATTTGGAAGAACTTTTAAAATGATAAAGTAACTTCTTTTGAAGATTTTCACTTCTTCGCTTTCTTTTTGAGATATATTAGTTTGTTTGATATGCAAATATCTGGAATTTCGTCACACATGCATAATGAGTTATCAGAGAATGTTATATATCTTTGCGTTCATGAAATAAAAACACTAAAGTGTGAATAACACGTGTGTGCGTTTCTCCCACAACACCAAACTTCTTGATTTTAAAGGATTTCGTTCGAGAATGAAAGAGATACACACATTTCTCCAATAAGTCATTATGCATGTGTGACGAAATTCCAGACATTTGCATATCAAACAAACTGATACATCTCAGAAAGAAAGCAAAGAAAATCTTCAAAATAAGTTACTTTATCATTTTAAAAGTTCTTCCAAACAAGACAATAAAACATTTTGAGGTTATGGGCAATTTAACCGCTGTAATTTTTAGCAACTTTGTTAATAATTTATTCATTCATTCTCTGATGATATTGCGCGTAGCAATCTTCTCTAAGATGTATTGTAGTAAAACTGGAAACAATTAATATTTGGTATTTACATTTGATCGTTGGAAGTGATTTCTATAATGATTTCAGGTGAAGGAAAATCATTATTTTACACATGAATTGTGAACTTCTTCTTCTTAGTTCGAGCGAACTCGAGCTAATTTTTCATTTGCTATCGCACTATCTGAGATCGTGCCATCCCAAACGTAGACGCATGTACGCATTGCGTACCTATTTTTTTATTAAGTCCATAACATTCCGACGTGTGACTTTACAAATGTTTAGCTCGTACGTGGCCGAGTCAAAGGTATGTCAAAGGCGCCGCAGGCTGCCACCATACGACCCATGTCTGACCACGGAGCACAGCTAAGATCTAAGAGTGTTGATTTTACTGAAGGAGGAACGTTCATCACTCTAGTAGAAGACCCCAACCTCGTACCCAGGGCATTTTGCCTTCACGGTGGAAGGTCCATTCTATAACGCGATTGGCTTGTCATAAAACTAAATTAATTCAGCCGAGTGTAATTTATCCATCTAAATCTGAATGCTGTCTTCAAATTTTACAGCAAATTAGAAGTGATAGCTTTCGCTAAATTGGATATATGCTTCTTCATACCTTTTGTAAGAGATAACCATGGATGTATGGTGGATTATTATTAAGCTTGTTAGCTGCTTTTGTGCCGACGAATGCTGACATGAACAACTCTGAAGAGCATTGAATATTTCTCAATTATTCAGGTCAACAAAGTAGACAAAGGCAATGGAATAAAGACCACAAAAATTATCGTATCTAAACACCCAGAAATTCTGGGTGTCATGTGACCAGCCGATCCCAGGGCCATTTTCGCCGACCTTGCACCGTGGAAGCAAAATGCCCTGGGAACGAGGTTGCAAAGACCCAGACTAGAATGTAATGTAATAAAAGGCTCATCCGAGAACGAAGACAGCTCTGGAAACTACCGAATTAGATTAATCTTCATTTTCTTCTTTACCTTATTCCATTTTTTGACAATACGCATCAACTTTCCTTCATTCTCGAACGTGATATCAGAGTTGAAGAATTTCTCCCCATAGTTGTGTCTGATGGTAATCTTGTTCTGCGTGGAATAATCTATCACTGTGGTAGCCTTCGCTTTCATTACCGACCATTGCACATTGCATTTCGCTTTTGCCTTGTCGCATTGTGGTTCGAATACGATCTTTCGTTCCTTTGTTTTACCTGAGAAATCAATTTCTCCTTTTCCAGCGTAGGTTTCTGCAATATTTTCAGGAAAAGGCGTTAACCACTTGTGTTACAATAACCACAGAAAGCACTGACCACTGATCTCAAAAATAGGACTGGATTCATTGAGCTTTCTATTGTATCTGATGAGCTGCTTTTGAAGCTTGCAACATTTGCATAATGTAAATTGACGAGAGATCATTAGAAGCTACGGGTTTGCAAGCAAATCAAACTGTGACGCTCGCGAAATAGGTTTAGTGTCTGGCCAATAGTTTTTTTGTTAACATTAAATGCGTAAAATCGTGAACCTAATTTGACGTCTCATATTAGGCTTCTCTCACTGGATAATTAGAGCCAACGGCGGCCATTAGGTAGACCATGAATCGTTTTACTCAGTAATTTGAAAAATGTCTTCTGGTCCTCTTTATAGTAAAATTATTTTATTTTGTCGATGGTAAGAGCACAAAAACCTCATAGGATCCTCAGTTGGTCCCTTAGTAATGGCGGACTTCTGGCTTCATTTTCTGAACAATAGTTGCTCGATCCAGTCTTCTTTCGAGATCAGTGGCAGTTGGTGACAAATGTTTCGACGGCCTCAGCGGCGGTCATCTTCAGAGTCAAGTAAAGCGTGTTTGTCAGGTTTGCCTATATATACTTAGCCTGCGTGCAGACTCCACCTGATAATATATACTACGTCTGGTTCATTACATCATAATTGTTCAATATTTTTATCTATAATTGTTACCCTATAATCTTGGCTAATATTCGAGAATATGTATAATTTTAACAGTACTCAAATATCGAATAAATACACACGTTCGTTGTTGGTTGGGTTTTGATAGCTGGCTGTAACCTTGGCCGGAGGAGCATCATCGCCATTTCTCAAAGCAATGTGGAGGTCGGCCAGGAGCAGGTATGGAAAGGCGGGGATACGTTGGGTTCGGAGGTATCCCATGTCGGGTATTTTTCCCTTAACGCAGACTGCTAACCCAAAGTATTGTCCACCATAACATGTCAGGGGCAACTAGATAAGGAAATGAACCAATCTATAAGTTAATGGCAAAGTGAAAAGGTGGTAAACTGCCAAGAATTTAGTGACGAGATACTGACGTTTCGAGCGGAGCCCTTCATCAGAGTACGTGCCTAGGTATAGGCATTAAACATATCACCATTGACGCTTGCAGAGTGGAGAACTAGACAAAGGCAACCCAGAGCCTGCAGAGTGGAGAACTCGGCACAGATAACTAGGAATTGAACCTACGAACCTGGGAATTTTATATTAATATATTAATAGTAGTTAGATGTGTGAAGTTGATCGTCCAGGTTGTTGTAGTCTTAAGAAAGACTATTGTTGGTGACTCACGTTTCGACGGCCTCAGCGGCGGTCATCTTCAGAGTCAAGTAAAGCGTGTTTGTCAGGTTTGCCTATATATACGTGTGGTTCGTTACGTCATAGTTTGTTTGTGTCATAATTAGTGTGAGTGGGTGTTGCGTCATGCTTTGTCGGTAGGTCTATTGTTCGTTGGCGTGTGCGAAGAAGTCTTTTGTATGGTGTTGGTAATTGTTGTGATCTGTTAAGTGATTTATGTTCCAAGTTGGTATACCAACTTTCTAATGTGAGTCGCTGTTTGTAGTTTGTATTAAAGGCGATACATTCAGCCGAGTGGCAGTCAATATCGTGTTTTGTTTGTACGTGGTGTTCAGCTATGTGATTAGTCCTGTCCCCGTTTTTAGTAGCTCGTTTGTGTTCAGCTAGTCTGATTTTTAGGTCTCTGCCGGTTTCACCAATATAAGTGTTCTGACACTGCCATAGGGTAGCCAGAAGAATTGTTGCGTCAATAGACATAAAAATTGAGATTATTTTACATAAAAATTGAGATTATTTTACCGTAAGCATGCCACGTTTTCTCATTTCTAAGTCAACACTTTTAAGTTGTTGGACACCTGCAGTGAGTTGTTTACGTATAACAGCTTCGGCGTGAGATCTAAACAGAAATCAAATTAGAGGACAGTCAATTACTGTCTCTTAATGGACACCTCTTTGTGACAGACATCTAGCTTTGTCGGTCCAGGTTAGCCTGTGCGGACACCTGTAAGACAGACACCTTTCTAAGATCGGCATCTCTAGGTTTCACAATATAACTACTAATCGAGGACAGTCAACTGTCTCTTAATGGACACCTCTTTGTGACAGATATCTAGCTTTGTCGGTCTAGGTTGGCCTGTGCGGACACCTGTAAGACAGACACCTTTCTAAGATCGGCATCTCTAGGTTTCACAATATAACTACTAATCGAGGACAGTCAACTGTCTCTTAATGGACACCTCTTTGTGACAGATATCTAGCTTTGTCGGTCTAGGTTGGCCTGTGTGGACACCTGTAAGATAAACACATCTCTAAGACCGGCAGTTGGTTGTTTAGAACTTAACTTCGTATGATCCTTGGAGTAAATGACGGGAGCAAGCTAGCGTGAATTGAATTTATTGCAGTGGTACCTGAGGTGGAGAATCTCTTGGTCTTTTTCAGAACTAACAGGGAACTGAGCATCAAATCCTTTTGGGGTTATCGTGGATACTACGTGTAATCTTGGGGCAACGAGGAACTGATTTTTCACAACCAATGCAGTTTCCAAGACTGGAAGCCACACACTAGCTATGGTGTGCATGTGAATAGCAACACTACAGAACGAAAGAAAAACAGTGGAGTGAGCGTAAAATATACCGAGTCACTTTACATTGCATAAACGAGAAGTCATTTTGTTTGTTTGTTTTTATAATATTGGTTCATTGCTTGGTTGGTGGTGGTGATGGGTAGATTGATGGGTTGCGGGTGGTTTGGTGGTGGGTTGTTTGGTGATGGGTTGCGGGTTGTTTGGTACATGGTTGTGGTAGGTTGGTTGATGGAGGGTTGCTTGGTTGCGGGTTGTTTGGTGGTTGCTTGGTTGCGGGTTGTTTGGTGCATGGTTGTGGTAGGTTGGTTGATGGTGGGTTGCTTGGTTGTTTGCTGATGGGTTGTTTGGTTATGGATTGGTTGGTGGTGTGTTATTTGGTTCGTTCATTCTTTCAATCGGTCGTCTCATTGTCTACTACACGCAGTTCTCTTCGGTGGGGGAGATAAAAGCTACAAAAAGATCCAACAAAACACAACTAAAATAAATGTATTAATATAATTACTCTGGTTTCACTATAATCGTAGCTTGTACGTTCTCATATTGAGATGTAATGAGTTGTGGTTGGGCCTTGACATCAACTTCCACGTTACCCTTAACAGCGGCCGCAATCTGGTGGGCAATCTTCAGGGGAATACCAATAAGTGTTGGGATCATGTAACGTGTGTCAGAGATAAGATGAGCGTTTGTGAAATCTCTCTTCATCTGGATACCTGTCTTAGTGAATGTAATGCCTAGAACACGAACAGAAATATTAGAAATTAGGGATAAACCAAAGTATAACTTTGATATGTGAATGAGTGAGTGACCAGTATTATTTTTTCACCTGCTTCTGTTGCTGTTCCATCGCCAAACAGTGCATCTTTGATGAGCTTTTGGAGATCTTCTTTTCCCAGTTTACCATAGTAGAGCTCAGAGCCAAACAGTTTGAAATAGGTGGAGAATCGTGCTTGATGCTTCTTCTAAAAATTGGCATAAAAACCCAAGGGTTTAATTTCTACATTTTATAATAATTACATATAAATATGAACAGATGACATAAGGATAAATAGTTTAACACGTCATTGGGAGTGATTTCAAAGTAGATAATGAAAAGTATTTCCACCTGGATATCGTCTTTTTGTTGGTTGTCGTCGTTCGTGGTAATGCCGAAGATGAAGTTTAGGATTTCTAGAGATCTCTTTAGTCGACTCTTCGGTTCAAAGAATGGCTGTAATAGATCATGAACACCTTGTATGCGAGCACCAACCTACATGAGGACAATCCAAAGAAACATGTATGAATAAAAACGCTAAGTTGGGCTAAAAAATTGGAAGGTTGGAAGTTTTATCCTCACTCGGGATTAATAGAGAGCTTTAGATTTGTCTACGAGTACGAAATTCAACGTCAGTTTTGGTGCCAATTATTGCTTACGTACTTAAAGGCCTTTTATTTCAAACTAATTTATTTTTGGGTACAGTTGCCATTTAAATGAATTATCATTTACCTCTAGAAGATTGGCTGAGAATCCTGGCGTATGTAATCGTATCTTGGCGTTGAGGTTTCTTGGAATGAAAGAATCTTGACTGTTGATTTTGTTCATGCGCAGTTCTACTGCGACTTTGTTGCCTATAACTTGATAAGAAAGAACAGTTCCTGATAAGAATGTTCCTGTTCAAGAGTTATTCTAGACGCAGCAGCGTAGGATACCAATTAGACTGAACAGAATTGCATTTTGCGCAAATATGTTCGCGGATCTTCAGGGTCATAATGCTCCAATGTCCTGATGTAATATTGTAGGAGGTTGCATTTAAAGTTAGTTAACGTAAGTTCCTTCAACCGAATTTCGTTCGGGAGGACATTCCACGTCCTACATGTTCGTGTGAAGAACGATCGCTGGAAAGTTAGTGTTCTACATTTTAGGAAGCCAAGACACTACTTTCGTAGCCAGGCTTTTCATTCTTCACTCGTTTGAAAACTTACCGGTGTCCAATGCAATGTTTACTCCTTTTGAGTAAGAAACTAATCCATATGAGATGCGACGTGGTAGGAAACGGAGGATCATACGAGCACGCGAGGCCCTGGGAACGAAAAAAAATGGTAATAATTGATGGCTGCCGTATAGAAGGCACATATATCAATCGAACCATCATTGTAACCTTCGCTCTCCATCTGAGTCTCGGTAGCTCAATGGTTAGAGCATTTCACCAGCAATCAGAAGGTTACAGGTTCGCCGATTCCTGTCTGGGACTCAGAATAATTTTATTGAGGATACGAGCTTGACGATCGTCCATGTATCGTCTGTCTACTCCTGCAGATCTCCTACATTCACTACAGCAGTGTATATATTAACACATCCAAGCATTACTGATATATAGTGACTTTCGCAAAGGAAGTACATAATAATTATATCAATTGAACCAGTACATCATTGTAACCTTCGCTCTCCATCTGAGTCTCGGTAGCTCAATGGTTAGAGCGTCTCACCAGCAATTTGACACAAAAATTATGGATTGGAAGAAAAATGATGGAATGGATTTAAAACGTTGATCCCACAGGAACGGAAAGGAGGAGGGGAGAAAAGATGACACGGGGACTAAAGAGAAGTTAGCGCTCGTGTGTCTACCTCACAATGTCCTCTCTGTCAAGATTGGTTGAAGTGCGAAGATCTGAGGCGATGAACGAAACGAGCTGGTTACTGCGTGGTCGTTGTCCAGCGGCTTCACGTGAGATAACATTAGCCATCATCTGACAAGTAAGAAGACTGGGGTCGTTTTGAAGTAAGATCTTGTAACAAGCGATACGAAGTTCGGGATCATTCAAGGCATTGGCAAAGATAGGGATGAGAGTTTGACGAACCTAGAGATCAATAAACAAGAACAACAACAACCAAGATCATTAAATAACTTACCAAAGGCGAGAGGATAGAATGTTTATTATAGTCGCAATATTAATCGCTGGCTAACCCATCACCAGGCATCACTACCCATCACTAGGCATCACTACCAATCACCAGGCATCACTACCCATCACCAGGCATCACTACCCATCACCAGGCATCACTACCCATCACTAGGCATCACTACCCATCACTAGGCATCACTACCCATCACCAGGCATCACCAGGCATCACCAGGCATCACTACCCATCACCAGGCATCACTACCCATCACTAGGCATCACTACCCATCACTAGGCATCACTACCCATCACCAGGCATCACTACCCATCACCAGGCATCACTACCCATCACCAGGCATCACTACCCATCACCAGGCATCACTACCCATCACTAGGCATCACTACCCATCACCAGGCATCACTACCCATCACTAGGCATCACTACCCATCACCAGGCATCACTACCCATCACCAGGCATCACTACCCATCACTACCCATCACCAGGCATCACTACCCATCACCAGGCATCACTACCCATCACCAGGCATCACTACCCATCACTACCCATCACCAGGCATCACTACCCATCACCAGGCATCACCAGGCATCACTACCCATCACTACCCATCACCAGGCATCACTACCCATCACTACCCATCAACAGGCATCACTACCAAGGATAGTTTCCATACCCTTATTGGCTGAATTCTAGCCATGTGTCTCAATGCCCAAACAGCTGGAACTTTTAAGTGCAATGGCGACTGATCGTTGGTGATTTGTGCGGCCACAGCCTTAAAAACATCTTCATTGATCCAACCAGCATTTCCAGCGGCTTTGATGTAAATAATCCTCTCTTCGATGTCTTTTGTATTCAGAATAGCATCAGTGATTGCCTAGGAAAAAGAAATTATATTCAGAGTATTTTGGTATTTCATCATTCTAGCATTGATGAGGGAGCAGGTGAAATTGTTTTATGAAATAAGCGCAAGTAAATGAGCGAGTACACGCTATCTGATTGGTTACTGAGCTCAAAAACCGTGCATTATAACTCAATAAAGCATAAGGTGACGTGATTCCTCGCGTAGATTTTGTCGTCTTTGACGGATTTTAAGTAGTTTAAATCACAAACGAAAGTCAAAGAATACCTGGATACAAGGGCTAATCAAGGTACTAACACAACAGAATGTTTTCAAATGCAACGTTTAGTGTATTTTCATCGCTAAAATCGCCAACGTGTTTTCATCAAAGTACACGCATCTCTCGTGCCATTATAACTCGATAATCACACGCGACACGTTTTTTATTTCTCAATTAGCACAGCAATTCCAGCTACAATAGAAAACAACTACACAAAATGTGGTTTGTATCTATAGGGGTATTACTGGATGTTGTGGTTATGTACATCATGGGGGGGGGGGGGGTCGGTTCGTCTCAACACCGCTCTCCACTGTCTTCTATCACCTACTCAGATCCAGAGGCCGCGGAAGAACTTGAAAAGTGGGGGGGCACCGCCAAAAAGGGGCACCTTGGTTATTTAAAAAATATTTGTATTATTTAAAACGTTATACCTTCCATTTGCTTTATTTTGTTTATAAATCAGAAACAGTTGAACTTTATCATATATATTTCATTAATAATTCTTTTTAAGGCCTCGGGCAACGGCAGTCACTCTTTTCTACAGCAAATAGCAATGTCATACTCATGCTTCTGCGAAAAGGGCACATTAATTCTTCCCAGTATAGGCAGTAAACCTTAACCAGCACATTTATAAAATTACAATCCGGAAGGGCATTTTTCTTTCAGAAAAAGGGCACATTTATCAATTTTTTGAAAAGTGGGGGGGGGGGCATCTGCCCCCAGTGCCCCCCCCCGGTTCCGTGGCCCTTGCTCAGATCCACCACTTTACCATCATCTCGAACACAATCCATCCATCGCTTTCTCGGTCGCCCTTTCTTCCTTGTTCCCGTCTCCCTGCGCTCCACTGACCATCTAACAAACTCGTCCTCTTCTTTTCACTTCACGTGTCCGTACCACCTCAGTCTGCTTTCTCAGTTCCGTCACCTTCACTTCCTGCCTTATGTCTTCATTTCTCATTCACCCCGTCTTGTCACTCCTCTAATCGCTCGCAGACATCTCATCTCCGCTACTTCCAGCTTCTTCACATGTTCTTCCTTCACTACCCAAGTCTCTGCACCATATAAAACCACCGGTCTAACCATGGTCTAACCATGGTCTTGTACACCTGTGCCTTCAGTCTCATTGTCATCCGTCTGTCATAGATTACTGCACTCACATTCCTCCGTGCGTTTCCTATCCCCTGTCTTGCACTTCTCTGTCCAGACCCCCACTCTTGTGTAGTCAATGTGTGCATCAATGTGTGCATCAATGCTTGACGAAAACTTTGCGAAATGTAAATCGCATAACTAATACGTCTTAGTTCGTCAAAAAACATCATGTTTTAGCAAACGTTGGCACCTCAATCTTTTGCCATTTCTCCACAAGAACTACCTTTCATGTCTTCCGCCTTACCTTCGCCACATTATTTTTATAAGCTAATAATTTAGTGTCCTGAGCAAGACGGGGGCAATTTCTGAGAACCCTCATAAGATGGTTGACTAAGTTGCCCAAACTCAACAAACACGCTTGTTTGGCTTTGGGCCTTGAGGCGACATTCTTATGTTCACACATTTTCTGAAAGGAATGACAAAAAAAAAACAAGCATTATTACAAAAAAATAGGTACGGAACGCGTACATGTGTCTGCTGACATTTGAGTTACAGAGAAATGTGAGATAAGTAAGTTCATTGCTTGTGTCCATTCTTTGTGAGTATGTCCGAGGATATAAGAACGGGTGCTAAGTAGTTCAATACCTATCGTGGACCAAATAAGCGAAGGAAGAAGCCTACTCGGTGAAGCAACAAACGATCTCGGCGAACTTTCGCTGTCTTCCGGAACGTGTTCGGTTGTGACGTAAGTGCCACAAGGTCCTTAACATTTGCCGTGTCCCGTCAAGGGATTGATTACAACCAATAAATAAGTGAAAGATATCGGATGGTTTTATATTTAAACCTACCGTGACCTGCGCGATAATTTCAGGGTTGTTAAATCGAATCCAGCCAAGACCGGTCATAACTCGTTCAAGATGATCATTCAATTTTCCAGCTATAACTAACTTCTTGATTGCTTCACCGGCATCTCGGGTACCAACACGAGCCACAGCGTCTAAGACAAGGTCCCTTTAAACGATAAAAATGAAAAGATTAGGGATTTTTGGTAACATCTGTCAGGTTAAGGTGTACGCCTTGTCATTGGTAAAGTGTACAGCAATGCAACCTTGGCAACTGTCCCACGTAAGCCGGCGGCAGCAGGCCAGTGCAGGAGATGTAACTGCAGTTGTTCTTGGTGTTAAGTTATTGGGTGCCTGGCACGTCTTCAACTCAGAGACATTACGGCATGGGGCACTGGATTCCGGGGCCCTAAAGAGAACCCCCCGACTTCCAACTATACGATAAACACCTGATCGGGCGGGGTTAATACTTGGATGGGTGACTACCTCGTCTGATCCCTGAGCTTGAGACTCATGTGAGTAGAGTTGATGATTCTCTCCTGTGCTTCAAATAGATGTGCCTGTCATGGCACTCGTGGTCAACTCAGGTAAAATGAGTACCAGCATGAGTTGCGCCCACCCCTACTAGTAGTAGCAAAAGCAAAAGGAGCTTACGGGTCGCCTTCGGCTGCATGCCGACCTACTTACTTTGTCTTACTTATACTATACTGTGACGTGATAACACTGTTGAATTAATATCATTTATTACATTAAAACACCAAAAACGTTTTCAATTCAAGTTGATAACAAACGCATACCTAAGTTCAGGATTATCTGAAGCGAGGTAATCGTTCAGCACCATATCCAAACTCTTTTCAGTGCAATGTCGAAGCGTAGAGACAAGTCTGGTGAAAGCTTGGGCAGCTTCAGGTTGGATGGGTCGGCCTAGTTTTAGTTGTCCTTCCAGCGCAGAGATATGCTTTTCCACCTAAATAACACAAAAACAGGACTGTTGCTTTCACAGAAAGAAATATCTGAAACATCAAAATTTGAGACACTGTTGAAATTTGAGACATTGTTAAAATTTGACCCATTGTTAAAATGTAATATTCAGAGTTTCTGTATTGTTTGGTATATTATTGTAAATATAACAAGTATTTATTACCGTGATAAGAATGTTCGTCTGAGCGCCATCTGTCCTTTCAGCGTCTGCTCCATCATCGTGAACAAACATCAAACCGCCACGTTTTATTGCATCGGTATTCGCTGCATAAACAAAAAATAAATAGGAACCATTATTTATATACCATCTACCATTTCGACACCATTAAATTATTAATTTTTTTTTTAATGAATAACAATTAATATATTTACAAGTTACTATTGATACAAAAACTACATACAAATACAACGAATAAGACAGGTGTGACAGGAGAAAGGAACAGGACTTACGTCCCAATTGACACCTGACCCCTTAATGGTAGATACAATTGGATTTTGGACATAGCCAGGGGGCTATAGGCAGGTAGTTGGATAGAGTACATTTTGTGGAGACTGGACTTAAATGTAGGATTTGAGACTAGATGGGAGAGTGTTCCACAGTTCAGCTGACCTAATAAGAAACGATTTCCGGAAGTAGTCCTGTTTATGTTTTATAATTAGATTAAAGTTATTAGGATCATAATTTCGAGATTTGTATTTTGTTTCAAAAGTCCTTAAATAATTGTAAACGTCGGTAGAGATGAGACCCTTTCGAGATTTGAAGATTAATGTCAAGTCGGAGATCTCTCTACGAAACTCTAGTGGGATGAGGTTTGTTTTGGTTAATCTTTCGGCGTATGATAGAGCTAAATAAAGCTAGAGATAAATTAGAAAACAATATAGGGACGATAATCACGAAAGACTTCAGTACTAAGGACATTGGCAACAAAAATTAAGTTTGTCTAATATGAAAGAACTCGTAAAATGATAGAGTAACACCTTTTACAACGTTTCCGTATTTTACTTCGTTTTTGAAATATTTCAGTTTGTTTGATATGTAAATGAGATGGTCGCGTCAAGTGCAGGGTAGAGAATTTTCACTCATTCAAAAATGTCATATCTCAGTGATTGCTAAGTTTACAATGTTCATTATCAGGAGGAGTTATTATAAGCGGCACATCTTCAAGTAAATTTGTGGAAGAAACTTGAAGATGGAACTAATATTTCAATGAGTGAAAATTCTCCACCCTGCACCTGACGTCAGAGACCATCTCATTTACAAACTGAAATATTTCAAAAACGAAGTAAAATACGGAAAAGTTGTAAAAGGTGTTACTCTATCATTTTACGAGTTCTTTCATATTAGATAAACTTAATTTTTGTTGCCAATGTCCTTAAACTTTCAACTGTCTTATAAAGACTAAAATAACTCACTCTCAGCATTGAACGGGATAAGTTGTTCCTTTTTGTGAAGCTTCAACGTTTGCCTGAATTGATAAAAGATCAATACATTTTTAACTGCCATTACTGCATCACAACAACTGAAAACGTTACAACGCACTGGAATCGACAAAAATGTAGACAAATGCGCAAAATAATGTCATCTGACAACACTCTGATGCACATGCTGACGACATCACGACACAAGTTGTTCTGGTAACGCAATCTCACATGTTAGTAACGCAATCTCATAACGCACTCTTACATCAGACTACTCTACCTGGTTGCGTTGTGAAATTATTTGTTGCACTCTTACATGTGATAATACACTCCTTTCGCATACCTTATACGAGCCGCGACAGCCTTTCCAGCTTGATATTTATCACCAAGCATAGTGAGATCGTGCTCACTTTCACTAACAACTTTACGAATGATGAAACCCTTCTTAGCATCTCCTTGCAGCTCGTAATCCATATGAGCTGCTGATCTCAAAAAGGTTGGCAACTGTTGGGCGCTGCCCTGACCCTGTACAAAACAAAAATACGTAAGAATATTACGAGGGTACTTCAGTTTTGACGAGATTCGTCAGTTTTGACAATAATCGCTTTTGCTTCATAGTCACATAAAACCGCGCACGTTCCGATTTTGAAATTTTCTATCAGAACGAAATGTTGTTGAACAGAAGTGATTTTATCAACGGTTGAAATCGCGAAATATACGGATGAGAAACGTTCTGGTCGCTTTATTGGGCGCTGTACGTCATACAAGTATCACACAGAAAAAATGGCTACATCTTCAACTGGTTCGTCTCGTCATCATGGAGGAAATAATTGTGTTGCTAAATGTATGCATTTATTTTGGAACCTTTTGAAATTTTGTAGCACTATTTTCTACCACGAAGCGTATACTTTGCGTTAATTTAGTATAGGAAATAACACGGCTCGAGAACAATTAATGAAAAATCGCACGCGTGTTTGGCGAAATATTCATAATACCACGCACGAGTGGTATTATGAATATTTCGCCAAACACAAGTGCGATTTTTCATTAATTCTTCGAGAACAAGTGTTATTTCCTTTTAATACCTTTTCAATCAATTTTACGCGTTCCTAAATACCCCTAAATTTTACTACGAAGCGGGAAAACTGATGATCACTGATGTTTGTATATACTAAAATCCAAACATCCCGGATGTGATTTTTTACTAGGGGTAATTTTTACTAGAGGTATTTTTTTTAAATACCCCTAGTAAAAAAATTTAAGTTTAATACTGATGTCATTAGCCAATCAGGAATGAGTAAAATTGATTGAAATGGTATTAAGAGCATTATCGTTAATATTTCACGAAATATTGTCAATTTATAAAAATTCAATGTGCATTCTGCTCTCAGTTCTAGTTCTAGTCCCCACGCGGTTAGATCGCCTGTAAACCCACCTGACGTCCTCCCTGTTGTTTCACGAAGAACTGATCAACATTTGGCACATTGGTGTTAAGTAATTCTGGCCTTTCAGAACACTTTCTCAAGTCGATAACTCTCTTCACACGATAAAATGGCTTTATGTTAACGATAGAGTAAGCTGTCTTGCACTTTCCAAGCACAGTAACCTGTAAAAAGCAGCCCAAAAACAAGGAATTCAGTATCTTTACAAGGATGGCGGGACGCAAAGGGATACAAACCCTCAGTTTTTCTTGAGACAATTGCCGAGAAAAATATTGTTGGCCAAAAATTATTTTCTCATTTGGGCAAAAATGATGGCGTCATTAATGAATATGTAAGAATTCTATTTATAGATCTTTTCACGTGACGTCATAGCCACCATATTGGTGTACCTCATTTTTAACAGATGATAACTAGAAAGCATACTTTAAAAGAGGTTTTCCGCGGAAAGACTGAAAGCTAGTTGTTCGAGAGTTAATACAAGGGTGAGGTTAGCATAAGGGTTTGATTTTGGGTTACTTAGGGTTATTTTCTGAATTTGGGAAACAATTGGGCGCCGCCATCTTGGGAAAATGGGGGAGGGGGCATAGAGATCATAAATATAAGACTAGAGGGGGCATCCAATCTTCATTTCAGTAAACACCGGGTAACCAATTGGGCGCTGCCATCTTGGATAAATTGGCGGCACATTCACACACCCGGATGTAAAAATACCTTCGTGATTGTCGTGAGGTCAAAGGTCGCTCGTTGTTTTTCATGTATTTTGACAGCTGTAGAAAACGAAAACCGTGTTGAAACTGCTCATGTGTTAATACACCTTTTTTCGGAAACCAGCCATGGTAAATTCATGCTCGTTTGTAGACTGCTGAAACAGGTAGACAGGAGAATAGAGGACAGATGCACGGCTCACGTCAGCTCGCGTCAGATAACGTCAGCTGACTGCTTTTATCTTTTTTTCATGCCCCAGAAATCGCCAAAGAGCTAATAAGCCTTTTGAATGGTTTGTTTTCAATTTTTGTTGTATAAAACAAATGGATTCCATTTTGCCGTTGACTGTTCAGTTATAGACTCAGATATAATGTTAAAAACATTCAAATTCTCCTCCTACTCGTAGTCTAGGCAGAGGTCTGGGAGCTGGTAATTGTACATCCGGGTGAGCTATTGTGCCGCCAACTGGGCCAAGATGGCGGCGGCCAATAGACGACTTTCACGATCATGCGCAGTAGCAACAAATATTCAAATTTTCATCGTAGGTAAAAACAACTGTTTCAGCTGGAAAGAGCATATTGAAAATAGTAGAAGTGCAAAGTTTGAAAGAAATTGTGCAAAAAAGGAAGAAGTTACACAAGCAGAAAGTTGGCCATTTCAAAAGGGATTTATTAGTGATTTAATAAGGATTTTGGCTTGGCGGGCGGGCGTTGCACGCCAAGCCAAAATCCCTATTAAATCCATAGTGAAGAGCAAAACTTCCAAAGTGTGTAGCTTTCGCACTATTTGCCCGATTAGTTTCAAACTTTACACTTTTACTATTTTTAATATGATCTTTCTAGCTAAAACAGTTGTTTTTACCTCATATGAAAATTTGAAATAAAATTGCTACTGCGCATGACCCTGAAACTCGTCTATTGGCTACCCGATTTCCTCAAAGTGCCCCCTCTAGTTTTATTTATGATCTCTATGGGAGGGGGGGCAAACGTCTTGGTTCCAGGCCTTTTTCTGCAATTCGAGAACCTCGCGGTCCAAAACAAGGAATCGTAAATTCTACAATTTTGCGTTTGTTTTTCACTATTTGGCGATTAAGCCTGTTGCTCTATTGTTACTTGGACCATCTTCTGCTGAGTAAAAGATCAAATTACCTAAGTAATCAAATACCTAATTACCTAAGTAATCAAATCGAGTCTATCCAACGAAGAGCTCTCCGTATAATATATCCTCTACTCGAATATAATAACGTGTTGAAAATAATTAAGCTACCGACATTGTATGATCGCCGTTGCTCTCTTAATGAGCGCTTTTTTAATAATATGATGTATCACTCGCATAAGATCAGTTGTTTAGTACCTCCAGAGAGACATTGCAGATACAATCTTAGAACAAAATCCTCCTTGTTAATTCCTCGCTGCAGAACTGATCGTTTTAGAAACAGTTTCATAGTCACTGCTTCAAACAATTTTAATTCGAAATAATCTTGATATATTTGATATTGTAATTTTACCCTTTTAACTATATGTGAACCGTTGTAATTCAGTTTTTTACTGCAAAAATGGTCTATTTAAACAAATTTAATTAATGATAAGCTCGCTACTTGAGGAAGTCCTGCGAGAGACTTCGCTCTACTTCGTCGAAGATGGATGTCTGCATGTAGAGATTTGAGAGTTGGGGCGATGTATAAATATTTATAATTATGATATTTTACTGTTATGACCGTGTCTCAATAGCTCAGTGGTTAGAGCGCCGATGCGTTGATTCGGAGACCTCGGGTTCGATTCCCGGTTGGGGCAGTTTGGTTTTTCATATACATATATTTGACAGTTATAATATTATAGTAAAATTGAGGGAAACACGATACAACTGAATACAAGCTGAATACATCTTTTATAGAACACTATCTTTTCAAACACTTGTGAAACTGAACATTTGCCGTCTTACCTCATCCTCTATGGTCTGATAGGATTGATCATTATCACTTATTGGCAGATAAAGGTGGTTGATAATGCCTCGTTTGATGTTCAAACACCAATTCGGATCATCTTTCGACGCAGTGATCTCCTTTTCTACATTTCTACCTTTGAACTGGAACTTCACAGCCAATTTCAAGCATTCTCTCAAACGGTCCCTGATGTCCGTCTGCGCTTCCTCCTCTTTTACGTTTCTATCAATCCGGTCAGAATCCAGAAGCTGTCCTTTTCTGGTTGCTACGGAAATGTCTTCTAACTATAAACGAGAGAAATACAACGAACTGTTAAAGTTTAAAAAAAATACATTGAAGAAGCAGGGTGACCACAATGGTTAAATACAAATTACAGTGGGCCATTAAAAAAATAAAATAATAACTAATAACAGCAAGTTATGGGTTCTGTGAGGCTTCGCGATGTGTTTCACTTTAGGCAGACAGTTTTCCAAGTTCGAGGATCGTCAACATTGTAACAGGATAATAGAGCATTATTATAATAGTCTAATAGTGACTTCTTAAATTTTTTAAAGTTCAAATTATCTAGCCCTTAAGTGTTCAGGGAGAGAGTTCCAAGTTCTAGTCGTTCTAATAAGAAATGAGCGATTGAAAGTAGTTGTTTTACATTTACGTTGACGGAATGAGATTGCATGATTGACATTTGCGGAGGATCTAGTAAGCCTTAAGGGAACAAGACGTTCGGGTAGGATATCGCTTGAAATAGGTACTATGCCATTGATAGCCTTAAAGAAGAACAGTAAGTCAAGATACTCGCGCCAGTAGGAAAGTGGTTGTAGTTTTGTAGAAACGAGCTGGTTGTCAACCGAATTTTGTTGTTATGTAAGCCGGAACAGTAAGCAGACTATCATGTCTGATCTGACTGCGTTGTCGCTGAAGATGATATTGTAAGCTTTTCTTCGTAAACCAGCAAACGCGTTTGGACAAAAAAGAAGTACATCATAGAAACCTACCTTCAGAACAACGCCCTGAGAGAGATAGTCGAGGTGAACTTTTGCTTTGATAACCAAGGCCAAGTCCTGCTCAAAAACCTCAGGCATGCCATGAGCAATGACTCCTTCGTATAGATACGTGTAACGTTTTCCACGTTGGTATCCTGAATATAATAGAGATAAAAATGATAAGACATATAGCCTCCTTTGAGCCGTGAACTTTGCTCAGCAACGCCATATAATAGTCAAAAGCTTCATGGATGCCATGGACATGCAACGAGCCATGCAACGATGCCATGAACATGCATGATGAACGAGCCATGCATGATGATCAGCTATTGTGATCTAGTGGTTGGTTCAATCCTTGGACGGACCACCACTCAGGGTCTTAAAATAATTGAGGAGAAGGTGCTGCCTTTGCAACAACACTAGCAAATGGTAAAACGTTCAGGTCTTCTCGGAAAACGACCTTAAATCGTAGGCCCTCGGAATTCCTATCAGCTGGGTTAGTTTTCCGTTCACCTAAGAGTGATAACTACTGAATATAGCCGAGCGCTTAAAACATGAGCCTCTGGCTCGGATAAATAGGGCAACACCTTCGCATACTTCGTATTATATATAAATGATTGACAAACCTAAGAATAAAGTCGTACTTACCTAAACGGATTGCAACTACAAGAGAAAATAAAACAGAAAGTAATTTAAGTATTTTAAGTCCAGGAAAAGATTGCGAATTCAAGAACGTATTACAAAAAAACAAATTCTGTGATAGTATAGTAACAATTGACTCGTGCATTAGAGCATCTCACTAATCACAAAGTTACACAGATTCTATTCAAGATATGCAGCAATAAGCTAAACCAGTTTTTGAGCAGAAATCTTTAGTATATCATAGCATTTGAGAACACGAAGCAGCAGCAACAAGTGCATGATTGGAAATAAAAAAAGACATACATATGGAAGAGAAAACTTGTAAATGAAAATTGTGAATTCACGTACCTGCAGCAGATAGACCAAGGAAAAAAACGACCAAGCACTTCATCTTGATGCGATGTGCTTCCTAGTCATTGGAGTGTGCAGATGAAGAGCAGAACGATGGTGCTTTTATATGCGATTTAACCCTGGAATTTGGACTTAAAAAGTCAAGGGCAACATGACATGAAAAAACCCAATTGCGTTGACTAGCCGTTACCAAAAACATCGTTGTTGTTATTAACATCCATGGAGTTTTGTCTTGGTTGAAAATATCCACTTCAATGTACATACAAATTTTATAAACTGTAACATGGCCTCGAGAAAAAGAACAAAGACGTGACCACATCCTGTTTGGACAGACTAAAAAATTTCCACTTCATGCTGGGCTCAAAGTTTGCTTCGAGTTTTGGTGGCATGACTTGTACGACCATCTCTCATTGCTAAACGTACACTCTGCCAAAATAATGTGTACGAACGCCCTTCGTCAGAAAGTGAAACGTAAACTAAAATGAACTGAACTGTATAGATTAGAAAATCGTATATAATTGAAAACACCTCGCACCAGTGGAATCACACGTTCTAGAGAGTTTTTCTGAGAACGGAGTCGTCTCCTGGAAACTAATATTTTTTATTATCAAATGCAAAAAGATGGCTTTTAAGGTCAGACACGCAAACTCCAGGGAGAAAGTGCTGACAACTTTTGATGAATTCCGAGAGTGTTGTTTTGTCTACGAGTCTTTCTTCACTTCAATTTGACACGCGAGGTTAGAAACGGATGGACTTTTCAAAGTTGGACTTTGGTCAAACTGACAAATCTGCGGAATTATTAATAATACATCATGATGTATATATTTAAAGCACGAGCAGCAGTGTTTTATATCAGGTTTAAAACACGAGGCGTTAGCTGAATGAGTTTTTGAACGGTATTAAAACTTTCTCAGGTGAATTAGTGGAGAGATTGCAGGTATTTGAGGCTACGATTCAGTCGCCATTGCTCATGTCATCTTGTGCTGGCATGGGTTGGTACGGAAGCGAAACAACTTGAAACCAAAAAAAGGTTTTGCCCAAGCACGCTACGTATGCGTGCAGCAATTAACTTGGAATAAAACTCATCGAACTGTACTCGCTGTAGACACACGCGCCATGATTTTGCTCCGAACAATCCACGTTATCCTTTTTGTTTGGTTGATTCTTCGCGGGATTCGTCATACTGCTTTTTTTTTTAATTAATTGTGTTTTGTTCATAGTGGTAATATATGTAGTAGGCTTTATCTTATAATGAAACTGTAATTAGTTTTATAAGTAACATTAAGAATATATTGTTGCAAGAGCATTGAGACTATTGTATAATGCTCCTAATACGTCTTTATTGTTATTATTATTATACTGCATACATGTATATCGTATACGTGCTATATACGCCCTTTGCCTACTGTCTCGTGGTCTCGTCCTTGCTCTTATCATAACCTTTATATATTTATCTGATATTCAGTGTTAAATATTGGTTCATATAGTATGGGATCATTATACAATATTCTTGAAAATATGTCTATCTAAAATATTATTTAACAAGAGGTTTTACCTGACACTATCTTTGAACAAGAAATCTCTGTTTTATATTCATTATCACTATTATTATAACTATAGACATTAAACACTGATTTATTTTATTTCTTTTGTTTTACAAATTTGTTACAGTCAATATTTATGCAACAAAAAAATCTTTCCCAACCTTTTAAATAATGAACGCTCCCTAAAGCATTGTCATTTGAGTATGAGTTTGAGGAACGTCTCTACGCGACACAAAAATGATAAATATTAATCTAGTATAGAACAATAACCTTGTTGTATATAATGACAAATTTGAAAAATATTTCCTTAAAACCATTGTGAAATCTCGACTTGATGTGAAAGCAAGGGGAGTCGCGAGTCTCGACTTGATGTGAAAGTAAGGGGCTTCTACAGACAAGGCATTCACCTTAACGCCGCGTCTAATTACAAATCACTACCAACCGAGATCCTCTCATGTCATGAGAATGAGAAGAAAAGAGAATATAATCGAAGAGTAATTGAAATTGAACAAGACGTTTTTACACCTTTAGTCGTTGGCACAAATGGTGCGATGGGTAAAGAATGTGCGAGATTCCACAAAACAATTGAAATGATTTAAATGGCAGAATGGGCTAATTATCCGCCATTTGTTTAGGGAAACTAGCTGAAACTAGCAGAACTTGCGACGACTTGTAAAAAAGTAGAGTGCTCTGTGTGGGCAGTGTCTTAGATATAGTAATGCAAAAAGATGGTGAACTACCGAGATTTTTAGCAACGAAACACTCACTTTCTCGCTGTTTCAGTGATGACATCGCAAGTCATCGCAAGAATAATGCATGAGTCAATGTAAACCCCGACCCACCCCGGGACAGGGTGGGGATTTGACTTTGTTCTAATATTCACAAATGCCCCACATCCTGGGGATACTTTATGGCTCCAAAAGTCGTAAAATGCCCCCTATACGTGGGGCCTTCAGCCAAAAAATTTAAGAGTTTTTAAACACTAAACATAGTAAACCCTTTACCGTTCAATTTCAGGCTGATTACATTTGAAATATAGACTGCTAACTATTCTCTAGACGGATAGTTTGCAAAGTACTGTAAACAAATAAAAGACCAATCTCGTTCCCAGGTCACTGGCAACAAAATGTACATGCAGCCTAGTCCCTAGGCCTCTTAGTGCGCACTCATTAAAAACATTCAATCCTACTTGAGACGAACAACCGCTGAAAAATCAACAACAGGCTCATTACTAATCCCTACCCAATGCCCGTGGGGACAAATAAATTTTAAAAGCTTCAAATCCCCTACCCCCTAGGGGATGTTCACTGATCTAAATCCCCTACCATCGTCGTTAATCCTAGCTTACGTCATAGCCTGTGTCTGTGTTTTGTGTCGAATTTTCAAGAAACGAATGACAGGTTAGACATTAACCATGGGTTAACGCTAATCGGCTTTTGTTTAATTTTGTTTAATTTTGTTTAATTTCCTTTGTAACAATTTTGTCACTTTTATGTAACAGTTTAGCTATACAGGGTGTATAAAAAAAAGCGCAACCTCGGAATTTCCCAAGAAATCCACTTTGTTTTTATTAGCACAAAAGATTTTAGGCCTCTGGGAATTTAACTGTTGTTGATACTTGTAAACTAAACAACTTGCCATTAAATAAATGCATAAATTTCGATTCAATTCTGCTTTACGTGCTCGAGTTTGTAGTAATTAGACAGTTATGCCCCTAGGGGCGAAAATCTTTTGTGTTTAAGAACACAGTGGATTTCTTGGGAAATTCCGAGGTTGCGCTTTTTTTTATACACCCTGTATATGCCTCCTTCATTTATTGTAATTTGTCACTCTGATGATGTTACGAGTTTAGCAACGAAACGAATTAGCATTAAAATTTTTCTTTTCAAAATTATGTTGTTATGACTCTTTTTAATGCTATTTACTGGGCATTAATATTCCTAACTAGACTATGATTCCCGCCTGGTTCCTCCATTGCGACGATCTTGACTCCTATATCAAGCCTCAAGGAGTACGTTTCAGAGGGTGAAAGAGTATATATATGAATATACATTGGCAGTTTACCACCTTTTCACTTTGCTATATATGAAAAAGTCGTTATTAATAGAGTTTCCATCTTGGGTGGTTGAGTTTTGAGGTGGTTGAGTTTTGAGGTGGTTGAGCATCAGTAATGCTTGAGTTTCTTCCAAGGCTGCTATAGTACATATATCGAATTAGTACATCATTGTAACCTTCGCTCTCCATCTGAATCTCGGTAGCTCAATGGTTAGAGCATCCCACTGGCAATCAGGTTACAGTATACGCATTAACGGTATTCGTCTTACTCTGATGAAGGGCTCCGCTCGAAACGTCAGTATTTCGTCACTAAAAATCTTGGCAGTTCACCACCTTTTCACTTTGCTATATATCCGAAACACTGTCTACGCAGCATTCTACTTTTTTTCAACTAGCTGCAGACGTTTAGTCAAGTTCCGCTACTTCTGCATTTGAATTCGACATGGAGTTTTGCTTCGTGCTAACGGATTATCTAGCGAGGAAAAATCCAAATTACAAAAACGTATATTGGCGTTGTAAACGTTGTTGATTTTCCTGGTAAAATGAAACCATATGAAACCCCAATATTTTGTCATACGATGCAACAGCTCACCTGGTAACCCGAAGGGAAAAGTTCTTGTCTTTACATGACGTATGCCTCAAGCGACATTCGAAACAATTATTCCTTAATATACAGCTTCTAGAGATGGCGTAGCATAGCCCCGAGAAAAAAAAGACGTTACTGAGTGAGTACATCCTGTCTGGACAGACTAAAAAAAACCTGCCACTTCACGCTATAGGGTTCAAAGTTCTTTTGAAATTCAAGTAAAGAGTTTCAAATCAGTGTGAGTAAAACTGGTCCATGCTCAAAACGTGTAGAGTAATTATCCATTTAGCAAAGTGAAAAGGTGGTAAACTGCCAAGATTTTTAGTAACGAAATACTGGCGTTTCGAGCGGAGCCCTTCGTCAGAGTAAGGTCTACACGCTTGAAACGTCTGTAAGTATTTCGTTACTAAAAATTTTGGCAGTTTACCACCTTTTCACTTTGCTATATATATATCCAAAACACTGTCTACGCAGCACTCTACTAAATTTACAGGTCTAGATATTTGATAAAAGGGAAAAAGTGCTCTTTTTAATGTCTAGATATTTAATAAAACAATGCCTGCCTATGTAGCACATGATGCTTTTTAGAAACATTTCAATTTGATAAACTAAGTATTTTACATGTACTGTTGCTGATCCTTTACAATTTATAACAAATCTATTTACTTATTTCATTTTAGTCATAGCTCTGTCAATTATCTTCTTGCATGAAGCATTATATCATTCCAACATCAGCATACTAAATATATGTTATTTCAACAGTTTATTTTTGTTTGTCACCGCAGGGAGCGATGCAATGTTTAATACCTTTATAAGTAGTGTTATTTCATAGGATTCAATTGTCATTTCATTGGTCCAAACTCTGATAAGGGAAACAGCTAGACATAGAGAAAGAATCAAACAGCAAAAAGAATGTTTCAGAATTAAAGAAAGTGTTGCTAAATATTATGATTGTCAGTTTTGTTTTTAAGGCCAAGTAAAAAAATAAAGTAGTTTATCGTCCCCGCCCGCATTCTTTTTTCCGGCCGCATCAAATTTCTTTTTATTTTTTATTTTATTTGCGTAGAAAATCTGTCTTGTTTTGGGGGCCTTTTGCGCAACCGTTCGGCCATTTTTGTGCGTTTCAGTGTCTTCCGTTATCTTTCTGGTTTTCGGTTCATTTCGGGTTTTACACGTCACAATTTGTTTTGGCGCAATCTTGTATCGAAGCAGTTGTAGAGAAATCCATTCAATTCTAGTTTGTGCTTGTAATACAACGTTAAATAGATTTGTGTTAAAAATAGGTTTTGGTAGGTGATGGCGAATTCGGAGAAGCCATCTTGAAAAAAAAAAGAAAAAAGAAAACTGCCCGCATTCTCCTTTTTTTTAAAAGTTAGGACGATAAACTACTATATATTTTTACTTGGCCTAAAACATCTTAAAAGTGTCTTTTGTAAAGTGTCTTTGGTACCTTGTCTAGTACAAAATAAATAGTAAACAGTCTACAGGTACGTAGCCTGCTGATGTACCTTGTAGCAAACTCTACCAAGAATAAGCCCATACGGTACAGGACCATATGATCTAGAATCCAAAGAATGATCCATATTATCCCCTAGTAACCACACATGTCCTTGAGGTACCTGTAGTGAACATAAAAATGCATAAAATCTATATAGTTTAGTGGGGCCCTGTTAGGGGGTTCTAGCGTCGGATGTTGCAGTATTAAAAATTTAATGTCGCCTTTTGGAGCGTATCAGATGTCGCCGTTGAACTTAAATCACAGCATTAATTAACATCCTTAATATTTTGCCATGTTTTGATCTCTATCAGATTTTTTGTTGATTTTTGCCTAATCATAGAAAACATAGCGGCATATACACAGTAAGTGGAATCGTTTGCAATTGCATGGCAGTGTTAATGGCAAGCTAACAGCATCTACTGAATGTTGTTCTTGACATAAGCTACATGCAGGCATTTGTGTTCAAACGCTGGTTGTCACTGTCACTTTTTATAATACTGTGCCGTCGTTGTCGAAAATTAACAAAATGATGTTGCTCTTCTTACTCGTCATCTGTCAGGATTTCAGAACTGTGCTGTCGCCTAAATAAGGGCTCTGTCAGCTGTTGCAACTTACCCCTAACAGGGCCCCTTAGTGACAGAAAATCATCATTTTTACCTTAATAATTTTCTCTTGATTTATCTTCACATCTAATACAACCATATCCCCTTCCTTGAGGCAAAATGTGTTGGTTTGAAAAAGGAAGAGAAACATTTTAAAAATTCAACTATAGTTCAACTATAGTTGTGAGAGCGTGATTTTGCCGTCAAGTCCATTCTGCGCATGTCCATGTTTCTGTTTGCATTGTAATATGTTTACATTGCATTATATAAACATTGAACATGAAGTATTGCGGAATTCGTTTTCCATGCTTGAGATTTTCCACCTAAAAAGCGTGTTATATAAGAAGCTGTTCTGTTCCTAAATGTGGATAATATATCAAACTACCACTCGCGCCTTTGCCACCTTTGAAGAATACTCGCTTTCGAACTGTCGCAAATCTATTCCATTAATGTTTGTTGACATACGGAGTCCCACACGTTTGAAATATCACACATGCGCAGAACGGACTTGACGGCACATTTAATATATTATAGTCTCAAACATTTACCTAATATTTTTTTACATATATGGACTGGTACATGGAGCTTTCACATAAAATTACATGGGACATTTGTCAGACCTAATTCCAGTGGCGTAGCTAGGGTTTCAGGGGCCCCGGTTCAAGAGGTGAGGGCTTTTGTAGTCGCGTGTCCAGAAATTTGGGACAGTCAGCGGAATAATCCGTTGGCTCAGATTTTGCTTGCTTGGGGCCCCTGGACATTCGGGGGCCCTGGTTCAATGAACTGCCTATTGCTACACTACTGCCTTCTTAATTCTCTAATGTTGCACTAAATTTATTATTTAATTATAATAAATTGTAATTATAATAATTATTAGTAAATAATGATTATAATAATTATTAATAATTATTATTAATTATAATAAATTGTAATTATAATAATTATAATTATAATTATTATAATAATTATAATAATTATTAATAATTATAATAATTATTAATAATTATTATTAATTATAATAAATTGTAATTATAATAATAATCATAATAATTATAATAATTATAATTATAATAATTAACATAATCGAGAAACAATTAATTATGTTGTACTCTTACCAGAGCTGTAATTCTTTTACATATTGTAATTCTTGGATTTTTAGGTGAACGAGCAATGACAATATCACTCCTAAAACATTTTAGATCCATGAATAGTGTTTGAGGGAAAGGAATATAACTCAATTCAATTATAAGACAGACTTGAAATTCTTCATCCTTACTCTGGTATTTAGCAGAACAGTTTAGTTCTAAATATGACACTCAGCTAAAACTGTGCTCATAAAGTAGAAATTGATACATTTTTCAGCAGCATTAGAACTTACTTTTTTAGAAGTCGCAGTTTTGTTGAGATATGCTCTGTCAGTACAAGATCACTGAGTGAGTTGGCATTAATGGTTGGTTTCATCGATGGTCCAATACACTAGATTTTGAGAGGATTGCAATTAATTTTAATGATTTGATTTTGATCATTTTGGCCACACCAATTTAATTGTTCGGGGCACGGATCCGACCGACCCTGTTTTTGTGAAACCAAAATAAAATAAAATTTGTACCTATTATTTACTTTGATCAAAAATTGGTTATATTTCAATCTCGTTCCCAGAGTTATATTTGTGTTTTTTCAACCTCATACCCAGGCTTTTCACCGGCAAGGCGGGTGAAAAGACTGGGTACGAGCTTGTACTTTTTTTTATTTCCATTTTTTCCTGACCGACTGACCCTAAAAATTTTGAAATAGGAAGGCAGGTAGATTTAATGAAAAGGTAGGGATAAAGGTGTGGTAGGTAGGTATGTGCAGGTGGTTGGGTGTTCAGTGGATAAGGTAGGTGGCAAGTAGGTGGATATATGTGAAGATGGGCAGATGGATGAGTAGGTGGTTGGTTGGGTGAGAGTGTTGGTAGGTGGGTAAGGTAAATGAATAGGTAGGCAAATGGTGGATGGTACTGTAGTGACATCGATGGGTGGGTATAAACAGGTATTAGGTAGGTGGGGTAGATTAATTTCATCTTTCTTGTTAATATTCCCAACTACTAAAACAATTTTATCATAATTTAGTTAACAAACATATTACAAAACATAAAAGTTGTTGAACAAGAAATTAGGGATATATTCAGATATCAATCAAGAGATGATGTCATTTCAACTTACAAGTGTTGGCTCCGCAATGTACTCTGCAAAGACATGAATAACACATCCAACCTCAACAATTCCTCCCAAAGCATACAGTATCTTTGAAAATACACTTCTACTCATTAAAATTATGGTATACTATATACTAAAACTCATCAACAGAGAGACACATTATATCACAAGGCGAAGTTTTTGACAGTCGACATTTTTCCCGCCGATATTTTTTTCGTTGTTCTTGGTGATTCAAGGTTCAAGTGACAAGTGTGGTGTTTTAGGATCAATCTATAAAAAACACATGGATTATAGGCCGAAAACGAAAACAACAAGACAAAAGAAACAGCCAAAGAGCTGTCCAAATCCATTATTCCTCAAGTGGTTAGAGCTGTGGAGAGATGAAGCGAAAAGTAAAGAGTCGAAACTGCAATACGTTTACTCCAAGGTAAATAGTGTGTTTACACTCTGAAGATATTTTCTGGTTTTAGGTTTGATTATATATATGTGGCATTGTCTATGAAACAATTCGTTTGCATAGGGATAAATACTGTTGAGTTTACTGCAAATTGTAATATGGTTCATTTGTTTGTAAACAAAGCAAGCTAATTTATGCAAATAAGTATACACTATATATATACCGTGTGAGTATATGTCTAAAAGCTTTCCACACTGTATGGCGAGTTTTGCCATATTAAATTCTGACAACCCCCAGATCATGTTCTCTTGATTATTGAAATTTGCAGGCTATCAGCTCATTAAAAAAATATCCTTTGCCTTTGGAAAGTGGTAAAGAGGCAACATTGCTTGAAGGCATAGGTAAATATACTTTCAACATGTCCTCTTTCATTATTTTTATGATTATGTTAAATTCGTAACAGGCACTATATTCACTATATTATGTTAAAAAACAGTTGCGACTCTACAGATGCTAAATTTTACATGTTACTAAGCCCATATTAGATAAGGAACATCTAATGCAGGTATACAAATGAAGAATTGAGTCCTATTTTGAAGAATGAAGAATTCAGCCAGGATTGCCTGTCAAGGTGGGCTAGGAAAAACCTAGGGGGGGGGCAGCCTAACTGAGGAAAACGAAGACCAAATATTCTCAGGGGGCCAGGAATTTGGCCAGGGGGTGGGCCACCAGCCCCCCTTCTGGCTACGCCTCTGCAGAGTCTAGCTGATCAGTTACAAAAATAATGCTACCCTATTGCTACTCCATAAATTAGGATGGAAAATTAACTGAAAGAAAATTAAATAGCAATTCAGCTATAATGATGTAACCCTAATTTATGGATAGACGTATATCCTATCCATTTATTGTAAGTACATGTTTCGTGGCATTTAGTAGTACCAACTAATAAATTTGATTTTCATAGGTCCTAATATTGCCAAAAAATTGGATGAAGAGCTGGCAAGGCACAGAAGTAATTTAGTTTACAATTGTAAAGTGAAAAGATAACTTGATTTAATAGCTCTGTTTAATATCCCATTATCTTATTTAATACCTGGTCTTTTCCCATTTTAATCACAAGATAATACTGAAGGCCCCTCGAGCTTGACGGAGAGAGGAAATGCTGTTGGTGAAGATAATTTCTTAGATCTAAGAGTCCCCCCTCCATGTTCAGCAATGCCTGTATTGACAACATCAAGCAGTTGTAGTGGCCCAGACGATGTTACTGAACCTAAACCGAAAAAGGTGCAAATGAAATGAAGTCTTGAGGGTCTATTGTACTTGGTTTTAATGTCATTAATTGTGATATTATTATGATATTAATTTGTTGTGTTTTTAGAAGAGAAAGAGCATTCAGCGAGAGTACGTTCCAGTTTACAGAAGTGGACCTTATGCAATGATAATTACCCTCTTCAGAGCAAGTGAGGTACAATAATATACTATATATACCAACTCTTTGTCTCTAATTATCATATTTGTATCAACATTTCAATTTAAAGAAATTATATTGCATATTGTTCCAGAGAAATGGTCACAAAGGATATATGCAAAAGTCAGAATTACAGCTAGAAGCTCAGCCATTGTCAGAGACATCATTTACAGTGGTAAGACTTGAATAGATGAAGAAACAAGAATAGATTAATAAATAAGGAAGGAAAGATGGAAGGAAGGAAGGAGAGAGGGAGGGAGGGAAGGAAGGAGGAAAGGAAGGAAGGAAGGAGGGAACGAAGGAAGGAAGGAGGGACGGAAGGAAGGAAGGAAGGAAGGAGGGGGGAGGGAAGGAAGGAAGAAAGGAGGGAGGAAGGAAAGAAAGGAAGGAGGGAGGGAGGAAGAAAGGAAGGAAGGAACTGAAGGAAGGAGGAAAGGAAGAAAAGAGGGAAGGAAGGAACTGAAGGAAGGAAGGGTGGAAGGATGGGAGTAAGGAATTTGTTGATTGGACGATCGATTGATTGATTGATTGTTTGAGGAAGGTATACCTAATAAATCATAGATTAATAGATTTCTGATCTATCTAGCCAGAACCAGACTCGCATTACACAGCATGGTCATCAATGTCAACTTTGACTAAAAAAGGACTTGTAGTTAAATCTGGTAGTCCTGCTAGGTATGGTATCTTTGCAGTTTATTTTCTTTATAAAAACAAAACTCTACTTTTTTTAGATTTTAGTCAACTAACCAAGAATATAGCAGAATACAGCATATGGAACTATTGATTCTTTTTTGGTCTCCATTTTCTGGTCTGCAGTCTGCATTTTATACCTGCTAATTTAGATGATAAGATTTGATTTTATTTAAAAATGTGAGATCTAAATATTTCACTTTGTAGAAACTTTAAAGCTAAAGACATCGTTGTTCTCATATCTCAGGTATCATCTAACCGAGTCTGGACGTGTTCTTGCTGAAAAACTATTAACAGCAACTTCTGACCACAATGCAACCCTCAGATCCCCGCGTTCTCAATCATCTCCTGAAAAAATTGACCATCCTGTTAGTTTATCTTCACCAAAAAACACCAGGAATTATGGTACTTTGAATGAAGAAATCCATATTCTAGAGAAGTCCACCACTTCTAAGAATGTAACCCCAAAAGATTTTCTGGCATCATATAGAAAGAAGACTACTGGAACACACATAAAGCCAAACCAATCTGGGTAGGTCAGATTGTGTTTGTCTTGATTTTAATGACGAAGGGAGTTTTTCTGATTGGTGCTATTTTTTTACTAAGTGTGCTCCAGTATTGGTTCATTGATGGTGATGGTCAATGCGTTGAGAAAGAGGACCAAGCATCTGTTATTATTGATGGTATGTTCAGTGATTATGGGATATAGTTTACATTAAATGGACAAACTATGCATAGATAGTTGTAGTCTCAACAGTTTTGTCCAATAGCTTCAATAATGATTGGCATACAGTCTAATTTTCCTCTCATTTAGAGGAGATCTCAGTTGGTTTCTTAATTAAGTGTAAACTTTGTGAATTAGAGAAGGCAGGAATGAAATATAAATTGGACCATTCCAGGTATGTATTCCAGGTATTTTCATTGTACTACGTACATCCTAGCAGCTAAGACAATAAATGCATAAAGTACTTTAATAAGTAATTTTTAATTTCTTAATTTAGACCCAGCCAGGATGGTTATGTGTTTGCATTTTTAGCTAGTGAATGTATAGTAGACCACAATGTCACCACCAAGACAGGTAAATTGTACAAATATACAGTATATGAATGGCACTATTCAATTTATTAGATGTGTGAAGTTGATCGTCCAGGTTGTTGTAGTCTTGAGAAAGACTATTGTTGGTGACTGACGTTTCGACGGCCTCAGCGGCGGTCATCTTCAGAGTCAAGTAAAGCATGTTTGTCAGGTTTGCCTATACATACGTCTGGTTCATAACAGTGCATCATAGTTTGTTTGTGTCATAATTAGTGTGAGTGGGTGTTGCGTCATGCGCGTTAAGCGTGGGCCAATATTGTTCCTCATCGGTTGTTTGTTACGTTACGTTACGTTACATTACGCTAAGTTGTAAGACGTTATGCTAAGTTGTAAGACGTTACGCTACGTTGTAAGACGTTACACTAAGTTGTAAGACGTTACGCTACGTTGTAAAACGTTGCGCTACGTTGTAAGACGTTACACTAAGTTGTAAGACGTTACACTAAGTTGTAATACGTTACGCTACGTTGTAAAACGTTACGCTACGTTGTAAGACGTTACGCTACGTTGTAAGACGTTACGCTAAGTTGTAAGACGTTACGCTAATGTTGTAAGACGTTAAGCGTGGGCCAATATTGTTCCTCATCGGTTGTTTGTGTCATAATCAATGTGTCATAATCAATATAACTCTATATAGTCAAAGTAATTTTAGTAATAAAATAATTATAGTCAAGTACTGTTGTGTAAGTGTTATAATATATAGTGTTGATCATCATTTTCATCTGTATCATTGGTAAAACAAGTTAATTAGTACCCTACTTTATTTGATAGCCAAACCTAATGCCATAGAATGCCCAGCTGACAACAGTGATGATGACGATGATAGGTTTATGAGACCTCTTTTTCAAAGAATAAACAAAGATCCAGACATCTGCTTTGTAAATACCATAATCAATATAAAAATAACTGGCATTTTTTATATTAAAACTCATTGAGTAATCTTGCTAGAATCTGTTGTATTATATGCTTACAGGAAAGTTTTCAAGTACCCACAAAAGCAAGTGCCCCTGTAGTTATACCATCAGGACCGGTCTCAGTTCAAGAAAAATTGTCAAACCAACCAAGTCAGTCTAAAATTAAAATCACTAAGGCTAACACTAATGATAAATCAGCACCAACGACTGTGAATAAGAAAGGAAAGGTTTGAGAATACCGTAATCAATATAAAAATAACTGGCATTTTTTATATTAAAACTCATTGAGTGATCTTGCTAGAATCTGTTGTATTATATGCTTACAGGAAAGTTTTCAAATACCCACAAAAGTAAATGCCCCTGCAGTTATACCACCAGGACCAGTATCAGTTCAAGAAAAATTGTCAAGCCAACCAAGTCAGTCTAAAATTGAAATCACTAAGGCTAACACTGATGATAAATTAGCGCCAACGAGGTAACTGATGGTGCTGCTTCTCAAGGTCCGAATTAGCGCTTCGCAAATCCCAAATTGCGAAGTGATTTTTCTGAGAAATATTGCGAAGCTGATTTTAAGCAACCAAGTTCACCGTGGACGCGACGCAAGTGATGTAAACGTCAATTATAGGACTTAATGATGTTACACTACGTTGTAAGACGTTACGCAACGTTGTAAGACGTTACGCTACGTTGTAAGACGTTACACTACGTTGTAAGACGTTACGCTACGTTGTAAGACGTTACGCTACGTTGTAAGACGTTACGCTACGTTGTAAGACGTTACGCTACGTTGTAAGACGTTACGCAACGTTGTAAGACGTTACGCTACGTTGTAAGACGTTACGCTACGTTGTAAGACGTTACGCTACGTTGTAAGACGTTACGCTACGTTGTAAGACGTTACGCTACGTTGTAAGACGTTACACTACGTTGTAAGACGTTACACTACGTTGTAAGACGTTACGCTACGTTGTAAGACGTTACGCAACGTTGTAAGACGTTACGCTACGTTGTAAGACGTTACGCTACGTTGTAAGACGTTACGCTACGTTGTAAGACGTTACGCTACGTTGTAAGACGTTACGCAACGTTGTAAGACGTTACGCTACGTTGTAAGACGTTACGCTACGTTGTAAGACGTTACGCTACGTTGTAAGACGTTACGCTACGTTGTACGACGCTACATAAAGTTGTAAGACGCTACACAATGTTGGGAGATGTTATGCTCACGCTACAGTACGTTGTGACACTAAAGAAACATGCGAAGCTGTTTTGGAGCGCTAATTCGGACCCTGTTGCTTAGAGACAAACAATTTCTAGTCAAAGTATTGTATTATGTTTTCATTTACAACTCTTTTATTCTTTAGTGATAATCAGCCAAGCAGAGAAGTAGTTCCTGAATTTGAATTAAAACCTGGTATTTAGGCACAAGCATATACTGTTGGAAGTCTGGAGGCCGTTTTCCACTTCAACCGTAACGTAACGTAACGTAACGTAACGTAACGTAACGTAGCGTTTTCTTTTGTGTCAAAGTCATTGGTTTTGCTCTAGTGCTCACGAAACAAAGAAATACGCTATGTTTCGGTACGATACGGTTGAAGTGGGAAATGGGCTTATTTCATGTTATACAAATTGTCTAGTTTACTTTATTTAATTCATATGGGAAAATTAGTTTGTAATGTGCTATATTATATTCTTTCAGGTTCTTTTGAAATCATCTTATGTGTTGATTTTGTTGAAGTTACTGGAGGGTAAGAACTTATGAAGTTACATGAGAGTGAATTGAGAGAACTTAAGGTATAAACCTTACAGCTGCCCACTAAGTAGACTTGAATCAAGTCCGTCTCTCTAAAGGGTTGGGGGATTCGGGAACGGCTGATGGATTGGGGAAGAGCGCAAGGGGAGGAGACGGACTTGGTTCACCTGCAGCGAGCCAAGATTTACCGACCTGTTTTTGGGTCGGAGGCGTGTCTGTTCAGTGTTCATTTCAATCGGTGATATAGTTTACGTGCTTTAATATATTCGAAGATGAATTTGTTTAACGATGGTATTAGTTATGGTTAGGTTTTCTTATATACCAACATATCGCAGAAAGTACGGTGATTTTTATTAGGAAATGAAATCGACACGGCCGCTCCCATATAAACGTCAATCATCTTTCCCAACCGAAATTGTATAAATTATGATAATTAAATTCAAACGGCTACAGGTGAACCAAGTCCGTCTCTCCTCTGCTCCCATCGCGCTCTTTCCCAATCCGTCAGCCGCTCCGAAATCCCCCAACCCTTTGGAGAGACGGATTTGATCCAAGTCTACCCACTAAGCTATATGTAGGAACGCAGAGTAAAATCAAGATACTGTCGGGCTTTTAAGGTCTATGCTGAGTTAAATGTATTTGACAACAAAATAATGGCGCTAGTCTGCCTTTCTTGGACAAAAAATATGTTGAACAAGATACCTACAGTATCTCAGCTTTGTTGACTTAGTAGTGACATTATTTCATAAAAATCAAATTGTTATTTTTCATTGTTTAGGACAAAATCAGGTCGAAAAGATGAGATGGTTAAAGAGCTTAGAATGAATGGTAAGTAAAGTAGAACCATGGTGTACTGTATGTAGGTTGTAGTAATTAATATCTGGGTTAGCTGGTATTCATGTTACCAGTAGCAGTGTTTGAAATTACAGCTGGTTGATCATGCATGATGACCAGCCAAATAATTTTTTCCTTGGCAAGCCTGGAAATAACAGAATGACCAGCACAAATGAATTTGTAACGGCACAGAAAAAATTGTACCTGTCACGGTACAACTTAGCGTAATGTCTAAAAATTAAGTGTATAACTTAGCGTAATGTCTGCAAACCTAGCGTATAGTGTTTCAAAACATAGCGTAACGTCTCACAACTTAGCGCAATGTCTCAAAAATTAGCGTAACGTCTCACAACTTAGCGCAATGTCTCCACGCTTAGCGTAACGTCTCCAAATTTAGTGTAATGTCTCATAACATAGCGCAATATCTCCAAACTTAGCGTAAAGTCTCATAATTTAGCGCAATGTCTCCAAAGTTAGCGCAACGTCTCAAAAGTTAGCGTAATATCTCTCATCTGAAATCTAAACGCAGTCCATTCAACACAAAAATGTTTTGCTATCAGTATCACAAAAATTTGAGTATAATGTTCGGACAAGATGAGCATCGGACAAAATGACAGACATTATTAATATAATTGTAACTGTCAAATTTCTAGAAATGGGATATTTGTACCGGACAATGTCCGTGACCGGCCGCTAATATCCAGGCTTGTTCCTTGGACTTGTCACTTTTCTGGCAGTCAAATAATTCACCTAGAATCAACATAACAAGTGATCAGTCAACATGACTGTCAAAACAAGAGTATTTGCCCCATAACTCTTCATTCTGCCTGGACATTGTTCATAGACCAACCGTTATTTCAAGACCTGAGTATATTGAATATCTATTTTTTCTTCTCCTGCAGGAGTTCAGTTTGATGTGAGGAAACTTAATGTGGGAGACTTTTTGTGGATTGCTCAAGAAAAGATGACACCCATTCCTGGTGAGTATATATGAAGTGTTTAGTACACTGCACTGCTCAGTGCACCAGGCCTCATTAAAGTGCATGAGCGCGCGGCGCACATTTTCAATTTGTGCAGGCACAATTTCAATTTGTGCAGGCACAATTTTGTTGTTGATTTTTTAGCTAATTATTAAAACTGTGTTTACAAAGCATGATGTTCGCAGGCACTATTTACAATTCAGAAAGTTTGTGCAGGCACAGAGATTTGATTTTTTTAGTTCATTAGCTGTGTTTACATGACGTATATCATATATGTTTTCAAAATAATATCTTTTTGTCAGAAACAAAAACAAAAACTCTATACACCCACGCAAAGTCTCTTTCACTATCACGCGTCAGTGGCTTTGGTCAGTGGCGTTGGTCATGGCTAGATAGCTTTTTGTGCCGGCACGAAAAGCTATCGATATAGTGTAAACAGACTCGGTTACGAAACGGCACAGACGTAAATAACGCGTGGGAAAAGGCGAGCGAAAGGACGGCAGCACTCTACTTTTATACTGTAGTACGAAAGGCCGTTCAATTAAAAATTGAAGAACAGTGGATTAGTGGAACACAAATTTTTGCAAGCATATTTCCAACTTCTAAATTCTGCTTGCAGGCACCAAAAAATATTAACGAGGCCTGCAGTGCACTGTATCGGTAATGCTTGGTAAGTAGCTAGTATTTGTATTACTGACTTAATACTTCTGTGTGACATACAGGTCAACTTGTCTTACCAACACGACGAGAACTTGTCCTTGACTACATCGTTGAAAGAAAACGAATGGATGATTTGTGTGGAAGCATAAAAGATGGAAGATACAAAGAACAAAAGGCAACACATTATTTTATACGAACCACTGATTACTACTGTATGATTATCACATTTGTAATGCTTAAATCTTCTCATGTTATAGTTTCGCTTGCTAAACTCTGGTTTAAGACATCCAGTGTATCTTGTTGAGAATTATGGATCTGCAACTGATTTGTCAATGCCAGCACAAACATTGGAACAATCCATTATCAACACTCAGGTACACGTTACCGTACTTAACACAATTATTATACATATCAAACTTTTTCATATCATTGTTTTAAAATATTTCAATATAGGTTGGCCAAGATTTTTTTGTAAAAAGAACACGTGATATTAAGGAGTCTGCGGCGTATTTAACATTGATGACTAGATACCTGCGGACTGAATACAATGTATGGTGTTATAATTAAAGTGCTTTTTCTTCCTTCCTTCCTTCAGTTCCTTCCCTCATTCCTTCCCTCCTTCCTTCCTTCATTCCTTCCTTCATTCCTTCATTCCTTCCTTCATTCCACCCTTCCTTCCTTCAGTTCCTTCCTTCCACCCTTCCTTCAGTTCCTTCATTCCTTCCCTCCCTCCTTCCTTCCTTCAGTTCCTTCCTTCAGTTCCTTCCTCCCTTCATTCCTTCCCTCCCTCCTTCCTTCCCTCCTTCCCTCCTTCCTTCTTCCTTCCTTCATTCCACCCTTCCTTCCTTCCTTCAGTTCCTTCCTTCAGTTCCTTCCTCCCTCCCTTCCTTCCTTCCTTCCTTCCTTCCTTCCTTCCTTCCTTCCTTCCTTCCTTCCTTCCTTCCTTCCTTCCTTCCTTCCTTCCTTCCTTCCCTCCTTCCTTCCTTCCTTCCTCTCTTCCTTCCTTCCTTCCTTCCTTCCACCCTTCCTTCCCTCCCTCCCTCCCTCCCTCCCTCCCTCCCTCCCTCCCTCCCTCCCTCCTTCCTTCCTTCCTTCCTTCCTTCCTTCCTTCCTTCCTTCCTTCCTTCCTTCCTTCCCTCCCTCCTTCCTTCCTTCCACCCCTCCTTCAGTTCCTCCACCCCTCCTTCAGTTCCTCCCTTCCTTCCTCCCTCCCTTCCTCCCTCCCTTCCTTCCTCCCTTCCTCCCTCCCTCCCTCCCTTCCCTCCCTCCCTCCTTCCTTCCTTCCTTCCTTCCTTCCACCCTTCCTTCAGTTCCTTCCTTCCCCAAACGTGAGATATGCATTTTAAGTGACAATACAAAATACTCAAAGGATCCAGACTGGGAGATCAAAGGTTCATGTAATTATGCTAGGTCCTATTTTAATATTCTCAATATTTTCTCTTCAGCATAAAACCCTAAAAGCCATAAAGAGGGATGATGTGGAGCTTGTCAGTGTTGCAGAAAACCAACTTAGTACATTTCTTATGACATTTCAAGAATTGAATGATATATCTTTGAAAAATAGGGTATGTAGGCAATGAATTGAATTAAGCAATGCTTTAACCCCATCACTTAGATTCATGTTATAAACCGTCTTCTACAGCCAGACTACGATTGCTTTGGAGAAACTATGTTTAATCATCTTAATTTATGCTGTTGTATTTTAGATTTTAACGGTTGGTGAGTTGTTTGGAAAACAACTATTACAAGTCCCCGGGGTTGCCGTGGAGAAAGTTGTGACTATTTTGGATAGTTATCCAACATTGAAACAGTAAGTTTGCCATGATGTGAAACGTTTTGCAAGAGCCTAGAGGGCTCAGCAGTTACAAAGACATGAAAAGCATGTTTAGCATTTATAGAGGCAGTTTGATAATGGATCACATGTATTCTTGCTAGCCTTTTAGATGGATATGAAGAACAAACAACAGAGAAAGAAAAAGAGGAATTATTGTCAGGACTGAAGTTTGGAAAAAGTAAAAGGTACAACTCTAGTTTGCAATATGTAATTTGTGGAATACAATTCGCACACAGTACAAGCCTGGATATTAGCGGCCGATCACGGACATTGTCTGGTACAAACTACCCATTTCTACTAAAGATTTGACAGTTACAATATTAAATGTATCTGTCATTTTGTCCGATGCTCCAACATTATACTCAACTTTATTAAAACATTTTTGTGTTGAATCGACTGCGTTTAGATTTCGTATTGTACAATCTCAGATGAGATATATTACGCTAAGTTTGGAGACATTGCGCTAAGTTTGGAACATTGCGCTAAGTTTGGAGACATTAATTCGGAGACATTATGCTAAGTTTGGAGACGGTACGCTAAGTTTGGATACGCTAAGTTTGGAGACATTGCGCTACGTTTTGAGACACTACGCTACGTTTTGAGACATTGCGCTGAACTTGGAGACATTACCCTAAGTTTTTAGACATTGCGCTAAGTTGTACCGTGACATGTACAATTTTTTGTGTGTCCGTTACAAATTCATTTGTGCTGGTCATTCTGACAGGTACAGCAAAAATAATTAACCCCAGGCTTGGTATTCACTGTTTGTTTTCATTGTTAATAAAGGAAAATTGGCCCGTCTATCAGCAAATTAATATACCAGCTATATTGCACACAAGGAGCACTCTCGTAGACTCATAGAGACAAGTATGAAAGCAAAGTGAACTGGATTTTCTGACGTCTGGAATTGGATTTTGCTGGGCAAACAAAATCGGAAACTCTAAGTAGGAATTGAATGTCTAAGACATGTCTAAGACATCTGGATAGACCTTGTCATCATCAGACCTCATCATCTGGACAGACCTTGTCATCATCAGACCTCATCATCTGGACAGACCTTGTCATCATCAGACCTCGTCATCATCAGACCTCATCATCTGGACAGATCTTGTCTTCATCAGACAGACCTTGTCATCATCAGACCTCATCATCTGGACAGATCTTGTCTTCATCAGACAGACCTTGTCATCATCAGACCTCATCATCTGGACAGATCTTGTTTTCATCAGACCTCATCATCTGGACAGACCTTTGATAACCGATAATTTCTGCACTTTTATCAATGACAAAATATGTGGTGAATTTTCAGATTGTCATGTTGTGCACCCCATACAGAAAAGTTAAATAATATTCCTATTAATATGTTTTGTTGTAAATTTATATTTGACACAGAATACTATATAGTTTTTTATAAAGTATATTATTATATTTGTACATGGAAATTATTAATCTGCTTGATATAAATATTAATAAAAAAATATCTTTTTGTGCTAGGTAATTTGATATGGGTGGATACTACACATAGAGTCACTAGTGTCCGTAATATGTGGGTTCGGCTGTAAATTTTAATGGCCATGATACAGGTCCGACCCCAATAAGCTAAATGTCCCCTGTCTGACATCACTATATAAAATATAATGCAATTGCGACAAACCCTAACCCTAAATATCCCTATTCCTAACCCTATATTTGTTCGGAGCAGTACTGGGAACAAGCGCGGTCGAGAAACGTCTGAGGACTAATAACTACACATGCGCACTATGTCCTTCCTTTTTCTTTCTAAATCAATTGCACCATCACGTGTAATTTCTGGTGAGGTTTATAAACTTATTTTTGTCGTTACTACTCATTTACTCATCCGAAAGCTAACCAGAATATACTGAAGTAGTTCTTCCTCTTTGATTTGGCATAAGATCTGAGCAATGCAGCTCTTCGTAAGAGGAAATAATTTGAACGTATTGTGCGTCAATGAGGACGACAATGTTGAAGAAGTGAAACAACAGATGGCGGTGTTGGAAGGTATTCCCGTGGACAATATTGTGCTTTTCTTCGCTGGTAAGCCGTTAGAGAGTTCTAGCACTTTGGCTGAAAATGGTATCCAAGATTCAAGCACATTGGACGTTGTGGGAAGAATTCTTGGAGGTAAGGAAAAGATGAAGTGAAAACCTGATATATTTTGGAGAAAAATATTAGCAATTGTGAATTTTATTTACAGAATATTCTTAGCATAAAATACTATTTAAAACATAAAGGTGATGATTAAAAATTCCATGACTGATTGCATACCTGATACCAAAGAAAATACTTGTAGTATATACTATATTTTAAAAGTGCATATGAAACGAAAAATTCAACTCAGTATTTATGACCCACTTTGAGTCTTTGTGATGTGCTGGATATTATGGTGCTATCGGTTTCTCAATCACGGTACGGGAAAGTGCTTTTATTCATGTTCAAACATCGTTTAATATTTTGATAAAAAATGTCAGGAATCTGGGACCGAAGTAGCAGTCTAGTGATGTCACACACTATAGTCATCGATATGTTTATTGTGGTGCTTGAATGCTTAGCTGTGGGAAAATTACTAATGTTTGAGTTTGAGTCAACTTCCTCCTCTGAAAGCGAGATCAGTAATGATTTTTTCATTTCTAGAATCTATGCTGACTCTAACGTGTGACATGGGACAAAATTGGTGTAATTTTTCCACTTTTAAATAAAAAATAAAGCACTTTCCTTTGTTGTGATTGAAAAACTGATACCACCATAAGATTCAGCACATCAAGAAGTACCAAAATGGGTCATAAAAACAGTGGAGTTTTTAATAGAGTAGAATTTTTCGTTTCATAGACACTCTAACATAATCTCTATTGGAGTTTTCTAATCTTACTCTGGTTGACATTCCTTGTTCAGGAAAGGTTCATGGTTCTTTGGCTCGTGCTGGTAAAGTGAAAGGCCAAACACCAAAGGTATCTTTTCATTTTTTATTCTCTATTTTTAAGCTACTCATAATACTTGTGTTGTGAACACAACAATATTAATTGTAAACATGCTATTAGTAGCTGCTGGCCTTTGGTGATCTTCCTGCTCATAAACATTTTGTTTTTGAACATTCAACTCAGGTTGACAAACAAGAGAAGAAGAAAAAGAAGACTGGTCGTGCAAAACGTCGAATGCAGTACAACAGACGTTTTGTTAATGTTGTTCAGACTTTTGGCAAGAGGAAGGGACCCAACTCAAATGCTCCATAAGCTATAGCATGCATGTAATGATCAATACAGTGGTGAATAAAAATCTCTGTGGCTGTTAATTCTATGTCTCTTTTTTGCTTAATTTTAAAATCATATTTTAAAGATACTTTGTTTGAAAAAAAACAATGAAAACTTTATTGTAAAGTTAACAAATAGCATACTCACCTGTAAATATCTTGTCAACCTTAATATAAATGATTCATTTTGTCTTTTAATTGAAAGAAGACATACCTTAGAAAGTGATTTCTGCATTTTTTACAAAACTCAATGTTTTCTTGACTTTCGTTTTGTGTTACCGGTATCAGAGTTGTCTGACGGGAAGCGTGCAAGACCAAGTGACAAGTTTCAAACAAAAAATCAGGTTCTGCATCGTCGTATTTGGATTGTGGATGAATAAGAACGCCTCTATGGGGTTTTCTGAGAAGACTTGGCAAATTTCCGGAATATTTACAACGTTAAGTTGGCAACAAAGCACTTTCTATCGTCGGAAAGATAAAATGGAGTGAGGTCTGGGCTGGAAGAGCTGTTTAATGGTTTTCTCTAACTTTAAAAGCAAAACCTTGCATAACTCCATTTATATAATTCCTAAACATTTACAATGGATTGTTATTAAATATGTAGAAACCTAAAATATTCAACTCAATACTCGTACTGTGGCTAGCATAAAAATAAAGTTAAACTATCATTTTATCTCTATCACAGTTGAATACTTTTTGATTGGTTTTCCATTTAGTATATGTTGTCTTTGTGATATACATTGGATACAAGATGAGGGAAATAATTACTCTTGCTTAAGGCCAACTGATTGCATAATTTATTCATTCCTTGTTTATAGTTAGCCAAATCCACAGCATGAATAACTTGATTTTTCTGTTTCTGACTTTGTTTCCAGTACCAGAGCTTCTGATGCTTTGTGGCCATTCTATTTAATGGAGAAAAACAATAATTAAAGATCAATTAGCTCTTTATCTTTATGCTATTAACACGAGAATAAAGGAAATTATCTGTGCCGGATTAAGGGTATGTTGGGCCTGGAGCTGGCGGAGATATCAGGGCCTGTATAGATCATTTTCAATTGTTATAACTTATAATATATAAAGCTATCTTTATGTTTCACAGATCAGTGCCCAAATTTGGTTGATTTTTATCTGTTAGGGCTATTTTTTGTTTGTAAACCTCCATCGAAAATTGCAATCGATATAAGACATTTATGAAAGTACGCTTACTTGCTAAAACCTTAATTTTTAAGTCTGGTGACAAAAGACCTATCTATCTACGCTCGACAGTCTCGGGACCACAAAACATACTGTTTCCCTCGGTCCCAGTAAATAAGTGTTAAATGGTAGTTTATACCAGGAAGGTTCAAGCTAGGGTAATTTTTAGGTGTATGTACTATAATGGGGGTGGCTAGGGTGCACCAGATTAAGTATCTGGCCAGAGAGTGAATTTTACAAATTGCAATGCTACCTGTACCTGTACATTCTTATTTGCATGTCCCAGTATCTGTTGGCACATTTCTGCAAAGGCCTAACATTTAAAGATAGAAATAAGGACTTAACATATGTCATTCATTCTACTGGAAATATAAGTCTGTTAAATTACAATATACTTGCATTTTCAATGTTGATATTTGAAAAAGCACTTGTTTCAAAGAATGGAACTCCAAATTTATCTGACAGCTATTATTAAATAAGCAAGAGAGAAATTAATAATTAAAGTTATAATTATGAAATGATCTAATAAGACATACAAGTACTCAGTGTGTGATAATAAGCTTAAAATTAGTAAGAGAGCATTTAAAAAGCTGGTACAAACCTTCTTGCCTTCTTTAAAAGAAACTGTTCTCCTATTCTCAGCAACATCACATTTGTTTCCCACAATTACTGTCTCCACATCTTTTCCTCCATGCTAAATAAGGCAAATTAAGAAATTGAGAGATGTATTGCAATGTACTAAACTAAACTAACTTTTATTTATACTGGATAACCCTATCCATAGTCAATAGAAAGAGACATTAAAAGGTCCAGTAAGGGACTCATTGGTCCAGTGTTATTACAGAGGGAAACCGGAGTACCCGGAGAAAACCTGCGGTGTTTGGTCAAACTGGAAGCACTCTTCTCACTTGCGACCAAGGCGAAATCTTTAATCTGATAACTGCACTGAGCAGGAATCGAACTCGGGTTGCATCTAGGTGAAAGACATGTGTGCTACCCACTGTGCCACCAACACCCCTTCAATGACTAAATGTTATAAAGGATTAAATGTAGGAGGGTATGTGTGAAGTTGATCGTCCAGGTTGTTGTAATCTTGAGACTACAAACAAACTATGTTGTAATGAACCAGACGTATATATATAGGCAAACAAACTATGACGTAATGAACCCGACATATATATATAGGAACACCACTGAGGCCGTCGAAACTCAAGACTACAACAACTCAAGACTACAACAACCTGGACGATCAACTTCACACATCTATAATGACTGTTAACCATTGATATTATTAGAAGAAGATAGATGCTGATCACTTCTAGCTGGGTAATATATAAAGGGTTAAACAATTTGGTAGTCCAATTCAATAGTAAATTAAAGCCATTGAAAGTGATACTGAGATGCAAGGAAGACCTATTTTAGATTCTATGATAGTTAATACACCAGGTTCAAGGGTTAATCTCTACTTACCATCTCCACATAGTTTATCCACTTTTGTATGTTCTCAAATGTCACCCTTCTTGTAATATCATAAACCAAAATAATTCCCTAATAATGATAAGCCACAGGTAAAACAATTAAGCAGAGAAAAACGTGTTTTTAATGGTGTGGAAAAGCAGCTTTAAAACGACTAAAAACCTGTGCTCTTCTGTAGTATTGTGTTGTTATTGTTTCATATCTCTCCTGCCCAGCAGTGTCCCTATGGGGGAAACATCAAATCAGATTTGGATTATATTTATATCAAGGAGTTTTCCCGCAAGTGCAAAACGTGTTTTTAATACCGCTTTCAAACTTTGTTTTGGTGTTATTCTACAACATAGATATCAAAATAATACGAGGGAAATGACCATAAACGAATAACCTGTATGTCATGATATTTGTAATAAGTTGATGAACATCAAATTAACATGCATACGTGTGAAAATTTCGAAAGAAACCAGAATAACTATTTGGCTATTGTGTAATTCAGACTAATGTTTATTTAACAGTTTACTATGAGCAAATAAACATACAGTCTAGTGAAACAAACATATTATACACACAAGAATGGTCTGTTTATAAATCAATTAACATATCTTTAATAAACTCTACGTAAACATATCATTTTGCAATACCTCTTTTCTTTGTTTTAATTATAAAACTAAGCCATAATCCGTCTGTATACAGTAATAACACTCACCAATTTCTGCACAATCGTGTGTAATTTACTAATTTGAACATATTTTGGGGGTTTTGAACTAATTATTAGTAATTACAAACAATTTGTCATTCGAACAATTTTATGTCATCTGGATTTTCTCAGCAACAAAACCGACTTACCACATTTGAATACGAATTTTTTGTCCGTCCACATCGAAAGTTCTCATTTTAAAATCGATCCCTGTTACAAAAGCGATAAGATGTCTTATTAATATGAATCACGGGAGACTGTCTTAAACACGGGAAGCACATGACTTAAAGTTACTCAAATGGTCTGGTTTACGTTACCTATTGTGGACAGATGCGCAGCTTTGAATTCATCATTCGCAAACCGACACAAAATACAAGTCTTTCCAACGGCTGTATCACCAATTAGTAAGACTTTAAAGAGATGATCATAGTTCTTCGCCATTTCCCGTTTACAACCAACGTCAAGTCACCGGATATCGCTTCAATTCATATTATAAATATTAACTGCTCATTTCGACGCCACGCGCCAATCGCGCGGCGCCACTTGCGACATATTGCGACATTTCACTATTAATTTAGCGCCAATTTTTTAGATGCGTTATACAAAGATCTTCTAAACAATTTGAATTTTGAATATATAACTAAATGACCTGTGAATCTTTATCTGATAAACAACTGGAAGTGAAATTTGAAATGTGGCATATTATAAATTTTTTTTGAAATGACAGTGGCATATTAAAATTTACCTTTTTTTTCTTTGGTAGCAATGCTGAAAAATAAATTCAAATTTAACTTATTTTACTACTTTGAGTCTCGGTATAATGTAAAACAGTAAAAAAACTCGTTGCTCTGTGGTCAGTTGAACATTTTTATTCGAACTGATGATACAGTATGACTAATTAGTACTTTGACAATTTGTTATGCAGTTATGTTCCTTCATACGATTAGAAGCTATTTTAAATTCCCAGGAGCATAAATCTTGTGCTTAACAACAATAGGTTAATTTCTAAAGATCTCGTTTTTTTTATACACCCTTAGAGACCTATTGTAATTTTAAAAAAATATACACCTGGGAAATTAAGATGGTCCAAGCGCTGTGTTAATCAAGAAGAGAGAAAGCAGTTTTCAATACGAATGCAATCCAAGTTATTTTTTACGCATTCGTTGCTCAGAGGTGTCTAAGCCTTCAAACTATTACAATGGGTTCTTTGAAAAAAATGCTAATTCACAGTTGCTTCCGGTAGCGGTTTTAATTTTATAGCTCCAGAAAGGGTGCGGGGGCCTGGGAACAAACTATGCTAATCTACAAATATTGTGATGTTTAAAAATTAAAATTGAAATTAATATCTTTCCCTGGCTGTGATTAAAAAGAATTAGTTAAACCTCAGAAGCTCCGTTCATTAGGTAATGCAAGACAAAAATGTTCACAAACAATTCTGGGGTCAAACAATATGGCGTCTTTTAGACGACAAATTCAGGTGAAGAAGACCTTAGACCTATGATATGTATGATGTTTCGTGTGATTAATGTAAATACTTCTTTTGATAACTCTTTCTGGTGAATTTTCTTGGTAGGTTGGCGAACAGGTGTTAATTTTGGATGTTTGTATTAGCGCTGGTAATAGTACAAATAAAGCTCAACCAAGTGAAGGGAACGTAGAGAAAAATACTCGACAAAAATCCTGTGAATCAGAAATATGGTTCAAAGATTTCCATTTATCTGTAGGTGTTGAATTTTCATTCAAGATTAAATAATTAATTACTAATTAATTATTATAAATAATTATTCTATTAATTAATTATTTATTGTAATGTATTAATTAATTATTGTAACAATACATTGCAATATTTCTTCTTCAATCTGGTGTGGTGTAATATAAGATGATTATTTTATAGGAATTGCTTAAAAGTGTGAAGGCTGTTATTGCTACCAGGGTTGGTTCTGGCAAACCTGTTACCAGGGTAACACGCCAATACTTAGCAACTGCTATGAATGTTACAAGTAAGAAGATAATTTCTCCCCTGGCATGTCAATTAATAAATTCAATTGAGTGCAACAGATGTGAATGCCACACTGTTTTATTTTTAGCCCAGAACTTAAAACTACAATGCTATTTCAAAAAGTGGTCTGTAGCTGTCCAACCATATGCCCTAGTGAAGAAAGACAAGGTAAATCTACTCAAAAGTATGCAACCTTAGTGTAAATATTGTTGTATACAGCTAAATTTAGTTGTTTGAATCCACATAGGGTTATTACTATGATAGTCTACCAATTTTTCATGAAAAACTGGTTGTCAAGGTCAGGCAAAATGTGATTGAGAAAGAACAGCAAACAATCAATGTGCAAGTTCAGGAGGTAAACATATTGCCTGGATTATTTAATCCTATTATCTGATATCATGGGTGGTGATGAGGGTGGTGGTGGTGGTGATGGTGAGGTTGGTGGTGATGGTGTGAGACATTGTAGACTTAGTAATCAACATGTACTTTTTCCAGGATGCAAAAGACAAAGAAAGGACAAAGGAAACATCAAGCATTTATTTTGCTGAGACAACTGATTGCTTAACATCGGCTGTGAAGCGCAAAAAGAAAAGTTTAAAAAAGATGTAATTATATAATTATAATTTTTAGAACACATATCTAATACCTCGTTTACACTAGCAGTTTAGCCCAGGCCAGGTCGAGCCCAGTTTGTGTTTACACGGAATTTTGGGTCTATATATTTTGTGTGTAAATGCAAACATGGGCCGAGCCTGGGCCAGATTATAGTAACTATTACTGTGCATGTTCGAAAATTAGCATTACAAAAATTAGCACTAGCCGAGCACTGTTTTGCGTTTACACTAAAAAATCCAAGCCACCTGGGCCGGGCCTTGGTCAAATCCTACCCAATGACCAGGGCTACGTTTAACACAGGCTGAGTCTGGATTAACACGTTTACACTAGGCCCAAACAAGGGCTCGGCCCGGGCTAGTTTCGCCAGTGTAAACAGGGTATAAGTACAGTACCACAATAGCTGAATTGAGTTTGAGTGACTTATAAATTTGATATTAAACATGAAAAATCCAACAAAAAATGTCTTTGAAAATGGTATAATTATAATTTTGTTTCTCTGCAGAGCAAAAAAGTCAAAGATTGCTTTACTAGAATCACAGCCTGCAAATGAATCACCAGAAATCTCAACCCAAGAACAGACTGATAGAGACTGTTTAAACATCCAGGCACCATCCACCATTGTTAATTCCAATCAAATCAACTCTGAACAACAAATAAAAAATACTTTCATTGATCTTGAAAATATACCCGAAGGTTTAAACAATGTCAGGTAATCATGCATTGCGACTAGATCATCTAAATACATATAGAGGCATCATCCGGCAACATACAAGAGTGTTTGTATGTTTATATATGATATATCTAAATGGTTTAATCACTAGTGTTGGCCAGACAGTAGATTTTTTTCCTTTTTTGTTAGGAGAGTTGAAGATCTACGTTCTGATCATTTAAAGTTCTTGATCAACGAAATGGAACAATATCTACGGACTATTTTTTGTGGCAAAGTTGGTTGTTTATTAATTATTACAGTATATGTACGTGTATTATAAATAATGGTACTATATCACTTACCAAATGTTAGCAAGCATCTGCATGCAGCAATTGTCTGGTTTAAAACAAATTTAAACAATTCCTGGATTTACTTGAGTGGCCATGATCAATGGCTTGAAATTGAGGTTATAGATATATGAAAGATAACAGGAAATGCATCACAATTTCATTACCAACTAAACTTGGAGCCACTAGTGTTTTGTGGGCAGTGAAGCAAATTTGAATATTTTGTTTTAGGGTCACTCTCGGAGGCATGAAGACTACAAAAAAGGGGGAAGATCAAGAGGTACACAAGTGCTGTGCCAATCAATGATAATTTAGAATGTGTTTCCACATCTTTCCCTAAAAGCTACAAATGGGAAACTTTTAGCAATAAATTAGTAGCTGGTGTGCAAATAGATGAGGCACCTTTTTGATAGATAAAGCTTTATTATGGCTAACTGACAGAGGTGTTTTTCTTTTAGACGATTTAAATTTTCAGGTTGGTATGGCACATTTTACTGAAGACCAACATGAGTGCATTATGGATGCATTGATGTCCATATTTTGTAGTAAACATATCAAGGTAAATATCACTACTATTGAATTAGCTTTGTTTCCCTTTTTATCCTGAAAGGAAAGCACGGTCGGCGTGTGCTATTATTGGCACTACCACTCACCGCTAAGTCAAGCCCGGTCAGACAGGTTAGTACTTGGATGGGTGACCATCTGTGAATAACCTTGTGTTGATTTGTGAGCTTGGAACTCATATGAGTAGAGTTATTAGTTGAGGTCTCCGGTTTTCCTCTCTTGGTAAAATCAACACTTAGATCTTAGCTGTGTTCCGTGCTCAGACATGGGTGGTATAGTGGCAGCCTGCGACTCGGCCACGTTCAAGCTAAACATTTGTAAAGTCACACGTCTGTTGTGTCTGTTAATAAGACTTTAATAATGCATTTTTTTCATCTCTAGTACATTGATTATGTGACAAAGGTAATATTTCCAGAAGCTCTCATGAAGCTTTACAAAGATGTCCACCAAACAACAACTGAGCAGGTTTGTCGACATTCCCAACTCAAACTGATCAACTTAATTCATCTCACTTTGTCACATCCAAAAACCTTAACTATTTTGAAATATACTCTTTAGGCTGAAGTCCGCTTGCTCAACGATACTTGTTTGAGCTGAACAAGAACAATGCACACCAATCTGCAGTGAGATCATTGTTTTCACTAATTTATTAAGAGGAAGATTTATTGTTGATATTTATATTCAAATTAAAGAAAATATTGTAGGTATTTATTAATTAATGTAAAGTCTATAAATAATAAATAAAAAAATAGAAAAGAGCACCACTACAGTCATGAAATTATCAATAAATGGAAGATTATATTTTTGCATATTACATTTTGTGTTTATATTATAATTGTCTTGCACTTAGCTGTTTTGTTGAAATAACTATTAATGATCTACATCAAATAATTCAAATATCTTATTGTAGTAATTCATTAGTTATATTTCTGCTTCTGTATATTATCTGCCCACCACAAAAAGGCAAACATGAGAGAAGATTCCTTCACTTTCTGTTCATTGTACATAAATTCTCGCATTTCAGACACAGGAAGATAAAATATCTCGATCTGTTCTCCTTCGTGTACATTGCCACCACCTGCACCCGGTACCAGCATATCATCTGTAACCTCTGCATAGAACAATATCAGATGGTTACTTGCATAGCTTATCCCCCCTCGCCACGATGTCACATGATGAAGGTTTTCCACAGGAACATCATAGCCGCATTCTTCAAGCACCTCTTCCTTAGCTACCTGACTCAAGCTAGTCAGTTTATCAACAATGCCGGCACACAGCTCATAGGAAATCCCACAACTTGCTGGTGCGCTGTATGGAAGGCTACTGTCTATTTTTTGAACATTGTTCTCCACACTGGGTAACTTATCACTTTGTGCCGTCTGCTCCCTGTTGACTGACATATACAAAGCTAAAGAGAAAAAGTGTTACCACCCCTTTCTAACTCTTTGAATGTAAATTGTGTGTACAAAATTATGTAATCCTAAATAGGAGTGGAGTCACAGGCTCATCTGATAGAGGGGGCGTAGATTTTCAGGGGGGTGCACCCATCCACCACCACCTTAAATTATGTCAAAAAAATGCCATAAATCATGAAAATTTTAATATACACTGGTTGATGCTGACTTTTTCTGGGGGTGCTAATTTTCTCTGGGGGGTGTAGATCTGCCTATGGGCCCCCTGTTGGGAAACTTTGACTCCTGTTAGGGAAAAACTGATATTCTGTTGGGGAAAGATGAGTTGAAATTTCGATGGGATAACGTGTGTTGTAGACCATCCAATTTTACCTAGCCTGTGTGCCGACCATACTCTCTGCCCTGGGGATTGGATATGGTCTGCACGCAGGCTAATTTTACCTGGACGAAACTGCTTTACCAAAACAAAAGCTTCTCTGCTGATATTATAAATCAAAATATGCACACTAAATATAAAAAAGATTAGAAATTATAAAAAAGAATGGCATAATACGAATAATATTCAGTTTCAGGTCAACCTTGTCAGTGGTGTAGCCAAGGAGAGGTTATCACCCCCCTGGTTAGTCCAGTTCTGGCCCGGTCCCGGAGGGGGGATGAGGGGCCAGAACTGGACTACCCCCTGGTAGATATTTCCAGGGAGGCTTTTAATATATTTTAATATTAATAAATATTACCCATCATGTGCTCTTATGTAATCCCAGGTGCGTTTTACTCCATTCTTGGACAAAAAAGATATAAAAATTTGATTTTTTTCATGTGATCGGACAATCGACCTCGCATATTACGTTATATAATTGCTTTCCGTGAACAGAAAACAGGACAAAATTTACCTGTTTAAATTCGACCCTCGAGGTCTGTATATATAGTGAATCAGTACAAGAAATGACCTTCATTTCTGATAGTTCCAGGTTGTCTAAATTAACACCTGATTTGTCCGCCATTTTGGAAAGTGGGGAAGAGGTTCGGAAAGTGTCGTATTGTAATCGTTGAACAACCGAAGGTGAACAACAATGGCAGAACTAGATGAACTATTGAAATGCTATATAGATTGTCATGCTCACTTGTCAGCTAAAGAATTTAATGATGTATGTTAACTAAAAGTTAGACAGGATAAGATCTAGAAAGCAATGCATAAAAAATAAATATTGTAATACATTGTATTTTCCTGGTACCCTCGCAGTTGAGTTTGAGTAATAGCAGTTTAACTGCAAGTTGGACAGGTTGGAGTGGGGTTAGGGCTTCGGTTAGGGTTAGGATTAGGGTTAGATTGGGGATTTGGCTTTAGTTTAGATATATGTTTACGTCACGATCCTCAACTGCGAGGGTAGGGTCAGCTCTCTTATAATGTCGCCTTCATGTACATTTTATCATGTTATTGTTTTCCATAATTTTAATACCAGGACATTGATGATGTGATATGTGGAGCAAAAAAGGCAAGCCACTGCTCACTCTCCTGAATTTACTACTTCACTTTTAATAATTTCCAAGATGATATTGATGTATTGTAATATTTTGTGTATACATTCTATATATAGGTGGGTGTCAAAGTAATTTTGGCAGTCACTGAGTTTAAAGATGAGTTTCAGAAAGTGATAGAGTTATCCCAAAGGTAAAATGTGCTTAATGATAATTGTTAACTATTGAAATGACATATTTTATTGCCCAGTTACTTAATATGATACATTTATTTTTTCAGGTTTCCTGATATGATTGTTCCATGTGTTGGAATTCATCCTGTCCAAGGTGACCCATGTCAAAAACAACGTCCAGCAAATGTTGAGGTATGACGTCTTGATAACACAAGATATCATGCAAAAACCAAATTCAATAATTGTAGGTTAAGGTTAGGATCGACATTAGGTAACCCTAACTATAGTTCTTGAAAATGGGAATGTCCTTCACCAACATTTATGGTGTTTTTTTCTCACTTGAACAAGGATCTTGATGGTGTAGAGGAGTTTATAAGAGCACACAGAGATGAGCTTTGTGCTATTGGTGAGGTAAAATAATTAATTTTTTTATAAAAATTTCATGTTTAATGAATAATATAAAATTGTAAAATTATATGTGAAATCCCATTCCAAATTTGATGACAACAAAATCTGTTGGTGCCATGACAATCGTACATGACTGTTTTAATCAACTTACTCAAGTTAATATATAACCAAACCTAAATCCACAATAATTCAATGTTGACAAGAAAAAATTTCATGCGCAGGTTGGTCTGGATTTAACACCACGATACTTTGATACAATTTTGAAGGATCGTCAGAGACAGGGTCAATATGATGTGTTTGCGAAACAGGTGACTAGATGAGTGAGTTATAATTCATTATTTAAATAAAATTCTTAAGTTACTGCACGTCTAAATATTTCTCAAAACATTCGCTTGATATTTTAGATTGAACTGGCTAAAGAGTTAGATCTTCCTCTGTAAGTTCAGTGTAAGATGAAGTCTTTTATAAACATTAAAATTATGATTCCCATTATTTGGGCATCTTTAAGTGCAGGACATAGACACTGATCTCTAAATAAAGACTCGATTGAGCTTTCTATTGTATCTGATGAGCTGATTTTGAAGCCTGCATATTTGCATAATGTAAATTAACGAGAGATCATTAGAAACTCTGAGTTTGCAAGCAAATTTGTTCGCAAGCAAATAGTGTTTGGCGAATATAGTTTCTTTGTTAACATTAAATGCAAATCTTCAAACTAATTTGACTTTTCATATCAGGCTTCTCTCACTGGATAATTAGAGGCAACGGTGGCCATTGCTAAGGGACCAAAGTCGCAGTAAATCTGTAGGTAGGCGATGAATCGTTTTACCCAGTAATTTGAAAAATGTTTTCTGGTCCTCTTTATAGTAATTTTATTTTATTTTGTTGATCGTAAGAGCACATAAACCATCAAAAAACCTCATAGGATTCTCAGTTGGTCCCTTAGTAATGGCGGACTTCCGGCTTCATTTTCTGAACAATAGTTGCTCGATCCAATCTTTATTTAGAGATCAGTGGACGTAGACTACATCATAACCATACCCAAATAAAAATAGGTACGCAATGTAAAAATAGGTACGCAATGCGTACATGGGAAATTAACATGGGAAAGCAAAACTACATACTAGAAGTTACTATTGCAAGTGAATGGCTCCATTTATATAAAGCAACAGAACTTGATCAAACTGTTGATCAGTGCAAGCACAATGGCTCCAATATAAAGCAAAAGAAGTAGTTCAATAAATTACTAACTCCTGCCAAGGTTTCTTCAATGAAGTGCAGAGGCTTGAACGAAAAGAAAACTATTAAAAATGGGTACGCAATGCGTACGTGCGTCTAGGTGCGCAATATGTACAAAAATAGGTACGCAATGCGTACATGTCGACGTCGCGTGGTGACGTGACGTTGGCTAAAAATAGTTTTGGGGTGAACGAGTAAAATGGTGGCGCTCAAGTTTCTTCGATGAAGCGCGTGGACGTGAACAAATAAAATGGCGAATAGCGTGAACGAAAAAAATTGCGACGGACTTTTCACGAACTTTTATTTACCTCAAGAAACTTTCGTTTACCATCGTAATTTTCGTTTACCATCGTAATTTTCGTTTACCATCGTAATTTTCGTTTACCATCGTAATTTTCGTTTACCATCGTAATTTTCGTTTACCATCGTAATTTTCGTTTACCATCGTAATTTTCGTTTACCATCTTAACTTCTTTGGTGGTAGATCTTGTCTGTGGCATGACGTCACCACAACAAACAGAAACTCTTAACAATGTGTTAGACTGAGAAGTCAACACAAAAACTCTAGTTGCAACCATACTTTTAAAACAAACACTTCAATGATATAATATTCTGTATCACAAGAAGTGGAGCTGCCATAAATTGTGAAAAACACTTTTTGTTGTTTTCCAGCAATGTTCATTCACGATCAGCTGGTAGACCGACAATCAACTTTTTAAAAGAACATGGTGCTACAAAGGTTCTTCTTCATGCATTTGATGGCCGACCATCAGTAGCCATGCAAGGGGTTGATGCTGGCTATTATTTTTCATTTCCTCCATCTATAGTGAGATCAGAACAGGTACAGTGTATACCTAGATAATGACCTTAAACTCGTAGGCCCTCGGAACCGGGTTCTAGTTGTTGACAAGGCTGCAAATAATTTTTTCAGTCGGAAGGTCAAATGACCGGCCAAGACAAAAAGTGGTCGGTCATGTATCACTTTTGGTCGGTCAAAGTAAAGTTTATGTCTAGTGTCGTTGTGATGTCATTACATATGATGTCACATGGCTGGAATATCAGCTGATTTAGTTTCAGAGCTTGATTGTAACTCACTTGCATTGTTTTGTGACAAGCAATGGCTTGATGGGAGACCGTGATTGAAGCTTCATAAAAAGTATATAAAATTTTCAACCGAGTGACACAGAACGCGTATAGATCGTGCGTATTTGCACATTGGTGATCAGATATGACAAGAATCAAAATATCAACATATAAAATTCAAGAACTTATTGATTGTCAGTACAGAAGAGTCCTATAGACAGCCCTAAGGCGAAAATTTTTAAAAGTTTTTTGAGATCGTGTTTAATATTTATATTTTCTACTTTCGACTCCATGTTGTTTTCTGGTGCTGCGAGCTAAATTGCCAGCGGTGTAACGTGTCGATGGTCAGTACGTCATGTTGTAGAGATATTTTGGCCCGAAAACTAGCGAATATTAATCGCACGAACGACGATTACCGTGATAGTTTTAGATTTCTTCATCGGTAATTTTTCCGATATTTATACACAGCATTTTTACTAATAAATTCAAACAAACAAAATTTGGTGTAATATAGGTACTGTATTCTGAATTTTGACAATTATTATACCCAACTGACTGATTCAATCGGTCAGATGACCGACCATAACAAGATCTGGTCGGTCAAAACGAAAAATATGGTCGGTCATTGACCGATGACCGACAGTAATTTGCAGCCTTGTGTTGAGGTATTCCGTTCACCTAAAAAGAGTAATAAATCTAATAAACTAAACTAGAGATACACATTGAACAGTGGCGAACTGATGTAGGATTGTGAAAGTGGAGTGCACCAGTCAGGTGTAGTGGTGAAGCGCTGAAAGCGTGCTAGGGGTCCGGGTGGATGCTCCCCCAAAGATTTTTTATTCTTAGGATCTCTGTAACACCTTTGCCTGTATTTTGAGGAGATTTGACAATCATAAATCCGGCTCCACCGCAGTCCCTGGCATATATTCTTATAAGGCTAACCCTTATTGATTCATGTTCTACGCATTTTTTGCCGATAAAAAGCAAAGAAAATTGTTGGCCGTGATTGCCAAATTTCATGACAGAACTCTGAAGTTAAACGTATTTTACGCAGCATGTTAATTATCATATGCAATGATTGAATCACAATGTGGCGCGAAGATTTCGATGAATAAAATTATCAGAAAAATTTGTTTTATAAATTTGTTTTTAAAAAAGAAATTTGTTTACTTTTAATGTCAAAAAATGGTTCTCCCTGGTGTTCGTCCAACCACATCATACAACCATATAGTTATAATACAAGATCTAACAACAATATTAGGCAAGCTAGTGTAAGTGTCGTCAATGGACAACAATTTATAGAGCATTGGAATTTATTGGACAAGTCATAGTCATCCATATTCTCCTTTCCATGTTGTTAAAATTGACATTCATTATTATTTTCACTCCACTTTAGAAACAGAAGTTGGCAAAAACGCTTCCCTTGTCCCACATTCTTTTGGAAACCGATTCTCCTGCTTTGGGAATTGAAAAACAGGTCTGTAGATCACTGGTTCACACGAGCGATAGTATGACTTTTGCTCTGGGACGTACGAAGACAAAACAACGAGAATTTTTCTTTGTTTCCTCTTTTGCTCTTGCCTTATGCTTGGCTTATGATTATGTTCATCTTTATGTCGCAGGCTTGACTTCATTCCTTTGTTTTGCCTTGTCCTTATGATTATGCTCTCGTGTGAACTTAAAGTGCTTATAAACCCAAAATGCGTTTTTGGTGATTCGGATAGAGCATAAAAAGTTAGTTAATAAGTTCTGGATTAGTTTTTGCGTTAAACTTTTAGTTTCGGAGATATAACGGCTCAAACATGCAAATTGTGCCATTTTTTGGAAAAAAGTAGCGCCACCAAAATAACACACAGGGACCTGGATCCGAGGAACCCCCAATGATGTTACCTTGTCTACTCGAATTGTAATATATTTTTATAAGTATTGAAACATAACACGTTCCTCGGATCCAGTCTCCCGGCCTGCGCTACTTTTTTTCACAAATTGTGACTTTGAGCCCTTATATCTCCGAAACTAAAAGTTTAACGCAAAAACTAATCTAGAACTTATTAACTAACTTTTTATACTCTATCCGAATCACCAAAAACCCATTTTGGGTTTATAAGCACTTTAAGGACACATCGTCCGAAACGTCGCCATTAATATATATAAGTACTCTTACTTAAGTATTTTTCGACACATTGAAGTTCTCTTATTTCTCCTCATCTATATTGAAATAACCAAGCTGCAAGACATATTTAATATTTATTAACCGAAAGATTGTGTCAAACATTTTATAGCTTTGAGTTTCAGTATAGTTTCAGCCAGGGACGCCGGAGCCACGCGGGCCGCTGCCCTTTGCTTACGGGGCCACGCGTGGACAGCCGTGTACCCTTTGGTATCATTACAATATCTTATACTTTGGTTTGAATTTATTTTATCACTCTAAGTTAAAATTTATACTGCCAAAATTCGAAAAGCAAAAACATCTAAATTTAACATCTTAATTTCGCTGGGTCGTGGTCGACGATTTACGAAGGATAGGTTGTGTAATTTGGTTACACAGAGGCACGCAACTGACGCAAGCATTTTCTATTTCTTAAAGTGTCTATGAAGTGAAAAATTTGCTGGCATTTTTTGCTTTAGCGGACAATTTGAAAAATTACACTGAAAATTTGAAGTGAATCTGCTGCATAGTCTTCGAGCTATCAACTCTCAAAGTTTGGCATAGCCAAATGTTTTTGGTGAAATCTGAAATATGCGCGGTTCATTGTCTTGTGACGTATGCAGGTGTACTTACTATGCATAAAAACAACGGATTTGAACATTAATGACCACCTGCATACGTCATATACCACATATATTCAATCCCAGTCTTTCCCTATTTTGTAACGTTAAACTATGCCAATGGACAAACTTTGAGAGTTGATAACTCGAAGACTATGCAGCAGATTCACTTGAAATTTTCAGTGAACGATCCTGCCGTGCTACTTTGTTCGTTAGAGAAAAAAAAATGCTAGCGATTTTTCACTTCATAGACACTTTAAATATTAAAATATATTATTATATAATGTTACATATATCCACTTAGCATTAATTATTAAATATTGTTATTGACAAACGTTTACTGTGAGTCCAGTAATAGATATTAAATTAAAAAAGACAGACTACTTGTTTACCAAGTGAGGTGAAAGTGCCCTTTTTCGAAATTCTGCCCCCGCTGCCTGAGTTGGTTCCGGCGCCCCTGATTTCAGCCAAATTGTAGCTACTATAATGCAGATTTTCGCTTTGAAACCAGTCAAACTGGTATAGTATGTAACCTTGTTCCCAGGGCATTTTGCCTCCACGGTGGAAGGTCGGCGAAAATGGCCCTGGATCGGCTGGTCACATGACACCCAAAATTGCTGGGTGTTTTTTTGTGGTCTTTGTTCCATTGCCTTTGTCTACTTTGTTGACCTGAATAATTGAGAAATATCCAATGCTCTTCAGAGTTGTTCATGTCAGCATTCGTCGGCATAAAAGCAGCTAACAAGCTTAATAATCCACCATACATCCATGGTTATCTCTTACAAAAGGTATGAAGAAGCATATATCCGATCCAATTTAGCGAAGCTATCACTTCTAATTTGCTGTAAAATTTGAAGACGGCATTCAGATTTAGATGAATAAATTATACTCGGCTGAATTAATTGAGTTTTATGACAAACCAATCGCATTATAGAATGGATCAGCCGATCCCGGGGCCATTTTCGCTGACCTTCCGCCGTGGAGGCAAAATGCCCTGGGTACGAGGTTGGTATAGTACAGTATAGTACAGGGTGTATAAAAAAAAGCGCAACCTCGAATTTCCCAAGAAATCCACTGTGTTCTTAAACAAAAAAGATTTTCGCCCCTGCAGGGTATTTAAAATAGCTTGTAATCGTATTCCAGGGGCATAACTGTCTAATTACTACAAACTCGAGCACGTAAAGCAGAATTGAATCGAAATTTATGCATTTATTTAATGGGAAGTTGTTTATTTATTAGCAAGTTGTTTATTTATTAGCAATTCGACAGTTATGCCCTTGGAATACGATTAGAAGCTATTTTAAATTCCCAGAGGCCTAAAATCTTTTGTGCTAATAAAAACAAAGTGGATTTCTTAGGAAATTCCGAGGTTGTGCTTTTTTTGATACACCCTGTATAGCGCAATTTCAAAAACTCCTTAATAATTCATGAGGAAAACACAAAGGAAATCATGACCGTATCGTGTCTTTCAAATTATCGTATGTGTTGTTTTAAACTCGATAAAACACTGCTGTTCGTGTTTTAAACTACTTGAAATTCGGGAAATTACTTTGTCCGTGAGCCCCGTTGGCGGCCCTGCCCGGCAATAGCAGCAATAAATGGACAGCCACTTTAGTATAGAGTCGAAACCTTTCGTTACCTGTCCAAAGTTCAACCTTGCTTGAGACAATATTTCTCCCACTATTCTAAATTTGCAGATTAGAAACGAGCCAAAGTTTATTCAATCATCTTGTGAATTGATCGCCAAGTTGAAAGGCTTGTCACCAGAACATGTTATGGTGGAAACAACGAAAAATGCTCTCAAACTATTTCCAAAACTAAAACGACTTCTCGCGGTGGTGTGATCATGCCGATCGTGCAAAATCTTAGAATTCAAGAACTGTAAGTTGTTGTGTTTCGAGGGGGAAGAAGCGTAAGAAAAAGCATTTAAATATATCGTCCGCGTCCGATAAAAAACAACTCAAAACGTTTATTGAAGGCTTGAGGCTCTTGGGAAATATCTGGAGAATGGGTGAAAGAGAAAAGCAGTCTGCTAACGTGATCTATAAGATCTATACGATCTATACAGAACATTGTGATTGGCTGTTCAGTGTTGTCACACAGAGAACTGTGATTGGTTCACAAAAATCAGACCAAAATTCCTTTCCGTGACGTCGTCCATGCGTCTCCTCGAATACATCATCCACAGAGTTGCCTACGGAGGCTAATCGACGACCAAAATACATAAAGAAGTCACGTATTTTCTGCGTACCTATTTTTATCCGCGTGCTTATTCATATCCGCAGCTGGAAGGCCTTGATGTTGCTTTTTCGCAACTGGTCCCGGTTTGGTCTTAAAAGTGTATGTAATCCAACACTCGAAATTTTCCTTCACCATAAATCCTTAAAAATTTACAGTTCACTATACCAACGTTTCAACAAGTCCAACAAGAGTCTGGTATCATCGTCAGCTGGTTCCCATATTCGTCTTTTCTTCGTCTTTTCTTCGTCTATACTGAGTGGGACGAGGTTGTGATTACTCCACTACTGCACTAATCTCAACCTTGCACCGAAGCTTTTTAGTTCTCGGTACGCCGTTACCGGATTTAAAGCCTACCATAGTGCATGTGCAACATTAAAAAAAACTCAATATGCCATTGTCGGTAGTGTTTTTACAAAGTGAGGTTGAGATAAAAGGCGGTCAAGCTGTTCCAAGTAGCTTTTTCTTGCAAATTGCATAGCAAAAAAACTAACATCATGTTTGCACATGACCATGTTACAGCAGCGCGCATAATATTTTCATGACACAAGAAATGGTTGCGAGTTCCAAAATAATCGAAACAAATGAAGATTGCTTGTATAATTCATTAATAATTCATGAGAAAATTCAAAAGAAATTAATATTTATTCAGCATCTTTAACCCAGGATAATATATTGATTAATAAAACATCAATGTTTTATAATCAAAGTTAACTTGCTCAAATTGAGTTTAAATGATTTGTTTGTACCGTTTCTACAACTTCCAAATAAAGTATGTATTATATATTCTATTTATTTTACAAGTTTGTTAAAACATTCACGGCCGATGTTTATGTAAGAGATAAAGCCCGGGAAGGAGTGCTTTATGCTATATAAAGACCCGAGGACGCGCAGCGTCCGAGGGCTTTATATAGCATAAAGACCGACGTTCGAGGGCTTTATCTGACTTATTTCACGAGTGAGGAGAACAAAGATTTCCCTTAGTTTTCCTTCATTTCTTATCCAATTAGTATTCATGGTCTTTATGCTAGATAAAGCCTGCGGTACATCAAACTAGATAACCGAATCGTGTAATAAGGGCAGTTACAACGACGGCTAGCCTGCGGCTCGCTATTGTAATTGCCCATAAATATCGGCCGCTCATGTTTTAACTACTACTTAAAAATTCGGAAATAAATACGATTGAGTTAGTTTAAAAGCCACTCGTGATTTATACCAGTATTATAATTCTGAAATACGTTCTCGCCTAACTAATTCATGGCAAATCGTGATAGCGTGTGTGGGGCAGAGAAAACCAATTGAATTCTATATATTATATACATGTATCTCTAGTATTTACGGGAACCACTAAAATTTTAATTAGTAAAATACACGAGTTATTGTGTATTTTATCTCTGGTATAGTCAACCAGTTTCTGACATTCTGTATATATACTTTCAAAGCCCATTTACACTAGCGAGTTTTGGTACGAATTTTCTCCTGCTGGTGCATACGATCGAGTATGACTATATTCAAAACTATCGGACCCTTTGTTCAAAGCTATGGATGGTTTGCAGTCGATCCCTTGAGACGCAGAACACAAAGGTTTGTTTGACGGACATGTTGATACCACAAACAAAAGAAGTAAATGAATTATTTGGATGAAGTTCCTCCAACAATATGAAATTATACTTTCATGAGTCATCCACTCAATTGCATGCCCTAAAATGAGAAAAATCGTACCAAAACTCGCCAGTGTAAATAGGCCTTCATGCTGCATGCCGTCTCACTCGTCACCACTGAGTCTTTTTCTAGAATATTTCATACAGATGAGATCTCCAACTTCGTCCATAGCCGCAATAGCCTACAAACAAAATAACAATAGAAGAGAAATTTTAAGACTGAATAACAACGGACTGAAGAAAAAGGAATAAACAACATATATATGCTTTTTATAAGATTTTGTATTTCGCAGCTTGTTATAATATTATTAACAATTGTACATTATAGGAGTTTAATTTCTAAGGTTATTGTTTTTTTAGTGGAAATATTTTCGTTATTTCTTCAAAATTATTTCAAAAAACGAGGCTTTTGTTGTGGAAAATCTCGGAAGGAATATGAGCATGATTTATTTAGAGTAGATTACGCAGGGATAAGGTTGCCCTATTTATCCGAGCCAGAGGCTCATGTTTTAAGCGCTCGACTATTCAGTTTATCACTCTTAGGTGAACGGAAAACCCAACTGATAGGGATTCCGAGGGCCTACGATTTAAGGTCGTTTTCCAAGAAGACCCGAAAGTCTTACCATTTGCTGGTGTTGTTGCAAAGACAGCACTTTCTCCTCAATTATTTTTAGACCCGGGTTTCCCAGCTCATAGACATGCATGGTAACCACTAGACCACAACAACTCATTGAATAGTGTACCTTATCAAGATGCTCTTTTGTATGAGCTGCAGAAATGCAAAACCTTGCTCGAGATTCAACAATGCCTGTAGCAGGAAAACCAACAACCACACTTGCAATCCCTCTTTTGAGTAATTCGCGACTGAATGCGCTAAATAAAGAAATAAAAGATAATAGAGGACCTTTGCATCGACACGACCATTCTATCTCTTTATTATAAACAACATGGTTAAATAATATAACATAGTTTTGCGCTACTCTGGCTTTAAAAAGTTTTTTGATCGTAACTTTAAAAGTTACTGTCCATCTGTCCATGACCGGTACCATCAGACGTTGTCTGGAGGCTTGGCATATCAATAGCGCCCACGCCCCATTGAATCGCGATGATGGTGGTTTATTATCAGAAGCTTATTTGCATCTTGTTAATAAATAACGTCATCATCGGTTCTATGAGGGTATAAATAGGGATCCTAACTTTACAACGATCATCCCTGATGAAGACACGAGATTGAAGTGTCGAAACGTTGGATCATGTACAGTAACTTTTAAAGTTACGTTCAAAAAACGTTTTAAAGCCAGAGTAGCGTCAAACTATGTCTGATTTATCACCTCATGGTTGCGTTGAGAAATTATTTGTTTACGGTTAAATATACAGCCAATCTGTTGAATAACTTGAATCATAGCAATGCAGGAAGAGCTGCACAGCAACCTAGATACAGCACTGGGCAAGATTTATGCAGGCCCGCCGAGAGGGGAGGGTAGCCGGGCAACTGCCCCGGAGACGGCGCCAAGCAAATCCGCCGCCATCTGAGGCATTTATGGGCCCGCGAGACTACATACCCCCGGGCCCGTAACAATACATATAAAATTTCCCGGTTAGGATTAGAGTTACGGGTAGGGGTAGGGGTAAGGTTAGGATTAGGGTTACGGTTAGGGGTATAAAAAACAGATGGAAACCCGGTCTAGTGTTACCATGAAGTATATACCCTCGGCGGCCCTGGATTTATGTATTTAATTTTACGAGTACGGTAGCATTTTACCAACCTTAGTTTTCCTGGCAAGAATATTAAAACTGGGACAATAACAGAGTCTGGATGACCATAGACGATGAAGCCAATCTTTCTTAATGCTTTGCGGAAATATCTATACAGTATAACAATGATATTGAATTCTGGGAAATTATGTCTGCCAGTATGGAGCGGGAAATGGTCGCTGGAATTTTTCTCAAACATTAATAATTCATGAGCCAATTAGCCAATGAAATCACTTTATTTTATCACATGACTGAGGCTGAATAGTGTATTAATACCACAGTTATTTGATCAAACCCGGTTTTGATCTAATTGCTGAGATCTTAATTAATAATTCATTTTTTGGAGAACGAAACGACCTGCCTCCGTCTTCGCTCATCCTCAACTGAACAGAGTCTGTTAATTTTCTGAATAAATTTTACACACCCTCGTGAGTTCAGTTTGTAAACATCCAATTAAATCCGTGTTCGATTGAGAAGCCATATAAACAACTCGTTTATCGTCGCGCTCGTGTTTTCATCATGTTTTCTCGTGTTTGGTTCCCCTGATAAAACACTCAAACTCGTTGTATATATTACGTCAAACATACATTTATGTAACAGTACGCTATTTTCTGCTTAAAGAGACACTCCACCCCAAAAACAAATGTTTCTTGAATGAAAGTTCTTTGTCGCCGCCTTACATGAGAATGGGTATTAGTTTTCTTCTCATCGTTTTAGTTTTAGAGAAATTTGGCTTTGTTTATCGTATTTTTGGTAAATTGAAGGGCGCCATGTTTGTTCTGATTGCGGGCGAATGTACGCGTGGTTTTGACGTCATCCTATGAAAAGAAATGCTTCACAATAGACTAAGACCACGTTATTGTCATGCTATTGCAAAGGGTTTCTTTGTGTAGTGTTTCTATCACTCAATGACGTCAAAAAATAATGGGATCATTCGCTCGCAATCACAACAAAAATGGCGACCTTCAATTTTCTAAAAATACGATAAACAAAGCCAAATTTATCTAACTAAAGAGTTAAGAAGAAAACTAATACCCATTCACATGTAAGGCGACAAAGAACTTTCATTTAAGCAACATTTCAATGTTTTTGGGTGAGTGTCTCTTGATAGGGTCTATATATATACTTACTTGCTGTTTTCTGATAATGTGCGGAGTCTTTTTTGACCTTTAATAAAAAGATGACGGAAGTATTCATTTCCTCCCACTTTTACTCAGTATTCGATGATCAGCTGTTCATAATAACGTTTCTAGTACACAGTACCTTCATCTGTTCCATCTTCCCCGATGATTATTTTCATTGAAGAAATTATTTGTTGGGCAACTGGAGGAGACATTGAGCTTGCATAGGCAGCACTGTGAGACGACAAACGAACATGGTTGACAATGTCCTGAAAACAATAGCGACATAAGGGAGTTATATAAAATATTTATAAAAATATATAAATATATAAAATATTTATAAAACGTAGACGTGTGTACGCATTGCGTGCCTATTTTTTGATTGGGGAGGCTAACTCGAGCGTTTTATTGCAGGGGAATTTTTGAATTTCCCCTGAAACTACTGGAAATCCATATATCTAGGCAAAAAGGTGTACAGTCAGATTCTATTGAAGTGCTATTTCACATGACAGAGATCTGCAACAACAAGACGTTTCAACTTTCAAGACAATGTATAATTTATAGACTCTCTGCTCGAGGAATTTGTTAAAATTCCCCTCACTCCGGGTAGGAACGTACAATACCTCTGATGCTGCAATGTAGCCACCAGCTGAGTTGAAACTTTTTGAAAAGGTTCCCATCATAATATCAATGTCTTTTGTATCTACTCCATAATAATCAGCCACACCACGACCATTTGGACCCATTGCACCTACACTGTGTGCTTCATCTAAGTAGAGATAAGCTTTATATTTCTTTTTCAAGGCTAAAACTTCAGGGAGCTTCACAATTGAACCTTCCATGCTGTACACTCCTTCAACAATAATGAGAATTTTTTTCCACGGTCTGTGGGTGCGAGGTTGACCTTGAATCACGGAATCCCTTAAGATTTTCTCCAAGTGTACCATATCTTGTGCAAGAAAAATTTATAAAAGCAAGTATTTTTATAATTGTTTCTCAATATAACAAATAGCAGATACAACTTGGTAGCATATCATGGCAGAGAATTAACAAACTTACTGTTGTGTTTGAACACTTTAATCTTTGCTCCTGACAATCTTGCTCCAAGAATAAGGGAGGAATGGTTCAGTTCGTCACTTACTATTAGGCATTTTTTATCTACCAGTGTGGGAATGTTAGTTGAGTTGGTAGCAAATCCCATTCCAAAAACAATTGCAGCTTCTTTCCCAATAAATCTGGCTACAAGTGTCTCCAATTCAGTGTGGATTTTAAGAGTGCCTGGAAGAAGATTATTTCAAAATGTGTATACATTAAAAAAAGTTAACTTTTCTTTCTTTTTAAGCTCTTAAAAAGCTGCAAAGGTTCTGAAAAGAACTGTACACTACAGTATTCTGTTTTCTTTCTTTATTGCAAAGGGTAAACCTGTATGTCAAGGTTAGTTGGGTGAACTATTTGTAAAACATGAAATGTGTATCAAGATTTATATCATGTCTACCATATTCATGTCTTGTGCTACAAGCAGCTAGCCCATACTCCTTTATAGCCTGTTCAGCAGCATCATTGCAAGGCCCAGAATTCTCTGCAAACCCAAGATAGTTATATGATCCAAGATTAATAGCTGTGGTAGTTTTTCCAGTAAGTCTACATAAAAAACAAAAAAGCTTACGACCTCTGTCATCGATTCTGTTTTTAATACTAGCTTATAAAGTATTAGCCTCTGAATACAGCCATCGCCTTACGCCCAATGAAATGAACTCAATGATCAGGTTCATATCATTGGGCATAAGGCAATGTGGTAAAGAGGAGCCGATTAAGGTGGCTGGGACATGTGCTGCGGAAAGATGATGGTGACTGGGTGAAGAGGTGTATGTCGCTTGAGGTCGATGGAGGAAGAGGAAGGCCAAGGATGACATGGAGCCAGGTAGTGGAGAGGGATATGAGAGAGAGTGGGCTGAAGAGGGAAGATGCACATGATCGTGGAAAGTGGTGGAAACTGTCGTGGAGAACCACCGGCCAACTCCTGCGTAAGCTGGGAAAACGGGCGTAAAACGTCTGTTGTTGTTGTTGTATAAGGCAATGGGCGATGGCAGCCCTGCTGAGAGGGGGGTAGTCGGAAACGATAACCATCATGCAAATCCTACACATAAAATGAAGCTTCTAGGGCATTTAGGGGTCCGTGCAATACCATAACCCCACCTTCCCCTGGGCCTATCATAGCCCTGGGTGGTGGCTGTATTCACAGGCTAATAGAATATTAGATTGGTTTCTGTTATAATTTAAATTTACAGTTACCTGAATGTGCAGTTGTTGTCCAAACTTTTTCTATCCATGATATCTATTTCAGCACCAGGCGAGCTACAGATAGGTCGATTCCAACAATCCCTGATACGCCTATAGAGGTTTCTTGTGTAAAAGCTTTCAAAACTGGCATACAAAGGAACAAAACCCTACAACAACATAAATTTTGTAACCCTGGCTTGCACCACAATTGATTTAACTATCAGGGGCGTACGCAGGATATTTCAAACGGGGTCGTTTTACCTCTCATGAAATTATTTCAGGGTGGGGACTTCTCCCCGACATGTTATACACTGAAAGTCTGAAAACGCTTTTAATTTGAATTGTTTGTAGTTTACAAAAACTCAAGGTTTTTGCAGGAATGTAAATGTGTTTGTATAATTTTGTTGCTAATTGGATCCAAAAGCGGGTATGATCACAACCCCCTGCGTACGGCCCTTGGAACTGGTTGTCCAAAGCCTGGATAACTTATCCAGTGAATAAGTCCTATCCAACCGGTACGACATGACCACGCCCACTTGTCGGAAAATCTTTACGCTTGTCCCCGCTAAAAATTCCTTGTAACGCACAGAAGATTGAGTTTCGTCTGCCCGCCGGAAATAAACGAGCGATCGTCTAGCGCGCGAACACAGCTTTCAACATGAGCAAAATCGAGTTTACGACACGCGTCAGCGCGTTCAAACGGTTAATGCGATCAGACGTTCGAAACTTAGAACAATTCTAGTTTAATAGGCGTTCAAACGCTTACCGAACGGTTAGGTGTTTTCAATTTTCATGCCGTTCGTAAAAGCGTTAATGTACGTTTTCCCATGGTAAATTCTAGCCCATGATCTATATTTTTCGAACTATATCAACGATTGAAGTCAAGGTTGGATAATTATGAAAGATAATCTCATCGCATGAAATTAAACCACCTCGCAGCTTTCGTTTCATGCCGCGGGCACGAAGACATACGACAGTTTAAATCAAACCCTGAAACTATAGAAAATGCCAAAATGGTTCATTTGGGAATTCCCCCGAGTCAATTTCAGCAAAAATAGAACCCGTGCGTTACGCTATTCTAAAGTATCAATTTGTGCAGAATTATTCCCCAAAACAAAGGAACTTATACCCGACACCAGACTGTGTTCAAATGTGCGCCCCAATCGCAAGATATTAAAGCTACCTACCTTATTTCCTTTCTCTTTAAAAGCCCTGGATTTATCGAGACCATAGTATCGCATAAAGTCACGCAGATAACCGAACACAATCAATAAAGCGTACGCAATATAAGTCATGACAGCTATCAATAATGGTGTCTCCTCGAAGCCTTCGTGTTTCGAACGAGCTGCTGCTTTCATCTCGGCACCGTTTTGCAAGGAACTATGAAACCCGTTTTTGCCATTTGCTTTGTGAACGTCTGGTTTCGTGACAGTTTCATCTTTCGTGACATTACTTTTTGATTCCATGGTCGCAATACCCGTTATGTTGTATGAAAATAATAACAACTGAAAACCGGGGATATGGCACCTCAATAAACCAGAGAAGTATAACACCGGAGAATAGGAACTCGAATAATATATACGCTGAATAATTCAGTTGCTGATAGCACACTTGTTTGTTTTAAATATTTTTTGAATAATACTTCAAGAGCCAATTTCCCGTTACCTTTTGTCGGTTATTCTCAGCGACGCCTCAAAGTCTGAACAAGCCCGACGCTTCTTTGTTTTTACAACTTCTTTTGTTATCGAAACAACATAAAAAAGCTGTGGGCCGTTTTAGCAACATTATACAATAGTCTCAATGCTTACATATCATTATAAATTACATATCATTACAAAATATACAAGCCATCAGCCATTCCATTAAACAATTATTGGATGAGCTGCTGAGCACTCTGAGCATGATATCAAGAATTTATCCAGACAGAGGTCAATGTTATCTGCTGAAGGCTGAGGTGGATAACATTGACAGAGGTCTGGATAAATTTTTGATATCATGTGTAAGTCAAATCCAATAATATTTGTTTTATTATACAATTATATCGAAGGCTAATAGGGAGTTATTAAAGAAGTCTAAAGCCTGGTTTCCATATGTCGCTACGATCGCTCAATTTTAAAACCGGCTATCGTAGCGATCATATGGAAACCACACGCTCAGCGATCGAGATAGAAAATGTTCTATCTCGGCGATCGCAGCGATTATATGGAAACACTGGTTCAGCGATCCTGGCGATCTAAGCGATCGGTATGTACCCCAGCGACATTCGGCTATATACATGTGGCTATAAAACACATTACTGTGGTAAGATTAAACGGTTCCTTCATTGTATACATCACGCAAATTTAGATGAATCAGTGAAACTAAAGCATTTTATGTAAATATTTTATGTAAATATCTGTAAAATAATTATCTGTCTTGAAGACGTAGCTGTGCCCGAAGCTGTAGGTGGGACGAGGAATGGCGGAAATAATGGCACTGGAAAAAATGGCACCGGAAAGAATGGCACCGGAAAAAATGGCACCGGAATAATGACTTATGCGGAAAAAATGGCACCGCTAAAAAATTGCAAAATAAAGAAACGAAAACAACAACAATTTTTTTTACGAATTTGAATATTTTAATTCGATCACTAGTTATTCACTAGTTAAATTTTCTTCTAGCAATACTAATGATAAATAATATTAAAAATGTTAATGTTGATGGGAAATGTTAAAAAAAGTTATTAGACATCGCCAAGACAAATGTTTCTCGCGACACGTACGCGATGCAAATATTCTGTAATCTCTCCTGGAGATCACGGTAAACTCGTTTATATAGTTCTCTTCCCGGTCGGTGGATTTCCAATTTCATCCTGAAGAACTAGGGCTGATACACAAGTTCGTCTTTCAGGCAGTTGATCAACCGCCACACTGATGGGAGGTAGGTAATCTTCGAGTTAAGCCCTTCGAGTTACGCCCCTCGAGTTAAGCCCTTTTCGAGTTAAGCCCCCGACACGCCCATTTTTCCTCGGACACACCCATATCTCTCCAGGGCTTAACTCGATGAAGTGAAGACTGTTTTCACTCTTCGAGTTAAGCCCCCATAAAAGAAGGGGCTTAACTCGAAGAAAGTTAACGACTTAGACGCCCGAGTTAAGCCCCAACTTTTGAAAGATGTAAACGAATGGCGTGAAAATTCGACTGACAGGCTCATAAACAAAATTATTCGATGTTTTCAATGAATCTTTTGGAGTGCAAGAATAAATTTTGCTTTGTAGGTTAATTTATAGTTTTAATAATATTGATACATAAATTCGTACAATAAGCGAAAACCGCTGCGGAGGTTTCTCTGCAGGTTGCCAGAGGATAACAGTTGACAAGTAAAAATAACAATCAGGTAGTATTTTAAAACATTCCATTTGTTTAATCCCGTTTTTCCTATGTAAATGCAGGCCAATAATCTGTACTGCCAGGTTAGGTCCTTTGTGGTGTTTCTTGCGCGGCCGAGAAAACCCTCAACCCCCGGGGACTATACAAGTCACACTACCGAAGTAGTGGAGGATGATCTAACGAGACCGGAATAACGAATTCGCTTACCGCCTTGTCTCCCAGACAAACCTGAAAGCCGCAACCAAAAGCCGACGACAGGATCGGAACGTCGCGAAAAGCTTAAGATAAAGAGAACAAACAAAACAAACCAAACACATGCAATGCACACAACGGACACGCAATGTATATAAAGGACACGCACGACGGAAGCCATAAGGCAACTGTGCAGTACAAGGACAATTAAGTGACAACACATACATGCACTAGTTATAAAACAAGTATCACCCAGCAAGCCAGGGAAAGCAAGACACGTAACGTCTGTGCCTGTAGCCCTTCGGTAGCACTGCCGAAGGGCCCATCCGCGGAATATAACCGCCAGCGAGCGGGAGAACCTGGTCTCCGGGAGAACCTCTTCTCCCATGTAAAACGCCGCAACACATGCTGAGGGAACCTCGTCCCACAGCAATCGCCACAATCCCGGCTGTGGCCACCATGCACGTACCCCACCAGGGAACCTCCATCCCTGGCAGAGTTCTCTTCCCCAACAGGTGCATCAATCTGCCACCACGTACCATGCGAGGGGAACCTAGCCGGGGAAACTCATCCCATGCAGACGCCGTCCCTCGCTGATACGATAGCCAGCAATCAATCTACTGAGGGAAACCCCGTATCCCCCAGCAGATGCAATAAAGCGTACGAGGGGAACCTTGTCACCCTGCAGCTCCGATCCATCCAGCTATTAGGCTGCCCAGGGAAAACAATCCCATGCAGACACAATAGACTGCTATCATCTGCCCAGGGCACCACGTCCCTTGCAGATGCAATAGCCAGCGCTAAATCTACCGAGAGAATACCCGTGTCTTCCGGCAGGTGCAAGTCGCCCTGCAGCTGCAACCCTTGCGAGGGGAACTTCAACCTTGTGCAGCTACATCTAGCTACCCGTGCGAGGGGAACCTTGTCACCCTGCAGCTCCAACCCTTGCGAGGGGAACTTCAACCTTGTGCAGCTACATCTAGCTATTTGACTGCCCAGGGAAACTCATCCCATGCAAGACGCAATAGACAGCTATCAATCCGCCGAGTGAAGCCTTCAATTTTAATGATAGTAATACATAAAATTCGTACAATGAGCGAGAATCGCTGCAGAGGATTCTCTACGGGTTGCCAGTTCAAAATTTTTCATGAAATTTTATTCTGACGGGAAAATTGTTCACATGGGAAATGCAGATATTTCGCCAGCGTCATCCCTGGATCTCGGCGAGTGGAACTGGAATTTTCCCCCCGCCGACCAAGGTTATGCCAGCCGGCTTCTCCTATGAACACGAGGATATTTTAATAGGTGATCAAGTGTGAGGCACAATATCGCTACCGGTACCCTACTGTGCGTGGTTGTGTGAATGTAGGACTTGATCCCAGAACAGTGATCAGACCAATTTTTTTCTTGCACTTGTCCCTAATTCATTAGATTTTCAAACTTAGCAAAGCTCTAGGCATTGGAGTCGAAAAATGTAGACATTATTTATTTACTTTAATATTTCAATAAAAAATTGTTACAATCAAAATTGCGATCACAGAACGTTTTAACCATTATTTTTCAGTATTGTTAGAAAAAGTCGACAATAGAACAAAATTATCTTTACACTTTCAGTTCACTTTCAGTGAACAAAAGGTTCACTGAAAAATTGAATAATTTCCGTTTACGAGAATTTTCACGCCATTCGTTTACATCATTCAAAAGTCGGGGCTTAACTCGGGCGTCTAAGTCGTTAACTGACTTCGAGTTAAGCCCCTTCTTTTATGGGGGCTTAACTTGAAGGGTGAAAACAGTCTTCACTTCATCGAGTTAAGCCCTGGAGAGATATGGGCGTGTCGGGGGCTTAACTCGAAAGGGCTTAACTCGAGGGGCTTAACTCGAAGGGCTTAACTCGAAGATTACCTACCTCCACTGATGGATGGTTATGCCCAACAAGTGCTGGAACAACCTCGTACCCAGGGTCTTACCTACGCTCCCCCCCCGGGGGGGGGGGGGAGCGTAGGTAAGACCCTGGGTACGAGGTTGGTGCTGGAACTGTTGTTCCAGCCTTCGCATTGTTGTTAGTGCGTGGATCGCCATTGGCAGTCGCATCGTGCACATTCCAGAGGGAAGGAGGAAATCGCGGAGCAATGCGACGAAGAATAAGTCCCTGTCACACTTGTCACACTTGTAGCATCAAAGTGATTTGATTAGCGCTTAATCTTCGTCCGGAAAATTATCTTGAACGTAAGCCATCCCTCCAGCACACATCTTGAGTTGGAAGAAGTGCAAGAGCATCAAGCATACCACAGTGCACACGGAACTCTTCACTATCGCGGTAGAAATTTTTGTTTTTTTCGTTTCTTTATTTTACAATTTTTTAGCGGTGCCATTTTTTCCGCATAAGTCATTATTCCGGTGCCATTTGTTCCGGTGCCATTTTTTCCGGTGCCAGGTTTGTGAGACGATGGAACTTTTTGGAATCTCAATATAGCTACCTGAATACGAAAATATGGAGAAGTCAAAGAGAAACTCAGCAAAATCTGCATACTCGTGACATCTTCGTGATATCACGATTTTCAACTAGGTTTTCACGCTGACGTCAGCTAGTTTCCTTAGAAATATCAAATACCATGGATAATAAAAAGACTGGAAAGGTGGAAAAACGATAGTTTTGATAGTTTAAACTGTGTTTTGTGCAAAATAAAAAATAAAAATGAGGTCGGGGACATTTCCCAGGTCGGGCGGGGACGCTAAACAAGTAATTTTTTTTATGTGGCCTAAGTTGTGTAGCCTTCAAGGGTCTTGGCCCTGAACATTATTTGCTATCTTGTGCATGAATTTAGCCTGGCCTATGGCTTATTAGACAAGACTTGTGACGCAATAGACGGGTGTTTCGAGAACGAAGACCTACAAAGACCTTCGTTTTCATTAAAACAAAGTCCCGTCTTCGTTTTCGTATGCCTTCGTTTTTGAAACACCCCACAATAGACATATTCACTACAGTGCCTTTTAACTTTTTCGTAATTTTATATATTTTATTTACTGTATATTCCACTATTTTTCACATTTCAGCAACAGTATTTACACAGCTATATATATAATCCATAAGCATTTACAGATACTTCCTCAAAGCCACTGTTTATATACTGCTGCATATTATTCAAGGTTAACGAAAGAAAAAGGTTAAAAAAAGAAAATTAAAAAAAAGGGTAGATAACTATTATTGTTTTTTTTTAAGAAACATAAAATAGACATGGTGTAAAACCTGTGTGCCAATGTTTTGATTCTCTCAAATGTTTTTGTCTATATGGCTGGCTGGTTTTTCCTTTGGACAATAATTCCATCACAGCAGACACTTAGCAACATCTAGTGGCAACGTTTTGGGAGTAAGAGGTCCTGGCAAACAATAAATATCTAACTGTTAATACCAGTAACTTCAGACAATTATCTGCACTGTGAGTACTCGATAATCTGGAGTTTTACATAATTAACTAATTTTTTACTGTATTGAAGTCAATGTTTGGGAGCTGTGAAACATCAAGGCCTTCCAGTCAGGGGTGGTGCCAAAAATATCATGCCGTTTTTTATGAGAAATATTGAATATCAGAACAAGAATCAAATAAAAAACATTACCGACGGTGGGGGCTCCCTCTGGCGCCACCCCTGCTTCCAGTTGGGAATCAAACCTGTGACCTGGAACTCTAGACCAGCACTAACCAACTGATTTAAGGAGGTTGTTGCTGTGAGCTTCATGGCAACAAGTTTTGGCTTTGTTAAACCTTGTTTATTTTTGGTTGTCTCTCTGGGATTTTAATAAAACAACCCAATCACTTGTCAACCAAAACTTGTGCTCACTTTCAAACAATGATTCCCAGAACTCAGTGACTGTCACTCATCTATTTTCTGGTAATTTTCTTGAAATCTTCAAGCCAAGAAGATCACCAACTTCATTGATGTTTGCAATGGCCTGTCAAAAAGAAATTGTAAAAAGATAATATATGAAATACTGTCACAAAAATTGTACCTACAGTACAGCACAGGCAGTTCATGTTGTTGTTTAACTATAACGTGACCACGTTAAAAATAATTCAAAAAGTATCTCAAAGATATCCCACCTTATCAAGATGCTCTCTTGTGTGAGCTGCAGAAATGCAAAACCTCGCACGAGATTCAACAATGGCTGTAGCAGGAAAACCAACAATTACACTTGCAATCCCTCTTTTGAGTAATTCACGACTGAATGCACTAATAATTACATAAAAATAATACAATTAAGATGATACACTGTATGTGGACGATCGTCAGGGCTCAAATCGTCATAAAATGAGTCCCAGACAAAGCTATCACATTATGAAAGTTCCATTATTGTTATGGGACCCCTATAAGAAAGGTGACATTTCAATACTTGAAAAGGTACAAAGGCGAGCAGCACGCTTTGTAAAAGGAGACTACAATAGAGAATCGAGTGTATCAAACATGATTAACAGCATTGGATGGCAGCCACTTGAGGAACGCAGGGCGATAAACTGTTTCATGACGCTAATGAACAAAATTGTCCACGGTCATGTTGATGTCATCACAACACCTCTCCAACAAAGTGGCCGCCAAACACGTCATTCTTCGAATTGGACCTACAGTCATCTCCAATCCAGCAAGAATTGTTACAGATCTTCTTTCTTCCCACGGACTATACCTGAATGGAATTCATTATCTCTATCTTTACGTAGTACTACATCAATACTGTTATTTAAAACTGGTTTATCACATTTGAATATTTCCAAGATTATTAATTCCAGCCACTATTATGACTAAAATAGACTGCTGATCAGTCCCTGTATTTACATATCCCATATGGGAGTTTAATGCAGTATTTAATTTAGATTGCTGACCATTGAGCTACCGAGACTGAGATGGAGAGCGAAGGTTACAATCATGAATGATATACAGCATGTACTGCCTATGCAGCAGTCACTATAATATCAGTAATGGGAGCTTGGATTAGACAGACGATACACATTAATGAGATCATTAAGCTCTCACTTGCAATCAGGACAGTACAAGGTTCTATCTACTCCATTTCAGTTTACCGGTACTCCTAAAAAAACTTATTTGTTCACTCACACTGCTTTGCCTGGTAGGTATAACAACAATGGAACAATAACAGAATCTTCATGTCCATAAATGACGAAGCCAGCCTTTTTCAGGGCTTGACGGAAATACCTTGAAACAAGATAAAACAAAAAGATATTGGTAGTTTATAATATATTTAGCACTTTCGGAAAAAAATCATAATAATAGGGTCCATGTATACTTACTTGCTGTTTTCTGATAATGTGCGGAGTCTTTTTTGACCTTAAATAAAAAGATGACGGAAGTATTCATTTTCCCCCCACTTTCACTCAGTATTGGATGATCAGCTGTCGGTAATAACGTTTCTAGTACACAGTACCTTCATCTGTACCATCCTCCCCCATAATTATTTTCATTGCAGAAATTATTTGTTGGGCAACTGGAGGAGACATTGAGCTTGCATAGGCAGCACTGTGAGATGTCGAACGAATGTGATTGATAATGTCCTGAAAATAATAACATATTACTGTATGAGTGACCATTTGATGGAACTGATTAATAAAATCTAACATGGTTATTGTTTACCACTTACTTCTGATGCTGCAATGTAGCCACCAGCTGAGTTGAAACTTTTTGTAAAGGTTCCCATCATAATATCAATGTCTTTTGTGTCTATTCCATAATAATCTGTTATACCACGACCATTTGGACCCATTGCACCTACACTGTGTGCTTCATCCAAATAGAGATAAGCTTTATATTTCTTTTTCAAGGCTAAAACTTCTGGGAGCTTCAAAATTGAGCCTTCCATGCTGTACACTCCTTCAACAATAATGAGAATTTTTTTCCATGGTCTGTGGGTGCGAGGTTGACCTTGAATCACAGAATCCCTTAAAATTTTCTCCAGTTGCACCATATCTTCAACATAAAAAATTTATTTTCATTATCATAATTTTTTTAAGTTATATAAAGGCGTTTGTCCTCACCATGTCTTCTGCTTCCATCGTTTCTACTTTAATGGATTAAATGCAACAGACTACATAGCAAGTAATTTTATGTTGCTGTTTTTAAAATGTCCTTTAAAGAGGTAAACAACTTAAGAAACCAGTGGATAATGTGGACATCAATCTTTCATTGACAAAATCAATCAACTTGGCAAATAAATTAAATAGAGAAACCTGCCATCGTATTCATGGCAGAGAATTAATAAACTTACCATTGTGTTTAAACACTTTGATCTTTGCTCCTGACAATCGTGCACCAAGAATAAGGGAGGAATGGTTCAGTTCGTCACTAATAATTAGGCATTTTTTATCTACCAGTGTGGGGAGATTTGTTGAGTTGGTAGCAAATCCCATTCCAAAAACCATTGCAGCTTCTTTCCCAATAAATCTGGCTACAAGTGTCTCCAATTCAACATGAATATCCAATGTTCCTATTTGAATTGTAACGTGTCAATCAGTAACCCCTTTTCTCTTATATGTATTTTAAACCAAATGAGTGAAATGTTTACATTAACTCTATGACGGCGGGCCCTAATTTGCTCAAAACGTTAGACCTCCTACACACAATTCAAATTGTAAATGATTCCTACCATATTCATGTCTTGTGCTGCAAGTTGCTGCTCCATACTCCTTCAAGGCTTGTTCAGAGTCATCAACACAAGGTCCAGAATTCTTAGCAAAACCAAGGTAGTTATACGACCCAAGATTAAGAGCTCTTGTACTTTTTTTAGTCATTCTGTCCATGTAAAAGTAAGAAAATGTTTTTGAACCTTTGTTATAGCTGAACATGGCACACTGTAAGTGTATGCTGTATCAATATTGCATAGTGCAGATCCGGGATTATAAATAATTACATTACCTTAATGTCCAGTTATTGTCCAGACTTATTCTTTCCGTGATATCTATTTCAGCACCAGGAGAACTACAGATAGGTCTATGAAAGCAGTCTTTGGAACGTCGATAAAGATTTCTTGCAAAGAAACTCTCAAAACTTGCATACAAAGGAACAAAGCCCTATGAGAATTTTAACATAAATCAAATCCAGGTTTATCATTAGCACGCATATCAATTAAGATAAATTTATTTTAACACGCTATTACCAGGGGGTTAGAAAACTCGTTACAATCCAATTAACTAGGCAATGTATTTGCTCATCAAGGTAATGTATTTGCTCGTCAGGGCAATGTATTTGCTCGTCAGGGCAACGTATTGCTCGTTAGGGCAATGTATATTTCCTATTTTTACAGTCAATCAGCAAACAGATCAATATTCATTATTTGTTCAATTTCTGGATTCTGTCAAACGATGTCAATTCACCATGGTGTCATTCCAAAAATATAAACAAGGTCAAGATTTCTTGCGAAATTTCAACAGAAAACAACTTTATCAAAGAAGTACTGTAATAATGAAAATTTCATGCTTTTATAACGAACGGCCTTAACAACTAGACTTCCGCAGACTCTCACAATTTGTCCGCCATTAATACTAGAAGTTACTATCGCAAGGGAAGTGCTGCCTCAAAATGCAAGGCAGTCGTAATATTGTGCAAAATTGCAAAACTAAGTGGTGGGCTAGTTATTGAACTCAAGTCAGAGGTAGTATAGTCTCGTACCCATGCGGTTATGGTTCAGGTAATACCAGAGCAGTGAGTTCTACATATATATGGAGCTTTCTTTAAATTTTTTCTGTGAACGAAGAAATCCATGAACGATTTAGCAATCTACCTCAGATCGTACGCAGCTCTCGGGCATCTAAAGTTGTAAAGGTTTTGCTCATGTGCAAGCTGTGTTAAGTTGTCAATACTCAGAAAACTCTGAGCTCCAGACAGGACTCGATCTCGGCTCTACCTACCTTATTGCCATTCTCTACGAATCCTTTATTTCGTTCTAGACCATAGTAACGCAGGAAATCTCGCAAATATCCAAATACAATCATTATAGCATACGCTGTGTAAGTTATAACAGCAATAAACATAGGTGTCTCCTCAAAATCTTCGTGGTTCGAATGTTGGGTTGGGTGAAAATCATTTTCGCTATTTTTAACACTGTTGTGTAAATCATTCGCTTGGGGACGATGTGATTCTCTGGTATCGTTGTTCATTTTGTAGTTCAAACTTCAGATTTTCCACAAGGAGAACTAGTAAGAAAATGCGAGCTGTAATAATATCCTTCGTTAATAATATAAGGGAGGCCGAATCTGCGGTACTACAGCGGTTTAACACAAAATGTTGAAGAATATTAAATCGCATCCTCTAGGAGCAGCCGTTCCTTAAGCCATGTACAAACTACCGGAATTGTTAAATAATTGTTAGCAGTAAATTATTGGATTGTAAGCAACCCCAAAACAACAAAGATCCTAACCCTAACCCTAATGGCTAATACTAACTATTAACCCTTTTCAAACTTAGAGGTTGTCATTGTGGCGAGCGTAATTTAATATTCATCAACATTTTTGGGTTAAACCGCTGTATACCGCGGATTCGGCCTCCCTCTACTCCCGTTGTTATGTCGTAATATCATGCCATATTGTCATTGACAACCGTTGAATTGCAGAGTCAGCACTACGTGCACAAAATGGAGACAGAAGAGACAGTCAGACAGAAGCTGATATTCAGGTAAAAGGCGATCTGTCGGAAACACTACAGTTGACACAAAAATATGTTTGGGCTATTCCAAATTTTATCCGCACCTCCCATGAATTTCCAGTTGTTTTTCGTTCCCTTACGCCTTGCAAATTCCGAGTGTTATTTGGCTCTACCCTGGAATTTCTCACTGTTATTTGGCCCCTACCCCTGGAATTTCTCACTGTTATTTAGCCCCTACCCTGGAATTTCTCACTGTTATTTGGCCCCTACCCTGGAATTTCTCACTGTTATTTAGCCCCTACCCTGGAATTTCTCACTGTTATTTCACTTATTTGGCCCCTACCCTGGAATTTCTCACTGTTATTTGGCCCCTACCCTGTAATTTCCAGATTTCCATGCCCATCCCTTGGAATTTCCAGTGCTTCAAATGTCCTCCCCCAGGAATTTCCAGTCTTCCCCCTGCCCCTCCCTGGGAATTCCAAGGATCCTCAACAGGGGGGGGGGGTGCAGATAAAAATTGCAATAGCCCAGTCAAATAGATTAGCGTTATACCAAGTCGTAGGCTGATCTTGTGTATGTTTATAAAGCACAAGATCATGAATAGGAAAACAAAGCATGTCGACTTCTGGCCCTGGGGCTTAATAATGCTAAGACAAAACAAAGAGAATCTATCTTTGTTTCGTCTCTTGTTCTGCTCTTGCCTTGTATGCTTGGACTATGATCTTATGCTTATGCTTATGACGATCGATCCTCATGCGTGACTTCATGTCTTCATCATGCACAATTACTGTAATACAAGCCATAAGCATTGAGAGATATTTGAGTAATGTACTGCTGCTTGCTGCATTATTCAAGGTTAATAAAACAAAGCAAAAAATTTTATTTCTTTTTAATTAATTTTAAAGCGTAGATAACCAATTATTATTTTTTAACAAACAAAAAACAGACATATATAGTGTAAATTACAAGTAATATTTTGCATTTCACTCGATTAAACTACATGTTCTAAGGATTTATGGTTAAGGAAAATTTCGAGTGTTGGAATACAGTACTGTATATACATTTTAAGACCAAACCGGGACCAGTTGCGAAAAATGCAACCTGCGATACTAGTGCAGTGCTCTGACCACTGAGCTCGTCGGAGGCCTTTGCCAAGAGCCTAATCAGTCATGTTCTGTATATATATTCCAACACTTGAAATTTTCCTTCACCATAAATCCTTACTAAGAAGACATAGTGTAAAACCGTGTGCCAATGTTTTGAATCTCATATGTTTTTGTCTATGGCTGGCTGGTTTTTCCTTTGGACAATAATTCCTTCACAGCATTAAACAATTAGCAACATCTGGTGGCAAAGTATAGGGAGTGAGAGGTGCTAGTAAACAATAAAAATCTAACTGTTATCAGTAACTTCAGACAATTATCTGCACTGCAAGTACTCAATCATCTGGAGTTTTTACATCTGAGTTAAAGAGGTTGTTGCTGTGAGCTTCATGGCAACAAGTTTTGGCTTTGTTAAGCCTTGATTTTTGGTTGTCTCTCTGGAATTTTTAAAATAACAACCCAATCACTTTGTCGAACAAAACCTGTGCTTACATGTACTTTCAAACAAGGATTCCCAGAACTCAGTGACTGTCACTCATCTATTTTCTTGTACTTTTCTTCCTGAAATCTTCAAACCGAGAAGATCACCAACTTCATTGATGTTTGCAATGGCCTGTCAAAAAGAAATTGTAAAAAGATATTATTTATATAAAATTGTACCTTCAGTACAGGCAGGGTCAGATTAAGGTTGCTGAGTTTCAGTGCGGGGTCCCCTTGCCACTGTTGAGACCCGCAGCTACTAAACTAGGTTTCGACTTGAGTGCAAAGGAAAATTGGACCTTGCTAAGATTTAAAAAAAATATATAGGATTAAATTATCTTCCTTTCTCCTCGCTGCCTTAAAAATTGTCCCCTGTTTAAAAAGGCCACGCTTACCTGGGCCCCACGCTCATCTGGGCCCCGAGCACATGGGGGTCCGCGCTCATCACAGCGACGTGCTCACCGGGGCCCTGCACTTACTTGCAGGCCCCAGTGAGCATGAAAGAACAAATAATAGAAAGAATGCATGAAATTAAAATTGAGCAACACTAGTAGACGCGGAGCCCCTGGCATATGCCGCTTCTGCCATAGCTGGGTTAATCCAGCCCTGAGTACAGGCAGTTCATGTTGTTTAATTATAAGGTGACCATGTTAAAAAGAATTCAAAAAGTATCTCAAAGATATCCTACCTTATCAAGATGCTCTTTTGTGTGAGCTGCAGAAATGCAAAACCTTGCTCGGCATCCAACAATGGTTGTAGCAGGAAAACCAATAATTGCACATGCAATCCCTCTTTTGAGTAGTTCACGACTGAACTCACTAATTAAAAAATAAAACAATCAGAGAAAATTACGTTATGTAGTGATACCATTAAGATGATACACTGTACATGGACGATCATCATCAAGCTCAAATCCTCAGAAAATGAGTCCCAGATAGGGATCAAACCTATAACCATCTGATTGCTAGTGATCGATGCTCTAACCATTGAGCTACCAAAACTGAGATGGAGAGTGAAGGTTATATGCAATGATGTACTGGTTCGATTGATACACCTATATGTTATACTGCCTATGCGCAGTTACTGTAATAACTGTAATATCAGTAATGTGGGTGTGTTACATGTATACATTGACGTAGTGAATGTGGGAGAGTTTGGAGTAGACAAACTATTGGATAAGCCATAAGGTTACAAGTTCAATCCCTGTCTGAGGATCTAAGCTTGACAATCATCCATGTATCATCTGTCTACTCCGTTTCAGTGTATATATACAGCATATAATATATATAATGAACGGCTCACACGGTACTAATTACTCCTAAAATCACTTATTTGTTCACTCACATTGCTTTCCCTGGTAGGTATATCAACAATGGAACAATAACAGAATCTTCATGTCCATAAATGATGAAGCCAGCCTTTTGCAGGGCTTGACGGAAATACCTTGAAGATAAAACAAAAACATTAGTTTATATAGTAGTTAGCACTTTCTGATAAAAAATTAGTAATATTATAATCCGCTAAGTGTCATCTTCTTACCCTTTTCCACAGGAAGTGACATCAAGCTGCAGACACTCGAGACACTAGCTTCCTCCGCAGGCAACTGTGTGGCTTCTTTCTCCCCCAGATTCCAATCCTCTTCGTCGACCAATCCCTTCACAATCCCTATACTTTCGAAAACATTGCTCGTACAGCCTTGGAAGCGATTTGACTCAGAAAAAAGAAGCCTCAGAGTTGCCTGCAGAGGTGGCTTAAGCAATTTTTATCAGATAGACTGCTAAAGTAATTATAAAAAGCCTAAATTTTGGATGAGCACTTCAAGCATGAAGTAATCACATAAAGAAGGCCCGGATATTATACAATACTATTTTCTTATTTGAACAAAATTATAATAAAATTAGTGACACTGTAGTTTGTCCTTACCTACTATTTTCTGATAATGCACAAAGTCTTCGGCGACCTGGAATTAAAAATGTCCACTTGGTAAGAAATGGAGGGAAATTTTGTTGCATGTGAATCAAGCTTAACAACTCGTACCTTCATCTGTACCATCCTCCCCCATAATTATTTTCATTGTAGAAATTATTTGTTGGGCAACTGGAGGAGACATTGAGCTTGCATAAGCAGCACTGTGAGATGTCGAACGAATGTGATTGATAATGTCCTGAAAATAATAACATTATTGTATGAGTGACCACCTGATATGGTAGAGGTGCATTTTGATTGATGATGGTGGTGGTTGGTGGTTATAATCATATTAATTGGTGGTGGTGGTGTTCAGGGAGATTAATGATGCTGAAGATTAATAAAATCTAACATGGTTATTATTTTAATTATATCCAATATTATCCACTTACTTCCGATGCAGCAATGTAACCACCAGCTGAGTTGAAACTTTTTGTAAAGGTTCCCATCATAATATCAATGTCTTTTGTATCTACTCCATAATAATCAGACACACCACGACCATTTGGACCCATTGCACCTACACTGTGTGCTTCATCTAAGTAGAGATAAGCTTTATATTTCTTTTTCAAGGCTATAACTTCAGGGAGCTTCACAATTGCGCCTTCCATGCTGTACACTCCTTCAACAATAATGAGAATTTTTTTCCATGGTCTGTGGGTGCGTGGTTGACCTTGAATCACGGAATCCCTTAAAACTTTCTCCAGTTGCACCATATCTTCAACATAAAAATTATATTTTCTTTTTTATCGTAATTTTGTTTATAAAGGCAGTTTCCCTGCCAAGAGTTTGCCCTCACCATGTCTTCTGCTTCCATCGTTTCTGCTTAAATGGATTAAAATTATGCAACTAGACTACACCGGGACGTCCCGGGATCTCGGCTTGTATATAATTTACTGTTATTTTCGCAGTTGCGTTTATATGGAGACCGAGCAACCGAGATCCCAGTACACCGGGACAGATTTTTTCCATATAAACGCAACATCCCGGTACACCGGGATGAAGTGAATTGAAATTTAAAACGTCGTCTGAACCCGGTAAAATATCCAAAAAGTGACAAAATGAAAAAAACATTCGTTGGGATGCTTTTTGGCGCTTTCTCGATATATGAACAAACCGAAATTCAAATAATCGCTAATCCTAACCCTAATCCTAACCCTAATCCTAATCCTAACCCTAATCCTAACCCAAATCCTAACCCTAAAACTGACTCGGGTTGATGTTATAATAATTTTACATTTCGGTTGCTCATATATCGAGAAAGGGCCTGCTTTTTATGCGAATAAAATTAGTTTTTGTTTCATTGAGAAATTATCAATTATTATCAACATTTTCACGCATCCCGTTCACCCGGGACATCCCGGTGCACCGAGATCATATAAACACGGGATGAAAACGTCTCGGGCAACCGGGACATCCGGGTATACCGGGATCATATAAACAGGCCCTTAGAAAGTAATTTTATGTTGCCGTTTTTAAAATGTCCTTTAAATAGATAAACAACTTAAGAAACCAGTGGACAATGTGGACATCAATTTTTCATTGACAAAATCAAACAACTTTGGAAATAAATTAAATAGAGAAACCTGCCATGTTTGTCATATTAGTGGCAGCGAATTAACAAACTTACCATTGTGTTTAAACACTTTGATCTTTGCTCCTGACAATCGTGCTCCAAGAACAAGGGAGGAATGGTTCAGTTCATCGCTCACAATTAGGCATTTTTTATCTACCAGTGTGGGGAGATTTGTTGAGTTGGTAGCAAATCCCATTCCAAAAACCATTGCAGCTTCTTTCCCAATAAACCTGGCTACCATTGTCTCCAATTCAACATGAATATCCAATGTTCCTGTTTGAATTGTAATGTGTCAATCAGTAACCCCTTTTCTCTTATTATATATAATCTTTTGTCTTATTTTTTTCTCTTAAGTACATATACCTGCATGTATTTTAATAGTGTATCCTACCATATTCCTGTCTTGTGCTGCAAGTTGCTGCCCCATACTCCTTCAAGGCTTGTTCAGAGTCATCAACACAAGGTCCAGAGGTCTCGGCAAAACCAAGGTAGTTATATGACCCAAGATTAAGAGCTCTTGAACTTTTTTCAGTCATTCTGTCCATTTAAATGAATATGACACATTGTAGGTGAATGATGTATCAATTGTGATCCAGGATTATAACTAATTACATTACCTTAATGTCCAGTTATTGTCCAGACTTATTCTTTCCATGACATCCATTTCAGCACCAGGAGAACTACAGATAGGTCTGTCAAAGCAGTCTTTGATACGTCGATAAAGATTTCTTAGAAAGAAACACTCAAAATGTGTATACAAAGAAACAAAGCCCTATGAGAATTTTAACATAAATCATCATCAGCACCCATATCTTTATATATAGGTATTACTTTTAATGCAGGCATTATTTGCACTAAAATAGTTATTGAATTTATAGGCATTATTTACACTAAATAGTTCGCTTTCCTGTGCTTCATAGCAGAAATATGTGGTTTTATAGAATAAACAGTCATATATTTGCATTGGAATATGCATTTTTGTATGCATTCTTTTCACTTAATCATTAATAATTCACAAATGAAATCAGTACCAGCTGGTGGACTATGTGATGAAACACTATGTTAACCCCAATCATAACCCTCTTCTGGAGTTTCATTCTAACCCCAACTGCGGGATTTCCCCCAGACCTCGCGCACGCCATACGTGTCTATTTTTTTACGCGAACGTGCATACCCTTCGTGAAAACCTGTTTATGTACTTCGAAATTGATCGGCAATACGAAGGCCGCTTCTCATACTGACGCGTACCTTCAGGCCGTAATACGAACGCAGCATGTTGATTAATACCTGTCCCTTGCAAGTTGACTTCATCAACGTATTTTGTGTCATTTAAACGAGAGTTTTCATATGTTTATATTTGTACGGTTGGGGCATTCATATAACTAACTTGGCATTCATTAATCGCGGAGCAAGCATAGTGAGCGTATTCACGATCAACACAGTTGTCAGCGTCAGAGAACAACTCAACCAAAAGCAAAGCTGTCGAAAAGAAAGAACTCGGCTATTGTCGTATTGACCCGCAACAGCCTCACGGTTCAGCAGTTACAGACAATGTTGCATCACCTAATTTTCAAAGAGATATATAATGCCACTCTCCACCGCAGAGGCTTCTTGCGCTTTTATATGTAGTAATAATGATATAGGTGGGCTATTTGCTATTTTCCCGAACTCTAAAAAAGCGCTAGAAGCCTCTGCGGACGAGAGTGATATAATGCGGCCTTTTTTTCATTATTCATTATTTTTTCACGTATGATTTCTGGATTCTGTCAAACGATGTTAATATGTGATTGACTTAGCACCGATCTTTTGACGCTATGGTCACGTACTTTGGGAACGAGATTGGCAGAATTTCAGAATGTCGACAAAACTTTCGTTACCAGTCCCTTCACCCGCCAAATTTTATTTCACGTCTGCAATTTCTAGTACTAGCCAATTTTGTGATTCTTGATGGGAGTCAATTAATTAAATCAAAAAAAATAAATCATGCCATGCCATTTCCTATGCCATGTTTTACACCCACCGATATCCGTGGCAGTACTGTACGCATCACAATAATTTAGTAATCTACCTACCTTATTTCCCTTCTCCGTGAACCCTGTGTATCCCTCTGGACCATTGTAGCGGAGGAGATACCCCAGATATCCAAATGCCATCAATATAGCATAGCACATGTAGCTCATTACAGCATGAAGGAGAGGTGTCTCCTCCGAATCTTGCTGCTTCGGACGTTGGGTTGGGTGAAAACCGTTTTTGTCATTTTTAACACCGTTGTAAAAATAATTTGCATCGTCGGGAAGATGTGATTCGCTGGTACCGTTGTTGTTGATTTTGTAGTTCATTTTGTAGTTCATAAGGATTATGCACAAGGAGAACTAGTAGGAAAATGATGCACGCTGTTAACATCCCTGGTTAATATATGGTACCGTTATTTCCGGTGGTAGACCAAAGGTCACTGCTACAAGGAATGAAATCAACCGTTTCATAATGGCTTGCACGTGTACAGAAACCGCCTGAAACATTTTATATTCTCGTTACGTATGTGCACTAAAAAAGTAGAGTGTTGCCTGGGATAACTGCCGAGATTTTTAGCATTGAAACACGGGCATGTCTAGCAGAACCCTCTGATGAAGGCCATCGAAACATTCCTATTACATTAACACGACCTTATCACGTGCACAGTCATCAGTCACAGCAGCTGCAAAATTATTTACGTCAAATTAAAAATAGCCTACGTTATAGCATGCTGTGTGTGATTTGTGTCGAATTTTCAAATAAACAGAAATACACTAACTATACTTGACGCAGGGGAAATTAAAATAGCTCTCTCGCTATGCTACGACAACACATGTTCATGTTGCGATAAAATCACCCTTTTGCGTGTGTTAAAGCTGGTTAAAGCTAGTGACATAGGGGCATGGCGGAGATAAGACCCTGCAGGGTTCGAAATCACTGGAGTGGTTAATTGTCGTTTCGGAAACCAAATGAAACTCCAACAAAAAATTTAGCTTCGAAAAATTCATTTCGATCATTTGGCTGATGTTGGATTTGCAAATGGATTTGCATGTGCAGGGGATCTGGATAGACAACAATGTTATTTTTCAGCCAAACGGTCGAGCGTAAAAATCAGGCCCTTCCTCGATATATGAGCAACCGAAATGCAAAATTACTATAACATCAACCCAAGGCAGTTTTAGGGTTGGGATTAGCGATTATTTGAATTTCGGTTTGTTCATATATCGAGAAAGCGCCGTAAATGATCCTCCGAACACTCCATCAGTCTTCAACGCCGCTGGCATTTAAATCATCGACAAATGCGCAGATTACTGGAGTCAAAAGCTAGGAGAAAAGAGCTTACCTAGCCTCCTAGAGCTTACCTATACTGACTGGAAATATACTGTTAGCCACCTTCAATCCTATATTTTAGATCAGGGGAGAATGATCGAAGAACGAGAAGGTAGGTAAAGTGCGGAAGCAGATATAACGGTACTCACAAAATGTGATCAATTACTTCCAGTAGATTAAGCATGAGACACAATTACAATGTTCGTCACACAATATCTGCATTTTAACTTAGGTTCAAATGATCTGAATGATTTTTTCGAAGTCATATTTTGGTTGGAGTTTCGCCTTTACTTCTTGAAATTGGTCGACAACATATTATTGCCCTCTCAGATTCTCTCAGAGCTATTGCGGGGGAAACAGCTAAATTCGTCACTTCACGCGATACACTCTCGACCAATGATATACAAGAAAAAAGGAACTTTGACACTTGGTATATAATAATTGCGGAAAGACCATGTGGACATTTTCGCCCCCAAAGCCAAGACCCTGACTGCTAATACTTCTTAGTGTAAAAATTAAAGTCTTATAAAAATCTTATTAGGCCTAGTGAAGTTTGTTTCTGCTCGTTAGACCTCTTTCATTAAATGACAACCAAATTAAATATTCTGTCTGTAATTCCAAAGAATCTTCGCTTTGTAACGAGGCCAGAAAAGGCGCTAATTTGCATGCATATAAAAGAATATTAGACAAGGTTAAAATAATTTTGACGGTCAAGGTTTTTATCTCCTGAATATCTCCAAAACGGACTGGAGTGAGATATAAAATGTGTAATTAAACGACATTGTCCCTAAAGCCTGGTTTCCATATGGTCGCTGCGCTGTCTTTTATACGGTCGCAGAAGTGAAGCAGTGAAGCGTGTTTCTTTTGTTATGACAAAAGAAAAACGCTTCACTGCTTCACTTCCGCGACCGTAAAGACAGCGTAGCGACCATATGGAAACCAGGCTTCACTTTAACTAAGAGTTCATTCCAATATGACAAACTTAATTTTCATTTCGAATCACCAGGGTATAAAAATCTTGACAGTTTTATGAAAAGTGCCCTTTTTGAACAAAGAATATATAGAGAAAAAACTTGAAGTGCCTATCCGGGGGGTTTGGGGATTTTAAATATTTGTGATCTTTGGAATCTCTTGCGAATAATTGTAAAATATCTTGTCGTGCGAAAATTTCATCTTCATACCTTTTATTTTACCCCTGCTAAAGTGATGTACTATTCAGAGAAAATGACGTCAAAGCAGGGACACTGATTCAGCAGTGAAATACAAAGAAAGTTAGCGAATTTTATCTAAACAGGTGTTCAAAGTTCATAGTCAAACTTTCTTTGTATTTCACTGTTGAATTAGTGTGCAATGACTGAATGACTTTGCACGTGTTCCTGCTTTGACGTCATTTCCTGTAAATAGTAAATCAACTTTAGCAAAGGAAAAAGACATGAAGATGAAATTTTCGAACGACAAAATATATTAGATTCCTAAAGATTACGAATATGTAAAATTCCAAAACCCGGATAAGTTTCCAGTGACCCAGAGGGGGAACTTTTCTCCTCCCATCAACCATTGCTGGCGCTCTATTGCTAGCCTGCCTAAGTAGGCGGGGGGTTAGGGTTGAAAACAAGTTTGGCGGGGGGTTAGGATATTTGTTGTTTTGGGGATTAGGAACAATTACTTCTGTGGTTGGTTTGCATAGTTGAAGACCAGTTTTTGACAACTATTATACCTCCCGTACGTGGCAACATTTTGCTTGTGCGCGCGTAACACCGCTCTGCAAGCTGCGCGCATTGCGCTCGTTTCAAAAATTTGCGCGCGCCGAATTTCAAGTGCGCGCGCTGATCTTCCGCGCACACTACAAACATCTTCTTTTGCAGTGGAAGGAAAAACAGGTCATTGAAGTATTATACCATCTGGATAACAAATTCCCTCAAATGTTTTGTCTATGACTGGCTGGTTTTTCCTTTGGACAATAATTCCTTCACAGCATTAAACAATTAGCAACATCTGGTGGCAAAGTATAGGGAGTGAGAGGTGCTAGTAAACAATAAAAATCTAACTGTTAATATCAGTAACTTCAGACAATCATCTGCACTGCAAGTACTCAATTATCTGGAGTTTTACATCTGAGTTAAAGAGGTTGTTGCTGTGAGCTTCATGGCAACAAGTCATAACACGCGTACCTTTTTTTGTTGGAAGTGGTTACAGGTTCGATAATTTGAAGGGACATTTAGGGTTAGGGTTAGGATTTTTAGGGTTATCTTGTCGCAATTGCGTTTATATGTTTATATAGTGATGTCGGACAGGGAGCATTTAGCCTATGGGTATCGGACCTGCGTCCACGGCGTTTTTTGTTTCCAGGTTATTTCTGTGCCAGTACTGTACGCATCACAATGATTTAGTAATCTACCTACCTTATTGCCATTCTCTTTCAATCCTCTGTATCCCTCTAAACCATAGTAACGCAGGAAATCTCCCAGATACCCCAATGCCATCAATATAGCATAGGACATGTAGCTCATTATAGCAAGAAGGAGAGGTGTCTCCTCCGAGTCTTGCTGCTTCGGGCGTTGGATTGGGTGAAAACCGTTTTTGGCATTTTTAACACCGTTGTAAAAACCATTTGCATCGCCGGGAAGATGTGATTCGCTGGCGCCGTTGTTCATTTTGTAGTTCATTTTGTAGTTCATAAGGATTATGCACAAGGAGAACTAGAAATGATGCACGCTATTAACATCCCTTGTTAATATATGGTACCATTATTTCCGGTGGTAGACCAAAGGTCAACAAGGAATGAAATCAACCGTTTCATAATGGCTTACACGTGTACAGAAACCGCCTGAAACATTTTATATTCTCGTTACGTATGTGCACTAAAAAAGTAGAGTGTTGCCTGGGATAACTGCCGAGATTTTTAGCATTGAAACACGGGCATGTCTAGCAGAACCCTCTGATGAAGGTCTTCGCTCAAAACATTCCTATAATACATTAACACGACATTATCACGTGCACAGTATCAGTCACGGCCACGTCAAATTAAAAATAGCCTACGGCTGCGTTATATCATACTGTGTGTGATTTGTGTCGAATTTTCAAATAAACAGAAATACACTAACTATACTTGACGCAGGGGAAATTAAAATAGCTCTCTCGCTATGCTACGACAACACATGTTCATGTTGCGATAAAATCACCCTTTTGCGTGTGTTAAAGCTGGTTAAAGCTAGTGACATAGGGGCATGGCGGAGATAAGACCCTGCAGGGTTCGAAATCACTGGAGTGGTTAATTGTCGTTTCGGAAACCAAATGAAACTCCAACAAAAAATTTAGCTTCGAAAAATTCATTTCGATCATTTGGCTGATGTTGGATTTGCAAATGGATTTGCATGTGCAGGATCTGGATAGGCATCAATGTTATTTTTCAGCCAAACGGTCGAGCGTAAAAATCAGGCCCTTCCTCGATATATGAGCAACCGAAATGCAAAATTACTATAACATCAACCCAAGGCAGTTTTAGGGTTGGGATTAGCGATTATTTGAATTTCGGTTTGTTCATATATCGAGAAAGCGCCGTAAATCATCCTCCCAACACTCCATCAGTCTTCAACGCTGGCATTTAAATCATCGACAAATGCGCAGATTACTGGAGTCAAAAGCTAGGAGAAAAGAGCTTACCTAGCCTCCTAGAGCTTACCTATACTCACTGGAAATATACTGTTAGCCACCTTCAATCCTATATTTTAGATCCGGGGAGAATGATCGAAGAACAAGAAGGTACGTAAAGTGCGGAAGCAGATATAACGGTACTCACAAAATGTGATCAATTACTTCCAGTAGATTAAGCATGAGACACAATTACAATGTTCGTCACACAATATCTGCATGTTAACTTAGGTTCAAATGATCTGAATGATTTTTTCGAAGTCATATTTTGGTTGGAGTTTCGCCTTTACTTCTTGAAATTGGTCGACAACATATTATTGCCCTCTCAGATTCTCTCAGAGCTATTGCGGGGGAAACAGCTAAATTCGTCACTTCGCGTGATACACTCTCGACCAATGATATACAAGAAAAAGGGAACTTTGACACTTGGTATATAATAATTGCGGAAAGACCATGTGGACATTTTCGCCCCCCAAAGCCAAGACCCTGACTGCTAATACTTCTTAGTGTAAAAATTAAAGTCTTATAAAAATCTTATTAGGCCTAGTGAAGTTTGTTTCTGCTCGTTAGACCTCTTTCATTAAATGACAACCAAATTAAATATTCTGTCTGTAATTCCAAAGAATCTTCGCTTTGTAACGAGGCCAGAAAAGGCGCTAATTTGCATGCATATAAAAGAATATTAGACAAGGTTAAAATAATTTTGACGGTCAAGGTTTTTATCTCCTGAATATCTCCAAAACGGACTGGAGTGAGATATAGAATGTGTAATCTAAAGCCTGGTTTCCATATATGGTTGCTGCGCTGTCTTTTATACGGTCGCAGAAGTGAAGCAGTGAAGCGTGTTTCTTTTGTAATATGACAAAAGAAAAACGCTTCACTGCTTCACTTCCGCGACCGTAAAGACAGCGTAGCGACCATATGGAAACCAGGCTTTACTTTAACTAAGAGTTCATTCCAATATGACAAACTTAATTTTCATTTCGAATCACCAGGGTATAAAAATCTTGACAGTTTTATGAAAAGTGCCCTTTTTGAACAAAGAATATATAGAGAAAAAACTTGAAGTGCCTATCCGGGGGGCTTGGGGATTTTAAATATTTGTGATCTTTCGAATCTCTTGCGAATAATTGTAAAATATCTTGTCGTGCGAAAATTTCATCTTCATACCTTTAATTTTACCCCTGCTAAAGTGATGTACTATTCACAGAAAATGACGTCAAAGCAGGGACACTGATTCAGCAGTGAAATACAAAGAAAGTTAGCGAATTTTATCCGTAAACCGGCAGGTGTTCAAAGTTCATAGTCAAACTTTTCTTTGTATTTCACTGTTGAATTAGTGTGCAATGACTGAATGACTTTGCACGTGTTCCTGCTTGACGTTATTTCCTGTAAATAGTAAATCAACTTTAGCAAAGGAAAAAGACATGAAGATGAAATTTTCGAACGACAAAATATATTAGATTTCTTCTTGGTGGAACCCAAAGATTACGAATATGTAAAATTCCAAAACCCGGATAAGTTTCCAGTGACCCAGAGGGGGAACTTTTCTCCTCCCATCAACCATTGCTGGCGCTCTATTGCTAGCCTGCGCCGCCCCTAGCGTGCACACTCCCAAAACTAAGTAGGCGGGGGGTTAGGATATTTGTTGTTTTGGGGATTAGGAACAATTACTTCTGTGGTTGGTTTGCATAGTTTTTGACCAGTTTTTGACAACTATTATACCTCCCGTACGTGGCAACATTTTGCTTGTGCGCGCGTAACACCGCTCTGCAAGCTGCGCGCATTGCGCTCGTTTCAAAAATTTGCGCGCGCTGATCTTCCGCGCACACTACAAAGTTTCCAAACTGGGCATCTTCTTTTGCATTGGAAGGAAAAGCAGGTCATTGAAGTATTATACCAACATATCCCTCAAATGTTTTTGTCTATGGATGGCTGGTTTTTCCTTTGGACAATAATTCCTTCACAGCATTAAACAATTAGCAACATCTGGTGGCAAAGTATAGGGAGTGAGAGGTGCTAGTAAACAATAAAAATCTAACTGTTAATATCAGTAACTTCAAACAATCATCTGCACTGCAAGTACTCAATTATCTGGAGTTTTACATCTGAGTTAAAGAGGTTGTTGCTGTGAGCTTCATGGCAACAAGTCATAACACGCGTACCTTTTTTTGTTGGAAGTGGTTACAGGTTCGATAATTTGAAGGGACATTTAGGGTTAGGGTTAGGATTTTTAGGGTTATCTTGTCGCAATTGCGTTTATATGTTTATATAGTGATGTCGGACAGGGAGCATTTAGCCTATGGGTATCGGACCTGCGTCCACGGCGTTTTTTGTTTCCAGGTTATTTCTGTGCCAGTACTGTACGCATCACAATGATTTAGTAATCTACCTACCTTATTGCCATTCTCTTTCAATCCTCTGTATCCCTCTAAACCATAGTAACGCAGGAAATCTCCCAGATACCCCAATGCCATCAATATAGCATAGGACATGTAGCTCATTATAGCAAGAAGGAGAGGTGTCTCCTCCGAGTCTTGCTGCTTCGGGCGTTGGATTGGGTGAAAACCGTTTTTGGCATTTTTAACACCGTTGTAAAAACCATTTGCATCGCCGGGAAGATGTGATTCGCTGGCGCCGTTGTTCATTTTGTAGTTCATTTTGTAGTTCATAAGGATTATGCATAAGGAGAACTAGAAATGATGCACGCTGTTAACATCCCTTGTTAATATATGGTACCATTATTTCCGGTGGTACCAAAGGTCAACAAGGAATGAAATCAACCGTTTCATAATGGCTTACACATGTACAGAAAGCGCCTGCAACATTTTATATTCTCGTTACGTATGTGCACTAAAAAGTAGAGTGTTGCCTGGGATAACTGCCGAGATTTTTAGCATTGAAACACGGGCATGTCTAGCAGAACCCTCTGATGAAGGTCTTCGCTCAAAACATTCCTATAATACATTAACACGACATTATCACGTGCACAGTATCAGTCACAGCCACGTGAAATTAAAAATAGCCTACGGCTGCGTTATAGCATACTGTGTGTGATTTGTGTCGAATTTTCAAATAAACAGAAATACACTAACTATACTTGACGCAGGGGAAATTAAAATAGCTCTCTCGCTATGCTACGACCACATGTTCATGTTGCGATAAAATCACCCTTTTGCGTGTGTTAAAGCTGGTTAAAGCTAGTGACATAGGGGCATGGCGGAGATTATTGAGATCATTTGGCTGATGTTGGATTTGCAAATGGATTTGCATGTGCAGGGGATCTGGATAGACAACAATGTTATTTTTCAGCCAAACGGTCGAGCGTAAAAATCAGGCCCTTTCTCGATATATGAGCAACCGAAATGCAAAATTACTATAACATCAACCCAAGGCAGTTTTAGGGTTGGGATTAGCGATTATTTGAATTTCGGTTTGTTCATATATCGAGAAAGCGCCGTAAATGATCCTCCGAACACTCCATCAGTCTTCAACGCAGGCACTTAAATCATCGACAAATGCGCAGATTACTGGAGTCAAAAGCTAGGAGAAAAGAGCTTACCTAGCCTCCTAGAGCTTACTGTTAGCCACCTTCAATCCTATATTTTAGATCAGGGGAGAATGGTCGAAGAACAAGAAGGTAGGTAAAGTGCGGAAGCAGATATAACGGTACTCACAAAATGTGATCAATTACTTCCAGTAGATTAAGCATGAGACAATTACAATGTTCGTCACACAATATCTGCATGTTAACTTAGGTTCAAATGATCTAAATGATTTTTTCGAAGTCATATTTTGGTTGGAGTTTCGCCTTTACTCCATCTTAATTTGGAGAAACAAGATCGACTTCTTGAAATTAGTCGACAACATATTATTGCCCTCTCAGATTCTCTCAGCTAAACAAAAATTCGTCAGGAAACAGCTAAATTCGTCACTTCACGCGATACACTCTCGACCAATGATATACAAGAAAAAAGGAACTTTGACACTTGGTATATAATAATTGCGGAAAGACCATGTGGACATTTTCGCCCCCCAAAGTCAAGACCCTGACTGCTAATACTTCTTAGTGTAAAAATTAAAGTCTTATAAAAATCTTATTAGGCCTAGTAAAGTTTGTTTCTACTCTTTAGGCCTCTTTCATTAAATGACAACCAAATTAAATATTCTGTCTGTAATTCCAAAGAATCTTCGCTTTGTGACGAGGCCAGAAAAGGCGCTAATTTGCATGCATATAAAAGAATATTAGACAAGGTTAAAATCATTTTGAAGGTCAAGGTTTTTATCCTGAATATCTCCAAAACGGACTGGAGTGAGATATAGAATGTGTAATCTAAAGCCTGGTCTGCGCTGTCTTTTATACGGTCGCAGAAGTGAAGCAGTGAAGCGTGTTTCTTTTGTAATATGACAAAAGAAAAACGCTTCACTGCTTCACTTCCGCGACCGTAAAGACAGCGTAGCGACCATATGGAAACCAGGCTTTACTTTAACTAAGAGTTCATTCCAATATGACAAACTTAATTTTCATTTCGAATCACCAGGGTATAAAAATCTTGACAGTTTTATGACTGAAAGTGCCCTTTTTGAACAAAGAATATATAGAGAAAAGACTTGAAGTGCCTATCCGGGGTTTGGGGATTTTACATATTTGTGATCTTTGGAATCTCTTGAGAATAATTGTAATATATCTTGTCGTGCGAAAATTTCATCTTCTTGCCTTTCCCACTGTTAAAATGATGTACTATTCACAGAAAATGACGTCAAAGCAGGGACACGCAAAAACATTGCCACACTGATTCAGCAGTGAAATACAAAGAAAGTTTGGGAATTTGAATTGAGCGAATTTTGTCTAAACAAGTGTTCAAAGTTCATAGTCAAACTTTCTTTGTATTTCACTGTTGAATTAGTGTGCAAAAGTGAATGACTTTGCACGTGTTCCTGCTTTGACGGCAAAGGAAAAAGGGCGAAGATGAAATTTTCGAACGACAAGATATATTAGATTTCTTCTTGGTGAAACCCAAAGATTACGAAAATGTAAAATCCCAAAACCCCAATAATTATGTTTCCAGTGACTTGCTTTGATAATCCCGGTCGGTATTAGCCTGTGTACAGCCTGAACATACACCTGTAATTCAGTCTGTGAAAACTCGCATGATAGCTTGTCGACCCGACCGCTGAGCTTCTCAGATCTATTAAAGAAGTAGATTTTGATTGTCCAAATCACAACTCTTGTCCAGCAACCCCTCCACGCCTCACTCGCTTGGAAGGATTGAGACGCCTGGGGCGCCTTCCTAGCCTAGGAATTAGCGTTGATAAGGATCTCGCGTGGATTGGATCTCGCGTGATAAGGGACTCGCCCTCAGGCCTTCGGCCGGCGCTTCGCGCCCGGCGAGGGGATAATTTCAAGAGTTCTTCAAATGAAATCAAACTGAAATTTCCAGTGCAGGTATGTAATTAGAAATAAAGTCAATAATATGCTGTCTAGCAGCTGCTAGCTTGTTGAATAGTAATGTATATAAGCAAAATTACCCTGTCCACAGTCTTTCAGACAGAACGACGGAGTGAGGTCTATGCGAAAAGACAAAGGGCAGAATAATTTTGCCGTAAAGACCAACCAAACAAGGTTAATATGGTTTTTATTATATGGCTCTTTTAAATGTCGCACATGGGGGTCCCTTGGATTTTTTCATGTGGGGGGGGGGGGGGGTATGACAATTTGTGACAACTAGGACAGTTTGACATAAAACGTATAAGTATACATCTACCATTGCCTCGTGGTATCTAAAAATAACATAAGAGGAACGAGGAAGATGCACTTTATACTATGGATTCCTCTCTTAATATCTTTATGCTCCCTTGATATTAGAGATTTTAGCAAATGTATTTTAATAGTTGGTGATAATTAATATGGTGATATTATTATATTGTAAAAACTAGGAATCCTTAATTGTTGTGTAAAATATAAAAATAGTGTAACAAACTGCACGCAAGGGAAACAATCGTTATAGCTCCATCTATAACCAGGACGACCCACGTACGTGGAAATCCATTTGCCTAAAATGTAACTTGGCACGTCGCCTCGAGAAATCCCTCACTTGTTGTTGTTGATTTTTGCTACAGACTTTTCTTTTCACCTTAGTATTTATGTAAATATAACCTCAATTTTTTAATTATACACAGTAATTGGCATACTGTAAGCTGTAGTGGTATCCCTGCCATACTTATATTTTATATGTTAATTTACTAAATATGGCAAATCGAAATAAATAAATAAATATAACGAGGTTAGTCTGGGAGGGGGGGGGGGAGGGAGGGTATATATTAAATATTTCATTATGATAGAGGATAAAAAAAATCGTGGCTAAGAATAGAGCACTATATTATGCATTTGTGGATCTGGAGAAAGCATTTGACAGAATTCCCAGGGAGGTGGTTAGGTGGGCATTGAGAAAGCTGGGGGTTGAAGAATGGTTGGTGAAAGCAGTGATGACAATGTATGAGAAAGCAAGAACTGTGGTGAGAACAAAGCATGGGAATAGTGAAGAGTTTGAGGTGAAGGTTGGGGTCCATCAGGGGTCGGTCCTGAGTCCATTGCTGTTTGCATGCGTGATGGAGGTACTGACGCAAGAAGTTAGAGAGGGTATGCCATGGGAGTTGTTGTATGCCGATGATCTGGTTTTGATGGCTGAGAGCATTGAGGAGCTTAAGGAGAAAGTGATGCGATGGAAAGAATGCATGGAGGCAAAGGGTTTGAAGATGAACACTGGTAAGACTAAGGTGATGGTGTCAAGGAAGAATAGTGGTCATGTTGAAAAGTTAGGGAAGTGGCCGTGTAGTATATGTGGGAAGGGTGTTGGAAATAATTCTATTCGATGCACAGGCTGTAGTGGATGGGTACACAAGCGGTGCTCAGGCATGAAGGGCTCACTGGCTAGAGTTGTGGATACGTTTGTTTGTAAGGTGTGTGAAAGAGCAGAGGATGGAGAGGATAGTGACGTAGATGAGAACATGGATCTGGGCAATGGGGTGCATTTAGAGAATGTTAAAAAGTTTTGTTACCTGGGACTGAATGGGGGTGGAGGAGCAAATTCAGCATCTGTGGCAAGGGTACGTTGTGCATGGGGAAAGTTTAAAGAGCTCTCTGGGATCCTGACAAGGAAGGAAGTGTTGCTAAAGCTGAAGGTGTATGTGGCATGTGTGAGGAGTGCTATGGTGTATGGAAGTGAGACATGGGCCATGACTGTGGAGCTGAATAATAGACTGGAGAGGACAGAGATGCGGATGGTGCGGTGGATGTGTGGCGTATCGCTGAGGGATAGAGTGTCTAGTGAGGAGCTGAGGGAAAGAATGGGTATTGAATTGGTGTCTGACATGGTAAAGAGGAGCCGATTAAGGTGGCTGGGACATGTGCTGCAAAAGATGATGGTGACTGGGTGAAGACTCAGGTGTATGTCGCTTGAGGTTGATGGTGCAAGAGGAAGAGGAAGGCCAAGGATGACATGGAGCCAGGTAGTGGAGAGGGATATGAGAGAGAGTGGGCTGAAGAGGGAAGATGCACATGATCGTGGAAAGTGGAGGAAACTGTCGTGGGGAACCACCGGCCAACCCCTGCGTAAGCGGGGAAAACGGCTGTAAAACGTCTGTTGTTGTTGTTGTTGTTGTTTGATAGAGGGGTTTCAAATTTTTGAAAACATCAAATAGGGGGGTACTATAAGATTTTCTTATATGGTAAGGAATATCCCACACACCCCTATGCTATAAATAATGAACAGTCCTTTATATAACACATATTTATTTTCATTTTCAAAATAACATTTTTCTAATAATATGTTTTTGTAGTTACAGTCATATCTTTAAAGTTTAAGACAATTAAGTTTGATAATAATCTTAAGTAATTGCTCACAATACTGTATATATTTTAAAGTAATAAATGTTGCTATATATAAGTTACAATAACATTCAATAAATTAAAGCATATTTCTACAATCATATAATATACTGCATGTTTCAGAAAAAGGTACAGTGGTTGAGTAACACGAGAAAACTGATAGTAAATCAATAAGGCAATAAAAATTGCTCAACATTTTAGTCCCCCCCAAAAAAGAGCCAGGTAAATCTCTCACCCAACAGCATTTATGCCATCCCAAATAAAAGAAGATATCCCTTGAGCTTTTTTAGCAGTTTCCTGAAGAGAGCGAATGACTTCTTTGTTGGCGTCATAGAAACTGAAAGAGGCATATTCCACACCTTGCTTCTCACAAAGCTTTCGGATCTTATTTGACAAGGTGCGTAGGTACGGTCTAGACACCCTGGGGAAGAGATGGTGCTCAATCTGAAATTGTAAGCCACCATGAAAGAAGTCCATGTAGGGAGAACAGTCGACATTCAAAGTAGTTGCCATTTGAGAGAGAAAGAATACATCACTCTTGTAGGTGCCTGATGGGAAACCATGGTAGGTTTCCATGGAAAAATGACTTAATGTGATCTGAACATGCAGGAGCCCTGCAACGAAATGTGATATGAATACAAAAATAACTTTCCCACCCAAAGAAGGTATAAGAGATAAGAGCAACAAGAACCAGCACCAATAGAGAAACATTGTCACAAGCTCATACAAACGTTTCTTACCATGAGTATGCTGGTAGACGTGAAGAAAACTCTGAATATAAAGATTGTATCGTGCTACGCCCATTATGATGTAGTACAGTAAATGTTGATTTGAAACAAAAAAATGCGAGATTCTATCGAATGAAAATGTCTTGTTGTGGTACAACGACAGTACCGGCTTGAAGAACTTGTCTGTAATTGCAAACACTGGTAGATGTTGAATGTCTGGATCACAGGTGACAGAATTTGTAACCACATGGTGGGCATTATGGCTACGTTTCCACCAACCAATACTTATTCCAGAGAGTAAATTCCCAATGAACAGGCCAATAATTTCATCTGTTTCATGGTCATGGGTGATTTGGTGATGGCCGGCATCATGGCCCACAAATGCAAGTTGTTGGAAAAAGAAACCCATTGCAATTGCAGCGACGACAAACATTATGTATGAGGTAGTGGCAACCAGACAGTAAATAACAAATGCCAATATTGCAAACTGGAACACCATGTTTGCAAGATAAAAAAAATCTAGAAAGAATAACGTAATTTTAATTCCTTGTGGATACTGTACATTATATTTATATTTTATATATATACACTGATGTAGTGAATGCGGGAGGTTGGAGTAGACTAGTGGTGGGCGCCGGAGGGCCGGAGGCCGGAGTTACGCCGGAGCTCCGGCGTTTTTCAGCACTTTTCAGTCCGACAAGCCGGAGGCCGGAGTTTGGATTTGGGCTTTGGGCTCCGGCTATCTCCGGCTATTGTGAAAAACAACGCCAAATACAACGAAAAAGCTAATATTATAATCTATCTAAATGACCAAAACTATAAGTATAAACCGTTTGACATATGAAATTTGCAAACGTGATTTTACTTGGCAAAAATCTATTTTAAAATAAACCTTCGACAGTGTTGACGAGCGTAGTTGACAGCAGATAATGAATAAGGAAATATAAAACCGCGGAACCGGACACAATGACACATAGCGCGATTGTATGACACCTTTCTGGCTCACCTGCCCCTTTTCAAGCCAATACAATGCAAATTGAGAACATTACAGTAGACATTTGTCTGGTTTCACCAGACAGCTCTGACAAGTCTTGCTCTTTCATATCTTTCTTGCCCACCATCCTCCGTCACCTCTGAGCGAGTCTTTTCGTTGACGGGAAATATTGTTTCAAAGAAACGTTGCGCACTCCTTCCCGGCAACATTGGTCGTCTTGCATTCATAAAATTTAACAATAAAAGATTTTGAAAAATACCTAGCACTTTGTATTCTGTATTAGTGTATTTCGAGAATCGGAGTAGCTTTTATTCGGTTGTTCTATAAATTTAGAAACGTTTTCATTGCGCTAGATAAGACATCCCGCGTTTGCTCGCTGTTTTACGGGGAGAAGAGCCTGGGAACTAGTTTGAGCCGGTGCCGGAGTCAAAGCCGGTGCCGGAGCCGGATGTAAGAACTATAAAGCAGCCGGAGCCGGTGCCGGAGCCGGAGCTGAAAAACCGGAGTTTGCACACCTTTAGAGTAGACAGACAATACATGGACAACCATCAAGCTAAAATCCTCATAAGAGCATCTCGCCAGCAATCAGATTAACAAATAGATTCCTTTTTGCCATTGTCTGTTCAGTGATAGATGCAGAGATGACGTCAGAACGTGGTAAGAACAAAAAAGTGGCCTACGAGACGATAGTCGAGTGGGTCACTGATGTTCTTACCACGTTCTGACGTCCTCTGTGCATCTATAACTGAACAGACAACAGAAAAATGGAATCTATTTGTTCTATGCAATAAAAATTGAAAACAAACCATTCAAAAAGCATAGCTCTTTGGGGCATGGAAATGATAAAAGAAGTCGGCTGACGTGAGCTGACGTCATCCATGCATCTGTCCTCTAATAGATCATGGCCAACAACCAATGAGAATGCACATAGTAAACAGGTTATTGCATAAATATGGTTATAGGTATATATGTGTAGAATTCCAATTGTGTTTGGGGGAAATAACCCTATATTTAACCCTATGTTTTTACTTTGCTTAAAATTGCTGGAAAATTACCAAAATTAGCTGTAAACAGGGGTGGCGCCAGAGGGGGGCAGGGGGGCCGGGGAACCTTAGCCCCCTGTCGGGGAAAAAATTAACAATTCGTCGGGGAACGAGCTGGAAGAAAAAAGAAGGAAAAAGAAGAAAAACGAAAAAAAGTTCGTCTTTTGTTTTCTTAGAATCGTAAAAGTTTTTACGCATTAACAAACGTTTCGCTAAACAACGTCAAAGGTAATCAACTTTCATCTCTGACACAAATCTATCACCTCTCTGTCAGTTCGCGCACTCACTGTCATCTAGTTTTTGCGTGAATATTATTGTTAGAGTTAGTTTCATATACAGTAAGGAAATCCTGATTCCTGACTATAAAATCACGATTTTAACTGTTTTTTATTTTAATTTTTTTGTTAAAACTGTCCCCAAAATGCAGGAAATAGCATTTCAGAGGCTTAGAAAATCAAAAATTCCCCGGGGGAGCATGACCAATTTTCTAAAGATTTGAGCTTGACAATACAGTCCATGTATCATACATTATAATATTGTTATATAGCTAAATCTAACCATATAACAAATCACTTAACTTAACAAATCAATCATCTAACCATATAACAAATCACTTAACAACTGATCCCCCTTTGGAAAGCAATGAGATTGATTCCCTATAGAATCTCAATGTTTCGACTTCACCTTGGAAAACATTGAGATTCTATGGAAATTAATCTTACATCTCCCCCAAGGTCAGGATAAGTATATTATATTCACAGACATGCAAATTGTCAGAATTCCATTGGGATTTGAGACATCCAAGGATTGTACAGTACCTGTTCTGAGTAGAGGGAAAAGTGAATATAATTATAAACCTAATGTGTGGTATGTATGTCTGCATAAACATATTTTATTTTCTACTTATATTGAATATCTGAACGTGAGCTAATGCAGTTGATAGATATACCACCTGTATTATTTGTAAAGTCGACATACGATATTATACAGTCATATATCAATCTCTCTTTTATATATATAATACAAATAAGAAAAGCATATACATGTGTATTTTAACTTCCTTATTTTGTGGCCTTGTTTAACTTCCTTATTTTGTGGCCTTGTGAGGGGATATTTCATATTTCTAGAAAACGAAGATATTTGAAATTTTTCGCACTAGAGAACATTTCTGCCCGAGATGCTTTGGTTACGACGGTGTTACTCGATTTACGTTTACGAAACTAAGGATAAGAAACCTTAGCTTTCATAATATGTCAATATATTATTGTATAACACTAACAGGTGCAAAAGTGCAAAACAAAACTTGGATTGCGAGTCCGACACTGCTTCAGTTCTTCTAGCTTTGTTTAATATCTTTTAGCGTTACACTTAGTTCAGGATATTATTTCAAAGGAGATTGATGTCTTCTAAGTTTGTGTTTCTTGACTATCAACGCTTGTTATATATGTTATTATATAAGTCAAACCAAAGCATTGTCGATTTCGCAAAGTAAATAATTATGCAAATAAACTACACTAGTACTTTTTTCAATTTTAGAATATTAAACACGTTAAATTTTTTATTATCCATTAAACTGTGTTTTAACTTATGCCAAGGAGTGGTTCATTCTAGAAAGGGTTTTCTTGAAAATGTCTTAGATTTGTAGTAGTAGTAGTGATTTATATTTTACCGGTAAGTGAAAAGATAAAATTGGGTTGACCGCGCCGGCAGCTGTGTACTTCCGTCAAATTGTCAGACAGTCGCGCACTTAGTTGTCTAGTAATATTTGTCATATTCAACTTACAATAGTTATCATAGCCACCTTCTTGCACAATTTCTTCGTTGATTCTCTTCAGTTCGTTGGAAATAACAGATTCCACAACCACGCGTTCGTCTGGTTCCTCGACATCACCGATGTAAAATACTGGAAGGTGCTTCTTGCGTACCCACGCAAACGGATGAAACGCTTTGAAAACGCTGCTGCAATCTTGGCCAGCCGAGTAGAGGAGAGGCAACAGTCCGCCGGGGTGATGTTTCAGCCATTTGGTAACGTCATAGACCTTCTTGTCGATAATAACCCAGCAGTCTGTAGTCGTATTATGCCGGCTAATTTCCTCCAACGAATACTTATGCCCGCGAAGGGTTTTCCCTTCCTCCATATCACAATGGCAGCCTCGAAGAAAACCCTTCAAGAACTGATCTTTGAACCAAAGCCGAAAATTTTTAGCACGACAGGATTCCTGATTTCATTGGTTGGTTAGTTTTAGAAATAATTAAATCTAACCAATCACAGACTCGTTTCAGGTGGTTCGACCCTGATGATTTCGACATAGTAGAATATCCACGTGTGTGTTGATTGATTTTGTGTTTATTTAAAAAATGACAATAGCATATTGCCAGGTGGTTTACCGGTCGTTGTTGGGCGTGAACCTGGTTTAACCTGCTTTTTAAAGTTTATCATTTAACCCATTTGATTTGAAGCCTTGAAAGAACATTTGAGTGTATTTTTCTATTTTTTAGTGTCCTTGCCTGTACGCGTCGAAATAAAAGTGGAAAAAGAAATGATTTGCGCAACAGGCAAGGGCACACGCATTTTATTTGCTACGTTCTTTTTTATTTGTCCGCAATTATTATTAAAATATTATACACAAGCTCAATATCGTAGAGTGAAAAATATTTAAACATGAACTATATTTTAAACTGTCTCGCGTTGACATAAAGACATTTAATATGTCTGGCTTCCAAATAAATACGAATGACAGCTCTGCTGCGCAGAACGACCGGCCGCCACTATAGTCTTTGGACTGAGAATGTGACCAAAAGATAGTTTTTAAAGCAATCAAATTCTTATTAATGTCACCAAATATAGCCAGAAATTCAACAAATAAAGGACAACACTTTAAAAAGGCCTAATATCCTAATATCGATTGTCTGTTAAAAAGGAAGGAAGTGCATTCAAAGTCTAATATCGTCCTCGCCATTGATTCGTGGCGCCACTGCAGCGTAATAGCGCTGTGTAACAGTCGCTCAGAGTCGGTTGATTGCGCAGCAAATAATTCTAACTGTTCATATTCAAACTATTTTAAATTCTTCTGGTTTTATATTTCATTTTGTTTTTATTTTTACTCCATATTTTACCAAGAATTATGCATGTATTTTTTACTATTATTTGTTTGATATTGAAATAACCTCATAGTTTGAACATGTGGTACAGTTACCTTGGTTACCGCTATTGTCGCCCACCTCACCACGGGGACCAAACAATGGGTTTGAGACGCCTGGGTACGAGGCAGGGTTTTTTATGTCTTTTGTATATATTCGAGATACAAGCGTGGTTCTTGTGCGAGTTTGGCGAGTGCTGAAAATGTTTTGAAAATTTTGTTAGATCTCGTCCCCAGAGCCTTCGCCGCCACGCAAACGAAGGGTCGGCGAGCAGAAATTTTTTTGGGGAACACTTGCCATGGGAAGCAATCTGATTGGCTAACCCGAAACAACTTTTATCCTAACCCTAACCCTAAATAACCCATCCTAACCCTAACCCCCGCCTAACGAGTTTTCTAACCCTAAACCCCCGTACTATTAGTAGACTAGTGAGCGAGACTATGAATGTGGGATTACTACACATGCGCAGTCAAGTGATCCCAAAAAATTTTTTGCTGGCCCTTTTTTGCTAACCCTATCCCTCTGCCCTATCCCTAAATAACCCTCAATGAAAAACTTTTTGTAGTGGCCATGTTTTTGATCATAGTATAAAGATTATATATTTATTAGTTTTAATATGAATTCCAGGCTAATTATCGGCGTTGTTGTGAGTGCTGTAGGCACTGCATTTGTCGGTTATTGTATTTATTTTGATAGAAAACGTAGAAGCGATCCACAGTTTAAAGAAAAGCTACGAGAACGTAAGTTGATGGCCACTCGAGACGTGCACCACATGTGACACTGACATGTAAATATGTGACATGTAAATATGTGACATGTAGTACACAACAATACTATTTTTTCAGGTAGATTAAAAGCAAAGAACGATAAAGAAGCCTCACAAGCTGCAGATATGAAGGTAATTGGCTAATATTCCAAATTTCCAATATTTACCACCCCTCGTGCCCCTGTTTATAATTTCAAGAAATAGGACAGGAAATACAGTTATTGATTATCTCAATTTCTAGGCTCGTATGCCTGACCGCAATGATCAAGCAGCACTGCAGAAATTTTTCTTTGATGAAATCCAAAAAGGAGAAGAATTACTTGCAGCAGGTTAGTAAAAATACCTGAGAAATATCCTTACCCCACCACGAAACGCAACTTGTTGAGGAACCCCCTGCTGAGAGGGAGGTGGTATCCGGGGCAACTGCCCCAGGTCGGGCCCGAAATGATAACCATCATGCAAATTGTACACATAGAATGAAGCTTCTAGGGCATTTAGGGACCCATGAAAGACCATAACCCCACCTTACCCTAGGCCTATCTCGGCCCTGCCACCACGTAAGGCAACGTGTCTATGAACCACCTAACAATAAATATGCCACATTGGTTCCTGGATGTTGTGTATTATGGATTAAAGTGTTTTAGTTTTTTGGTAAAATACCCTTCTCTATATAATGTTTAATATTAATGTACTGATCAATTCAAAACATCATCATCCCCCGGGCAGACCCTGGGAATTTGAACTTTTGAAAATTTGGTTGTTCAAATTCCCATCCCCTGAGCGAAAAAGTTTTCAAATTCCCTACTATAGCAAGAAATTAAACGGGCAAATGCCCGACCCCATGGCCAAATTATGAAACTGGAAATACAGAAATTCCATTCCATTTTTGACAAACCAGTCCTTGACGAAAGTAGAATTTAACAATCGTTCAACTGATTCCACCACCATTGTAAAGAAAATGGTGGCCATCACAAAGCGAGCAGAAATTCCACCTGAAAATGCACAAATTCCACCTGAAAATGCACAAATTCCAGACTTCCAGTTCAAATTCCTAACTCTCCCATCAAATTCCCCACCTTGGAAAAGGCCTTGAATGTCAAATTCCCTACTCCCCAGACATAGTTTAGAGTCAAATTCCTGGGATATGCCGGGGTGGTGATGTTTTGAATTGATCAATGTGCTTCCAATTCTCCCCCCTCTTCTCTTTAATACATCATTGTAGGAAAATTTGAGGAAAGCGTAACTCACTTAACAAATGCAATTGCCATAAGTGGACAGCCCCAACAACTTCTTCAAGTTTTCCAGCAAACCCTTCCACCAGATGTCTTCAAAATGTTAATGACCAATCTTTCATCTGCTTCATCATCGCCACAGGTTTGTTTACTCTTTAACACTTTAACGTCCAGTATCCAATATATTGGACACCAGGAAGAAAAGAATTAAGAATAAACGAGAGAACAAAGCAAAAACAATGGGAGAATAAAGAAGAAAAGAAAAATATTTTAAGGGTTAAACCTTCCTGGCTTGCCAGAAAACTCATTTTGTTCCTGATCCCATGGCGAAAATGATAAGATTTCCAGGCTGCTTTTTGAGTTTTTGCTGATTCCTAATTCTTGATCATTTTTACTTTTTTTAGAATCCAGCTGGAACAATGGATGGAGATTCTCTGGATTAAAAATATTTTATATGTTTGTAAACTATACCTACTCTGCTCTCGTAACAATTTGTGTTAATGTTTGTATACTCAATTATATATTTTTTGTGAATCATTAAGTGGTAATGATAACAATCTTATTCTCATCATCTCAATTGTAATATAATTTTTAAAACAAGCTAAGAGTCGGAGATTTTTAACTATTGAGTCTTACTTGTGTGCTACAATTTTTTAACTTACCAAATGGAGCTATGGTTGGGTGTATGGTAAATATGTTGATGTTGGCAAGAGTGATGGCAAAACTGGAAGGGGTACAGATATGGTGAAGTATAAATACGGCTCTTACTTTGTGTACTGGACACAAAATTTTAGCACTGTATAGAACTGCCTCGTTCTTGTGTTTATTTGGTTTATTTCATGAATTGGACAATTCCAGGACAAAAATATATATAAACAGTTATATATATATACAGTGCTAAATTTCTGTGTCCTGTACACAAAGTAAGAGCTAGAAGTACAATATACGTACTCACATACTGAACATGCATGCTTCACTCTGCAGAATGCTTTTGGAAATTAAAATCATTATTTTTTTGGTATTCAGTATGCTATGGTCTGTGAATATATTGGATGTTTTATTGATTTTGTTTAAAAAGTATAAAAAGTGCTCAAAGCTTGTATCATTGTGCGGTGTGGCAAACGGGTAGAGATTTTATGTTGGCAATCTAGAAATCACTAGAAACACTCAAATTGTCATAGTTTTATCTTTGATACGCTATCATATCAAATAGACAAGTTTTTCTCATTTTCTGTGCTAGTTATATGGTTCAAAGGTTTTTCTTTTGATTTCGAGATTTTTTACTACCCCTCCCCCGATTACATCTGTCAGCCTGTCAGGGGGTCGATCTGGTGCAACCTCGTACCCAGGGGGGCCGGCGGCGAGCGGAGATAAGACCCTGGGTTACGAGTTTGCCTCGTACCTAGGCTTTTCACACGCTCGGCGGACTCGCGTGAAGTACGTACACGACTGAAAGTGAAAAGTTTTGCATTTTCGTATAATATTTTTCGTTTTTCCGTATGATACGTTGCAAATAAACATGTCAGACATCGATACTCTGGTTGAAATGGGATTTGCGAGAAACAGAGCGTAAGGAATATGTTTTATGTGTTGAATTTGTTGAAAATATATGAACATTATTTTGATAATGATATATATTATATTAAAATACGTTTTTTATAGAGAAAAGGCATTGTCTGCAACAAAAAGCCAAGGGGTTCAACTTGCTATGGATTGGTAAGAATAGAAACAACCATTGAATGGAGTATCCACCATCTAAATTAATGATTATATTACATAAGTTTCATTTGGATGAAGTGGTCTGCAGCTTATGTTAAGTGTCAGTTGTTAAAATTCCGGAATTCACTGTGTTTAAATGCTACAAACCAGATCTCTATTTACCCTTTAAGCCCTGTATCAGCATGCAATTCTACTTGTAGTTGAAAAAAGTTGATTTAAAGTGCATATAACGTCTGTGGGGATTTAACATATTTGTAATCTATGGATTCACCTGAGATAAATTGTAATATATCTTGTCAGCTGAAAATTTCATCTTAGACTTTTTGCTGTTAAAATTGATGGAAATGATGTCATAGCGGGCATCTGTCTATATGAAAACCTCTTTACAGATTCCCGCTATGACGTCATTTCCGTCAACTTTAACAGCAATAAATTCTATGAAGATGAAATTTTCAGCTGACAAGATATATTACAATTTTTCTCAGGAGAATCCATAGATTACAAATATGTTAAATTCCCACAGACGTTATATGCACTTTAAAAACATGTCAGTTTATCTATTCTTTGGTCATTGGTGATCATTTCCTTTATTCTCATCTTACCATTGGTATTATTAGGAGAAGTTAAGTGTTGATCACTCCTTGGGCATAAAATGTTAAAGGTGCCATCAAGTCCGTTCTGCGCATGTCCCTGTTTCTGTTTGCATCGTTTGTTTACATTGCATTATATAAAACAAAAAATAAAATGAAAAATAAATAAAACATGAAGTATTGCGGATTTGTTTTCCACAAGCGTAAGTAATTGGCTGTTCTGATCCTAAATGTGGTTAATGTGGATAATATATCAAACATAGTACTGTAATAATTGCTGTGTATTGTATTGCATAGTAATATCGTTATCATCCATGAGCAGTAATATTAATTTTATTGATGGCAACTTTTTTTTCTTTGAAAAGGTTATTTGCCCATGCAGATGATGTAGATATTGATGAACCACTTCAACCTTCAGTTGGACAAACCCTAGGACAAGATGAAACATCCGGTACTAGGATACTGTAGTTTGCATACACCTAATACATGAGTCAATTCAAACTGACCTTTCTACTTCTGGGATATCCTGGGGCATTTGGTTGTCAAGTGGTGCTCGGGGAACGGACATTGTACTAGGGCTCAAAGACCCCCTGGGGATTCAACAATGTTGAAATCCACAAAGGACTATAAGACTGAATGTTTTCCTCGTGATTTATGTCATAAACAATATATTTAACTGTAACTTAAACTGTATCTTTAACTGGTTTGTGCCCCAGTGCTGGGACATTTGCCCACCAGTAAGTGCCTTGTAGCTGGGAATTGGGGCACTATCTTTACAAAATAAATGCTAATTCCCAGGCACAGGGGTTTCCCAAGGGGCATGATCGCTCTTGGAATTGACTTGTTCATAACTACCACCTAACACATTGGACATTTTCATGGCAAACATGTCTGTGTTTTCCATACCGACTCTGCTTTATCAACAGAATTCCATAAAAGTGGTACAGTACCCTCAGTAGTAATACATGTATTGTAAACATGGCCACCGAGAGCTAAGATAGGCCCAGGGGAAGGTGGGGTATGGTCTTTCACGGGCCCCTAAATGCCCTAGAAGCTTCATTCTGTGTAGGATTTGCATGATGGTTATCATTTTGGGCGCCTTATTTGGCCTGGGCCCTGGCGCAGTTGCCCTGGATATCCCCCTCCTTTCAGCAGGGCTGACTGTAAATATTAATTTATTTCTTTTAGTCCAAGATGAACAACAAGAGATTGCCACCAATGAAGTTGTTGAAGAACCAGCAGATAAACAAGGACCTGCTCAAGTATCTTCATTGAAATGTGAAGAGTATGATTAACTGACATGTTTTAAAATAAAGATAAACTGACATGTTTTTAAAACAACTTCTCCCAACTAGTACTATAACATTGGTCAAGTCCATCTCTCCAAAGGGTTGGCGAATGACGGGCTGGTGGCTATTTTGGGAGCGGCTGGTCATACTCTTCCCCAATCCCCCAGCCGCTCCCAAAATACCCCAGCCCTGTCAGTCCCCAACCCTTTGGAGAGACGGACTTGATCCAAGTCTAATTTTTATGTTGATACTGGGATTTAAAGAGTTAAAAAGTGTGTGAAAAATATTCTTAGTAGATATTAGTAGATATCTGGGTTTTTTTCCCCATCTGTATCTCTGTAGTTTACCATTGTTTTTTTATACCTAGTTGTGGAAAATTTTTGAAATCAGAAGGTCAGGTGCAGGTAATGTGTTGTAAAATATTTTTTGTACTGTTCAGGTCACAGAAAATCTCACAAGAAAACATAACCCTTTCAGATGCATGCTGCAAGAACTGGCCATCAAAACTTTGCTGAATCAACTGAAGAAATAAAACCACTTACAGAAGAGGAAAAGAAAAACCAGTTGGAAAAGTAAGACAACTGTATAGCTAAAGCCATGAGAGAATGTTTCCAGACCACAAACTATTCCCAGGGTCTTATCTTTGCTCCCCAATGGCCAACACCGAGTGAAGATAAGATGTACAGAAGGAACAATTTTAACTGTGCGTACAGTGGCGTGGCGACTGGGGGGGTGTGGGGGGGTGCGACACCCCCCCAATAATTCTAAATAGCAAAAAGTTGGTCACACAAGGGATTGCTGCTGGCCAAAATAAAAATGGTGAGACAGAAAAAAAAGCTAAAATTTGTTTTTTTTATCAATTGTCGGTCAACAGTTGGTCAATAAAATTTGTTTTTTTTATCAATTGTCGGTCAACAGTTGGTCAATAGCGCTCAAACATCCCCAGCAAAAAGTTGGTCACTATCATATGACACCCCCCCCCCAATCGTGATTCCTTCGCCACGTCCCTGTGTGCGTATGCTTGATTTTTTCTATTTAGAGTACAAGCAAAGAAGTTGGAAAAACGACAAGAGAAACTTGAAACAGAAAAACAGGTCAGTACTATAAATGTACACATTATCTGTCCAAGAAAATGCTAAATTAACTGTGGTACAGTATTAACAAAGGAGTATTCTGAACAAAATGGTTTCAAACTTTCACAAAAGATAAAGGTAATGACAAAGAACACGTAGATGCAGTTAAAAGTTAAATGCAACCTTCTTTCCTTAGGAAAACATTGCAAGAGAAAAAATGAGGAGAAAATCTGGCAAGGAATTGACTGATTATAAACAAAAGTGAGTTATGTATTTAAGTGCTTCTTTTGCTTTGAGTTTTGGAAATTCCTTCCTTACTTTATGATTATTTTAGAATATTTGTAGAGTTTATAGAAAGTCATATTGAATGAATGTTATGGTGGTATGTTACATAATTGTGAAACTTTTCTCTTAGGTTTGAAATGCAAGAGGCTCAAAAACTCGCTGAACAAAGAAGGAGAGAGAAAATTGAGGAGAAAAAGCTAAGGTGCATGTTTGGAAATTCAAATAAAAAACACTAAAAGGAACTAGATGATGACACTCGGCCAAAATATTGAAATTTGGGGGGTTCAAGCTCCCGTGTATATTTTCATGTGCAGGCATACAGTAAGAACCTGCGTTTTCCCAAGTTAGCCTAAACAGGTTCTTATATAAATGGTACATAGCACAAATTGAGGCTATTTAGGTTCTTAAATAGGTTCTTACTTTCTAAAGAAAAAAATACATTGTAGCTAATAGAATTTAGTGGTATTCAGCCTGTATTCCTTATAATATAACATCTGCATACCATGTAAGTATTTATAAAGAAATTCATGAAAAAAACAGACTCTTCCATATGCTGATGTGTAGCCATGGAGATACTGTATAAACAATATATATATACAGTTACAGTATTTATGTGTAATTGCAACAATAACAATTCTATTTGATTTTCAACATTGGCATTTACATTGTATTAAATTGGAGTAATAAGGCACATGTGTCTCCAAAAATGTTGATCTGTATCTTATTCACCCAAGTGTACACATCTTTTTTTATAGATTTTAGAAAATAAGAACCTGTTTCAAATTTTAGGCTAAACAGGTTCTTGTATAGAGGGGGTATAACTGGCAAATTTTAGCCTAACATGTTCTTAAAAACTAGGTTCTTACTCGCGGGTTTTTACTGTACTTCTACGTGTAATTTCAGTTATTTTTTTCAGGCAGAAACTGAAAGAACAGATCGCACGGGATAGAGCTGATAGAGCTGAAAAAGCTCCACAGGTAAATAATGAGTTGGTTCTACAAACGTACAAATTTGTCGTATTAATGTCAATACGACAATCGTACTCAACCATGTACGCCTGAATGACAATCATATACGATAAATCGTATTGTGTAGATGGGACACTTTTTTCAATTTTCCCTCTGTCTCCTATATCTCTAGCACAGTCCCTCTGTTAAAACTGTAAGTTCAGTGGCCGTCGCACCATCCAGCACTTCGGAATCCCCGGTGCAACCAAAAGAATACAGTTCTTGTAGATTACAGGTATGAAGGTTAAAGTATTCGCGTTATCACAATAATATTTGTAATACTTTGCAGTGTTTTATCGGATATCGACGTCATACGAGCGCGTGTTCTCAACAATTTGAATGCACTTTTGGAGAAAAGTTTAGATTTTAATAGTTCTCTCAGCTAGAGTCTCTTTGTCTTAGCCAGACTCGTGGTGCAGCTACATAAGGACAAATGATACATATACAGCTGGCTTTCGCTTAGTTCTGAAGTAGGTGGCTGTCCCAATTAGGCAATTATGTACCTGATTCATGGAGGGTGCGCTCTATACTACTCCTGCAAAATGTGAATCTTTTTCAGCATTTGGAGAAATAATTCATGATACATATACAAGGCTTTCTCTTAGTTCTGAAGTAGGTGGCTGTCCCAATTAAGTACCTGATTCATAGAGAGCCAGAGGGTACGCTCTATACTACTCCTGCAAAATGTGAATCTTCTTCAGTTCTTCAGCATTTGGAAAAATTATTGATAGGTTGCAAATTCAACAATATTATCAACGACCTGTCCCCTGGCAATCACTGCGTCAACTACACTGATCGGATGGAATTTTAGCAGCTTTTCATAAAAACAAACCTGCACAGACAATTTTGCTTGGACATCGAGAAAATATAGCCGGCGATTTTCTATACAGTACCCGCCGGAGAGCTCCGACGGGAACCGAGTCTTAGCGAAAACGCTAGTACTAGATATGCATGGTGATTATGAAGCTAAAATTCTAAGAAATTGCCGCGCGGACAGCATCGTAAAACCGAGTAGTCTTAAACACGTGTTCTTTTTTAATTCCTGTTCTCAAACTTGACTTAATATTTTCTTCTTCTCTCGTAGTTTCGTCTCACGAACGGTGTCTCCATCACAGGAACATTCAAGCCAACTGACACGCTCTCCGAGGTTGTATCTTACGTTTCCGAGAAACGAACGGACGGCTCGGCACCGTTTTCGTTATCAATGACATTTCCAAGAAAGATTTTCACAGAATCGGACATGGACAAGACTTTAAAAGACTGTGGTCTTGTACCTTCGGCTGTTCTCATTCTAACCAAGCACTAAACTGACAAAGAAATTATGGAAAACTGCTTACACGTTGTCAAAATAGTGTCTTCTTATTCTCTCTTTCGCTGAAACTGAAATCTTGGTTTTTTTTACAAGCCGTGGAGCATTGAGTTTGAACCACCTCTATTTGTTTTGGAGTTCGAACAGTCCCGTCCTTTGGGTGCCATGATTTCCATCTAACATGATTGCATATTTAGTATTAAATGTTCTTCCAGATTATTTAAAACAAAAATGTTATTCTTGTCTGACGTTTCGGCTTTCTGTACGGAAGCCATCTTCAGAGACGTGAAAATGTTGATGGCTTCCGTACAGAAAGACGAAACGTCAGACAAGAATAACATTTTTGTTTTAAATAATCTGGAAGAACATTTAATACTAAATAATAGTGAACCCGGATTCAAACCATTTGAAGAAATGATTGCATATGTTTGAGTGATTGTTTTACATGTTTGAGTGATCGTTTTACACAAGATTGATGATCATAGAACTTTGATGCATCTGCAGTGCCTCGCGTGCTGGCAGAAAGTATAACTAAATATAGAATAATCATGAGATTTATTTTGAGTCGGTTGAACAGGATATCTCACGAGTGAGCGAAGTGGACGAGTTAGATATCCAACAGTTCCACAGGAGACTGGAGTCTGGAAGTCGGATTGTGTGAATAACCTTATATGAACAACCTTCCAACTTTCCCGAATAGACAATCAGATCCATCAAAACGAAAATTAATCGTCCCGATTGATGGTTTAGAAACTAGAGAGTATTAAGCCTGGTTTTTTCACGAGTGACGCAAGCATAAGCACAAGAGTCCTTATTTCACAGTGAAAACAGGCTCGACGCAAGCACAAGCACTGACGCAACCACAAGGATGAAAAAGTGTCGTTGTGCTTGCGCTTATGCTAAGCAGGGGTGCGGCAGGGGGGGCTACAGCCCCTCCGTCGGGGAACCTTAGTTCCCTGTCGGGGAAAAATTAGCAATTCGTCGGGGAACGAGCTGGAAGAAAAAAGAGAAAAAGTTCGTCTTTTGTTTTCTTAGAATCGTAAAAGTTTTTTTTTAACCATTAACAAACGTTTCGCTAAACAACGTCAAAGGTAATAAACTTTCATATCTGGCACAAATCTATCACCTCTGTGTTGTTTCGCGCGCTCGCTGTCATCTAGTTTCTGTGTGAATATTATTGTTAGAGTTAGTTTCAATACTGACTATAAAATCATGATTTTCACTGTTTTTCATTTTAATTTTTTTGTTAAAACTGCGCTTAGAAAATCAAAAATTCCCCGGGGAAGCATGCCGGACTGCAACAATATATATACGAAAAATATCCCCAGAACCCCCTAGAGGAATTACCACTAGCTTTAGCGCCAATCAAAATACTCGTTCTAGGTCCCTCGTGTAACAGCGCGTTGTCATATGAATACAAGATGGCATAATCTGCAGAAAGATTGACGAGTGGTATTACGCAACACAAGATAACAACGCATAGCACCTGTGCTTGCGCTTGTTTTCCGTAGAATGTGATGTGAATTGGGTCTGTGGTTGAGAATGTGGTCTCAGGTGGGTGTGTGGTGTGACGTGTGGTAAGAAAATGGTTGTTTACTGGATGTGAATTTAGTTATTCTTAATTTGCTGACGAGTAGCAAAATAGGAAATCTTTGTACCTCGGGACTTTTCTCCGCTATTGATTCGTGCGCAGAAAAAGTACCTTGGTATTAATACCGTGGGCGGACAGAATCCAATTAGTAAGCGACATTTTTAACGCGATATTTTTAACTAACGGTACGGGAAAGTATATATTGAAAGTATTTTTTAATCACGAGTGACCTGAAATGTGTCAGAAGTGTTTATGCAAAGTCCTTCCAGACAGGGTGAGAAGAAAACGTTGAAAATTTTGGTTTAATCAATTTACTAAATTTAATTTGTCTGCTACTAGTGCATGTGTTTTTAATATTAATCTAAATATAATTAATTTATTTGTAATAAGATTTATCTGTGATTCTGTGTTAACATATGTATGTCAATTCATACAATTAACTTGTACAAATATATAGGTGAAGGACATAGTCGTCATTGTTTGTATAACAATTCATCATATTATTGAAATATTGTCTAAATTACCTAATGGCTATTGGAACAAGGCTGCATTTTCATGTTTGTCTTGTGCAAGAAATTTGGCTGAACACGATATAAGTAGCGTTTGCCCAAGCTTAAAAAGTTGTAAACAAAACTCTTCAGAAATATAGGCCAATACGTTATAGTTTATATGCCAAACACAAAATAAATCCCTCGGACGTTGGAGATCTCCATTCAGAATAATATACATGTGTATTTTCACCCTGGTATGTTGGAATCCAGCATGATATATTGTTATTCTGTCTTTGTTGTAGGGAAGGACATGTCTGGATGGAGGTTCTTACTTCTTGAATTTTAGTCAATGTGTCAACTGCAACAAAAAACAAAATATTCTTATAAAAAATAAGACAAGTCAAGAGGATGACGATGGTGTGGAAACTGTTAAATATGACCGTAGGTTTCTAGCCTAGATTCACTCTAGTATAGATAGATATACCCTAGTAGACCAGTTGTTCTTGAAGCGAGTGGTCCACCTGAATTTTAGGGGAATCTCAATGTTCTAACATGGTTGAGAAATGTCTCAAATTAGAATTTAAACAAATAAAAAATGGGAATTTCAAATAAGAAAAGGTAAATGCTTACAGTACGTGCTGAGCTTTGAACCCTTTTTTCAAGGCCAACCTTCATCAGAGTATAGATAATATATAAAAGTAATTCCACACATGGTCAAGTGTCACCTCTGCTGTCAGCCTAATGTGAAACTCTTGTTAAATTTTGCTGATTTAGTTACCTACAGTATTAAGAATTCATCACTGATCTTTCTTAACTAGCTAAGATTCCAAAATTACTACGTTTGACTCGCTCTTTGCAACTATGGCATCTAAAATTGCTAACATTAGGCTTTTTTATTGACATGTGAAGTGTGACATCACATAAAACCAAGTTGTTATTTTTGTAGACACTTGTGAGTTATGTGATCACCTTATTGCCACTCACGAGTACACTTTTCAAGTGGATGATGGCTACCAAGTAAGAAGAATGTGATTTAGTCCATTGATAGTGAATTTACTTCAATGGAAACAAACAATGGCTTGAAGTCGATGTTTTATATAAAAGATAACAGTAATTGCATAAATTACAATCAATTACAACAATTAATTGATCAATAATTAATTTATAAATCATAATTAATTATATAATAAATCATAATTAATTAACTAACGAATTAATAAATCATAATAATTAATAATTATAATTATTCATAATTAGAATAATCATAATTAATAATCATAAATAATAATAATTAATAATCATAAATAATAATAATAATAATAATTAATCATAATTAATAATAATCATAATTAATTAATAAATCATAATTAATTAATTAATTAATAAATCATAATAATAATTAATCATAATTATAATAATCATAATTAATTAATCGTAATTAATTAATCAATTACAATATTATTAATTACAATTAATTACAACATTAATTGCATTATTACAATTACAATGATTATAATTAATTTAATTACAATCTCATTTTTGCCAACCTTGACTTGGAGTTATTGTTTTGTGGGCATTGAAACAAATTCAGAACTTGTGTCTATTAATTGGTGGAATTAAATATTAAATGTGAAGGATAGAGTTGAATATGTTTTTTATTTTTCCATGAAGGAATATGAAATGAACTGTAACTTGTGTGGATTTTCCCAAGACAGGATCAGCATAATGCCAGTTGACCCAGAGAAATGTCGTGGGGAGTTTTGATACTGAGAAAATATGCATATAGAAGTAATTTTCTTGTGCAAATGATTCAGTTTCCTTTACCAATAATTTTCATACGTAATTGGAAGGGGGTGGGAAAGTATATGACTGTTGTTATCAACTTTAGATTGTAGATCATGGTAGTGTGAAATAGAAATGTTGATCTTGCAATTTAGTCAATAATAATAATAATAATAATAATAGACATATTAGGAGCATTATACAACAGTCTCAATGCTCTTACAACAATATATTCTTAAATTTACTGATAAAACTTATTACAGTCATATATTACCACTATGAACAAAAAAAAATATTAATTTAAAAAAAGAAAAGTCTTAACTGCTGACTTAAAATTACCCAACATATCAAAGCTTCTAATTTCCTGTGGTAATGAATTCCACAGTTTTGGTGCCGAAACCGAGAACGCTCTGTCTCCATGAGTAATCGTTTTGGATTTTGGCTCAAGTAGCAGATTACGGTCTGATGATCTCAAATCACGAGTAGGTTTATATTTATTTATAGCAAATCAGTAATATAAACAGGCGCCTGGCTATGACACTAGAAATGATAGAACAGAAGGTAATTAACCACGTATAGCTGACATATTGTTGCAATGAAGTTGGAGCTCTGGTTCTAGGTTGCAGTCAATAACACTAAAAATCGTCCAGTTTATTAAAATATTTTCTAAACAAAAAATAAAATAAAAAAATATTAAAAACAAAATATTATATAATTTTATATAATATTAAATATTATATAATATATAATATTATATTATATTAAAAACAAAATATTATTTTCTGGAACATTGCTAGAACAATAATGTTGCTCATTGTGTCATCAATATGGTTTGATTTTGCTAGCAATAACATTTTTTCACCAACAAGCTTGTGACATCTATATCAAAATGTTTCCAAAAGAGTGTCCAAAATTTGGCGACCCGAAGGTCGAGCACAATTCGAGCTCTTTTGAAAAACATACAAGTGTGTTTTTCTCTTTTGAAAAACATACTAATCGCAGTGCGAGACAGCCGTGATATCCGTGGATATTACCTGTTAATCATACAGTGGGATTTATCACGTATATCTCCTCACATGATTGATCTGACTTCATATCATTCACCTTTCGCATCCGATTTGTCATTTTCTCTGATGAAGATAGAGAGCATGCTTTACTTTCATCGGATTTTTCACCGACTGTCGTCGGACGACCACTCAGGTTTTCGAAATGTGATTCAGTGCTCAGAGTTACCACACAACGAAAAAACGTTTGAAGTGAATGATTACCTGCTAAATACCTGCTCACTGATGGAAGAAATTACTTTTACATATACTATCACATAATACAAACATATAGAAAAGGGAACGAATTTCTTAACTGGCAGAGGAACAAAGCCTGACTTAACATGGTTCACTGAGACGGTAACAAAAATGGACAGAGCAGCTTTACAGTTCTCAAACTGCCTCATGGGCGCGCTGCAAAACTGCACAACACGTCCGTTGGAACAGTTACTAAAGATCAAAGGTGGTAGAAAACTTGTCAACGAATCCAGTCACGTTCTTAACGAGCTTCTTTACCACAAGTTAGTCCTGTATTATCTTTTTATAAAAGTATAATTTGGAGTGTATTATAGTAATTGAAAACATAAAAGACATAATGATATAGCCAGGATTCCAGCTACAGCAGTGTAACGAGACGGTCTAAGAGTTTCTGGATGTCTGTTTAACTGTAAATTGTTCTCCTTTACACTATTATTTTCCGATGATTTACTACTCCGTCTAAATTGCGCTATTTCTTATGTAGCTAGACATATGTAGGTTGAATATTACTCTCGATTAAGCATATAAATCCTGCATTATTTATTTTAATTTCCAGACACTGGAGTAGTGTGGTCGTTATCGAGACTGCAGCCATTCTTGGCCTAATTCTCTGGTTCGCTGGTTTTCGACTTCTCAAGGTACAAGCACTGTTTATGCACACGTGTATTGACACATGTTTCACAGCTGGAATATTACACTACAAAGTCGTTCACTAGAACTTCTATTCAAATGCCTAATCTTACGCCGAACACATGCATTCTTCAGCAACACTTTTCTATTTTTAGGCAGTGTTATTTTTTGCTGGCTTCATCATTGGTTTCCTCGTAGTGTACGCGTTTAGTCCTCTCCTTGTTAATACGACGCTTTGCTGTGGCGCCAAAGGCAAGAGAGAAGGTATTAACGCCAAGCCGTACTCTGATTATTTTTCTTTCTTTATTATTATTACAAATGAACAATAATTACATCATTTTAAGTTCCACTCTCTGATAAAAGACCACCGCTAGTTTGCTCTTTGGGAATTATTCCATCCTATATTTCCAGTAATTTAACCGTTGATTTTCCCCCAATTCAGTCCATCTTGGTTTAAGCGCAGTTATTGGTATTGTCGTGGGTGTGGTTAGCCTAAGACTATATCGCTTTGGAGTATTTGCCATCGGACAATGCTTTGGTTTGGTATGTACATGTTATGCGTTCATGACTTATATTGACATCAGACTTAAATCTTTGCTAGCGTGATGGTCAAGTTCGGCTTAGCGTGATGGCGTCACTTTGAATGTCGCATGGCTACGTCTGTTCAACAGGGATACTCCAGCCAAAATACAAATGTAGTTCATATGAAAGATCCTACTGACTTTAGTTTATTTCCAAAGTTTCAGCATTCCTATCAATTTAGTTAAGAAGATATGCATTTGAAGTTGGAGAGTTTGTCCAATTTCGACGCCATATTTGTTTCTCAAATATGACGCCACCATGAGTGATTCTATCTCGTATTATGCCTAAGATTAGAAGCTCCTCTACTTTCCTGCACGACGAACTAAATAGTTTATTTCGACTAATTTAAAATCGTCCAAACACAACAGCTATCACTTTGTGATCACCATCAAAACAACTCCACTGCTGATAAAGAATCACTCAATGACGTCATATTTTCAAAACCAATATGGCGTCAAATTCCTTAAATTTTCAACTTCAACTAGGAATGCTGAAACTTTGGAAATAAACTAAAATCAGTGAGATCTTTCGTATGAACTACATTTGTGTTTTGGCTGGAGAATCCCTTTGAGTTTGACTTGAAAAGATTGACTTGAAAAGATTGACTTGAATGTAGAAAACGGTTCGTATTGAAAGAGTCCATCCTTATAGATACAACTAATATAGCGTTTTGATTTCTAATGAGCTGAGAAGGTCAGACCATGGTCAGACCCCCACTCAGGCGCGGGTCTTCCCTCACGGGTCTTTCTTCACTCAGGCGCAGGCCTCCCCGTGATGACCTGATCTTCTCAGGCTAGTCTAATGATAATTTCTAACTCATCACACTCTAGATAATTGCTCTTTCAATACTTTGCACTCCACTTCATGTCTATTTTGAAAAGTAAGTTTATATTTTTATTTTTTAAATGCCGTACGCAGCACTACATTGCTGTGAAATCATGGCTTCCTTTATTGATTACTAAGAGAAAGAATCTCGTTTTGTTTATTCTTTCAGCAATATAACCTACAGCTTATTCATGGTGACATTATCCTTCATATTTGGTTCGGCAACATGGAAGTACGAAAAACCTATTGTGGTTATTACCACTTCATGTGGAGGTTCTTTGGCGTTTCTTTACGGTATATAACTAAGGGAAAACTTGAAAATCATCCATATTCTGAATTTTCGCGGCAACTTCTGTCCATTTTTATAACCCTTTTAAGCGCCATGATCAGGATACAAATTCTCATTATATAGCTGACCTCGTTTTCAGGTCTGTACGCGAAATAACGCACGCTGATTGGTCACTGAGAAGTCCGTTGACCTTTGGCGGGAAAATTTCTGAGTTGATTTGAATGAAAATAAAAGAGAGCTAGGCATCTTTATTGAAAATACCGAGCAACAAAATATGCTGGAACATCATTACTTTTCTTTAAAGGGATATGGCAATATAAATTAACTTTGTCTCATTTCATGAAAGAACTCGTAAAATGGTATAAGAAGACCTTTTACAATGTTTCTGTATCTTTCTTGGTTTTTGAAATATTTCAGATAATTATGACAAAAGACAGTCTACAATCCGCCATCTTGTTGTAATATTTGACCTAATTAACTAGGAAATTGGTGACGTCAAAGCAGGGTAAACCTGATGAAACTACTCCATAGGTGACCGAATTTCCGTGGAGGGCTTTTTAAAATGTTGTGGGCCAATTGAAAATGGAAATAGTGCAACATAATCAAGTTTCTGGCTCATAATGTCGTAAGGTTGGCAAGATAAAAATTTCACTTCACCCATATCGAAAATAATTCCAAGATGGCGGACAACACGCTGTCTTTCGTCAAATTATTTCGAAAACCAAAAAAGATAAGGGAAAATTGTAAAAGGTCTTGTTATACCATTTCACGAGTTCTTTCAAATGAGACAAAGTTAATTTATATTGCCATATCCCTTTAACGTTTTCAATCATCTAAAAGCACGGAATATAATTCCTTAACTGATGTAAAATGAAGCGAAACATAGTAATGAAGAGGAAAGGTAAACGGCAGCTTCTGAAGAAGTTGAAGACGAAAACAGCGTTAAAACAAAGAAGAAAATTAACCAAAAAGCCATTTAATAAATACTTTATAACCTCGTTTGCTCCGCGGTCTCTACTGGAAAGTATTTGCCTTCGGTTTTATCGCACAAACCTCGCTCCTTCGTCGCTCCAGCGGGCAAATAGTACTAAAATGGTTTCCGTGTTTGGATACTGTATCCAAACACGTGGGAAGTTGCGAGACTAGAGAAAAGCGTTTTTAGCAATACAAAAGTCGAGCAACTTCCCACTGCAAGTGTTTGGATCACTCCGTGTTTGGATAGCTTGATCCAAACACGGGTCAATACCCGTGACCAATCAGAGCCTATTAGATTTATCACTCTTAGAACGGAATACCCCAACAGACTAGAAGCGCAATTATAGGGGTTCCGAGGGCCTACGATTACAATAGTCTCAATGCTCTTACAACAATACACAGCACAACACAGTCATTTAGTCTAACGACTTGAAACAAGATTTCTATTTTGTTTTATTTCATATAGGAGTGGATCACTTTGCCAGAACTAGCTTCTCTGTCACGGTAGAGAGTTTGATATTCAGAATTAAAGACGTAATTTTCGACGGAATTCATTCCGAGTACACCAATTGGAAGTACCACGCCAGAGCACTAACACATTACAAAGCTTTATACTTTGAAAGAGAAGGTAATAATTGAAAACGGCAGCAATAAGCCAGTTCGTAATGTCGACTGCGCATCAAAATGACGTGTTCTGCGTCGGTATATAACTTATTTCAATAGCGTAGAGTCTGGATGCTATTAATAGCTCAAAATGCGGACAAACAAACCAAATTTGACTCACAAATTATTGCAAATGAGCTATTTTCTTTTATGTCTGCAGGAATTATGGTAAAAGCGGACAAACATCGATACTGATGTCATCTCGACGGAGCGCTATCCATAACAGGCTAAAACCACAATAGACATTTGCATTTCTATTTACACTTGCAACGAATTCCCCAGCCTGATGTTATGAATTGAAATAAGTTTTATCCCGACGGCGACGCAGAACACTGATGAATGAACGAGTCATTTTGACTATGCGCAGTCGACATTATGAACAGGCTTATTCTTCTACACAAGTTGAATTAGATATCAGACTATAGCATCCTCCGTAGGCAACTCTGTGGCTTCTTTTTTCCGAGTCAAATAGCTTCCAAGTCAGACTACATGCTAATTGGATTTCGTGCAAGCAAATATAACTTGGCAATTATAGGATTAGAAATATAACTATTTTTACAAATCTACCGTAACCGTGGGAAGCTAATTTACCTAATTTGATCTGAAAATCGCATTGGGAAACGGTTACTTTTTGTGAATCTAAATCACAAGGTGCCCATCTCTGATTTCAGTTTTAGGTCAAAAGGTGTTTTCTCCGGTCACAACATCAACTGATTGCACAATAGCCTCAGCCCTGAGAAAATCCGTCAAACAACATTGAAGAAATAAGCGAGAAATCAACGTTTGAAAAATAGGTGAACTGGGCACTAGTTTAAGAGGGCCGCAAAGGAGTGTGGGTAGCTAGGCAAGCGCCTCTGAGCGAGAAATATTATTTTTTATTCCTCATACTCCTTTGCGGCCCTCTTAAACTAGTGCCCAGTTCCCCTAATTTTCAAACGTTGATTTCTCGCTTATTTCTTCAATGTTTTTAACGAATTTTCTCAGGGCTGAGGCTATTCTGCAATCAGTTGTTGTGACCGGAAAAAACACCTTTTGACCTAAAACTGAACTCAGAGATGGGCACCTTGGGTCTAAATTAGCCTTTATGGCCTTGTTTGTGTCAGCAATAGCGCTCCGTCGAGATGACGTCAGTACCGATGTTTGTCCGCTTTTACCCATAATTCTTGCGCCCATAACAAAAGAAATAGCTCATTTGCAATCATTTCTGAGTCAAATTTGGTTTGTTTGTCCGCTTTTTGAGTTATTAATAGCAGCCAGACTCTACGCTATTCAAGAGAATCGTTGCCTCCTAACGAGGTTGTAAAGGCTAATTTATATGCGCATAAAAGAATATTTGAAATGCAGCCATTATGAAAGAGGTCTATAGCTTTTTCGGGTTAGTTTATATAATTATGGGGAAAAGGCGGCTATTTTTCGCGTTAAAAAGACGGTTATTTGGTGACTTATCTTCTAGTCTCAATCCCAAACTCTACTGTTAACTCGAAATTTCCTCTGACGTTTTTCTTGTTTTTTATTTTTGAATTTCAGCCATTCCTATTTTTGTCGTATGGGGCGTAATGACAGCACTGGGATGTCTTATTCAATATAACTTCTGGACTGCCAAGGAAACTTCAGAAGGATCTTGTATTGATCTACAATCAATGAATTGTTGCCAAAGTTCGACATTCTCGAAATCTGACTATGCGTAGTCTGCGCATCATTGAGAAGAGATAAGATAACTTCAATATATCGAGAATACAGCCGGGGGGTTAGGAAGACACTTAAGGTGGGGGTTAGAAAGCTCATTAGGCACAGCAGGAGGGATAGGACCTTTGTTTTGTTGGTCGGTTACAATCCAATCAACTAGGAGGTTGGTACGAGGGTGCAACGTGTCAATTATTTGCGCATTAATTCACTCTATTGCGCCTCCTTATAAGGAATACGTACTAGATGCCATATCCATCGTTCTGACAGCTTGCGAGTGCCATTATCGACAAGTCCATTGGACCTCCTTTTTGGTGGTTTCGAAGTAGTTTTTTGAATTAAACTCTGAGTTTGTCAAGTTGACAACACTGGTGTTTTAAAAAACTAGTCTAATTTCATTGTCCGTATAATAAATGGCAAATTACACCGTGACAAGAACAATATCTTGCTCAACCTCGTACTCAGGTCCCGGGTCTTATGGGGGAGCGGAGATAAGACCCTGGATACGAGGTTGTATCTTATTCGTACGCAACGCTCATCACTCGTGAGATATTCTTCTTGCCACTGTCGGGGTAATATTCCTCTATATTCTCAAACTCGGTTATAAAGGTTTTAGTCTCATTCCAGGGGAAACCGACGTTTCTCCGAGGTGCTGACTGATATTTTTTGTGCATAACTAGATTTTGCGATTTAATTTATCAATCCTTGATTTTTAACAATATGTACAAATCCAAGAATCAGATTACGTATAGTTCCAAGAAAGATTGAACTTCACAAGAAGTACTACACGAGACATGGCTAGTTCGTTTTTCCCGGTCGAGATTTTACCGGTCCAGACCTGTCAGCGAAAAGCAAAGCATCTTGATGAAACCTCGCTTTCTTTCCTTCTGCATTGACAAAAACAAGCACTCGACCAAAGATACCATGATGGATGACCATATGCAAGCTCGTTTTCTCCAATCTAAAAATTCAAATGATTTGGTTCAACAATCTCCGATTTCGTCGCAAACTCAGTCACGCCGATTTTTCTATTTCCCAACGAAGCTCCTACGAGAAATGATCCTGAAGCGGTTTAAGGTCTTCTTTATTGCTATAGAAACAATCTAAGGAACAACTACCAATCCTGCCTCCATTTTTAGCCTAACCTTTCCTTTTGAAATCCATACAATGTTTTCCAGTTGCCATGGTATGTGAACACGTGATGCAGTTGTATGGGCACGTCGTGAACACGTGAACAAGGAGCAGTGTTTTCTGTTTGAGACACTGTTAAGCTTCCCAAAGTTGCAACTTCGCATAAGCATTCTTCCTACTCGTCGACATCGGTTTGATGAGCGGGATAATAGGGGATATCCTGGGAAGGGTGAGATGACGAAGGGGACGCCATGCGTTCCTGGTGGCCAATGCACGGAGGGTTCATTTCTTGGATTCATAAAAACTCTACGAGTGTTTCATAATTTTTTGCATATATATATATTCTTCGTATAACTGTTTCTCGTTTCGCGGTGTTCTTTGATCGAGAACGATGTGGTAGTAAACTAAAAGATAGAACTGCTCTCTCTGTCATATCTGGTCTGCATGAGGTAACGGTGTTCTTCTCGCGAAATTGACTACGTGTTCAGGAACTTGGGATTTACGTAAGAGAAACCCTTTGAAATCGTCTTGATTTATAGTGCGTAAAACATCTTTATCTGTCGGCGTTAACCTTGCTGGTTCGCGCGTAAACTCCAACTCAAAGTTAACCGGGTCCAGGTGCGTTTTCTGAAACAAATATTGCAACGGAAAGTTTAAAAGTGAAATGAAATATATACCGATCTTGACTTGACACCCTGAAAACCTAAAGGCGCGGTTACATGGAGCTATTCGTGCAACTTGCGTCTAAGCCTGGAAATAATTATTTCTGTTGTACCTGTCAGAAAGACTAGCATAAATAAATTTGTAACGGACACACAAAAAATTGTACCTGTCACTGTATAACGTAGTATAACGTCTCATAACTTAGCTTGATGTCTCCAAACGTAGCGCAATGTCTCCAAATTTAGCGTACCGTCTCCAAACTAAGCGTAACTTCTCACAAATTCGCGTAATGTCTCATGAGATTGTAGAATGAAATCTAAACACAGTCCATTCAACACAAAAATGTTTTACCTTCACAAACATTTGAGTATAATCTTTGGACAAAATGAACATCGGACAAAATCACAGACACAATTATTAATATTGTAACTGTCAAATCTCTAGAAATGGGATATTTGTACCGCACAATGTCCGTGACCGGCCGCTAATATCCAGGCTTGCTTGCGTCACAAAAAACACCAACTGCGCAAGTTGCACACGTCATCTCTCTCTTGCACTTGTGGGGAACAAGTCGAGACTTCCTTTGACGTCATAGTTTCAACTAGCTTGGCATTGTATTACTTATAGTGACTACCGCTAGGCAGTATACATATATCAATCAAACGAGTACATCCTCCATGTAACATTCGCTCTTCATCTGAGTCTCAGTAACTCAATCCCACAGACTACGTCATAGACACAAGGTTATTTTCTCGGGATTCAGGAGCTTTACAAGAACAAAAACCCTAACCATATTACCGAAATAAAAACTTTAGTCCTAACCCTGAAATAAAGGAATACTAACCCTACTTTTAAACTAAATATTTCAATGATGTAATATTCTGTGTCCGGTACACGAAGTAGCAGCCAACTCGCGATGGTTATACAACGTCTCACTAGCAACCAGAAGGTTACAGGTTCGATCCGGGAATATCAGGAATATCCAAGACTTACCCCTAGTTTTGGTTTAAAAGGTGGCTTTAACTCTTTTTTCTCCAGTTTATCCCAGTCGATGTCGTTGAAGAAGACATGTTCTCGGATACTCTTCTCTCCACTTGACGTACAGCCTAGTCTCTTACTTGGGTCTTTAGTCATGAGCTAAACAATGCAATAGTTATTTTTACTGACGGCGTCGGCATTCCTTCGAAAATTCATCTAGGCAAAGCGGGCCAGCCCGGCTGCGAGTGTTTATATGAAAATTTTTTCGTCCTGCTTACCGAGACCTCGCCTCTCTCAAGCGAGATCTTGGTAACCGGGCTGGCCCGCTTGTCCATACTAAACGCACCGGAATTTTTAACAGCAATATAACTACGCAGTGAGATCTCCCTTTTATGGGATAGCCCGGTAACCGGTCTATCCATAATAGTCATTACTATACTAAAAAAGATACTGGTAGTCATCAGTATTTCTAGTGGACAGAAAAGAAGTCTGTGCTTTTTCTTCGTCAAAGAAAATCGAGTCTCACTTATATGTCTTTCAATATGTTCAATCTCGTTTGAGTTCATTTTCAAATGTTTTTAGAATATTTTACGGCATATAAAACGCATTTAAAACTGAAATTATGTCGAGCGGTCCGTGTGGGCTCTTATACGGACCGGACCGCTCGTTAGCCAATCAGAAAGCAGGATTTGGTAGTATACGGACCGAAAGAATACTGCGCGTAGGAAATTCGCGAAATGTAGAATTTTGACGCAAATCACAAGCCCTTACTACCTCGCTCACAACGCAACGCTCAACTTTGTTTTCATCGAAAATCTGCAACCCAAGCCTAGAATATTCACAACAGCACATGTACAATTATTACCCCTTTTAGCATAAGAATAGCCTCCCTTGAGAGCCAGACTGGAAAGAGGACATCTTCATGAAGGATACAATGAAATAACTCATCTTCGTTGTCAGCTTCAAACGGTGGCTAAATGCAAAACAAACAACAGTATTTCGTTATACTTTATAATTTATGTTTTATAATTTATGTTCTATAATTTGTGTTATACTTTATAATTTGTTTTATAATTTATGTTGTACTTTATAATTTAACCCCAAAAGTGGAAGACCAATAAGTCAGAGTAAATATATTTTCAAGCTTACCTGGCCAGCCATCATTTCATACATCAAAACGCCAAGTGCCCACCAATCAACAGAGAAGCAATATGGCACTTCTTGTAAAATCTGCAACCACATAAATCCCTCAATCACTAGTTTGTCTGAAAGACTGTTTGCACTCATACAGTAGACTACTTAACAACTAACATACAAGCTCCAAAAATCTCCTAATTAACTAGTAACTTACAGAAATTGAGAGCAAATAATCTAGTAGCCAACTTATGTTCAATATCAGTATGTTACTGTAGTTCTTCCAGTTATGGTAAAGTTATGGAATTTTCAGTATGTTCATGAAATAGCCTTACCTCTGGTGCAATGTAATCTGGTGTACCGCAGAATGTGCTTGTGGTCTCATTTGGTCTCATTTCTAATTTACACATTCCAAAATCCGCAAGCTTTATATGACCTTCAGAGTCTAGTAACACATTGTCCAGCTTTAAATCTCTGTCAAGATAAAACAGTCGGCCTTGAATTTCATGGCATGAAACTGAGCAAGTGATGCATTGTGTGGTAAACCTCAGGACAAAATGTTGAATAGAACTGTACAAAGGATTCTGTCATTTACTTTGATTTTATTATTGGAACTTCTAAGACAAGAATACTTGGGACATTACCTGTAAATCACACCCTTTCGATGTAAGTATTGCAAAGCTGATACACATTCTGCAGCATAAAACCTAAAAGGGTTGCAAATATCTCAGCATTTCTTAACAGCTTACACAGGCCTATCACTGAGAAAAAACATAGGTGTGCGGAACTTCACATGCCTAAGATGACCTAGGCGTGCAATAGCGTACGACATTTTCATACTTCAAAAACAGTTATCGGTAGAAAGTAGTATTACTGTAAATAAGTAGTGATTAATAATAATTTTATTTTGGAATGGTTTTTTGATAGAAATAATTTCCTAGTTTTCATAATTTGTTAGGTGTGTGATCAAACGCACGCCTTGCGTTCTTCAGATGTTTGCAGAGGCATGCGTGTGCGATCGCACGCCTCTCAGTGCCTGCTTACATGACCTAGTAAAAAATACACAATATTGGCAAAAGGCATGTTCAAATCAATTTCTTGGTAGCAAGGGAAATTTAAAACACAATAAATTTTCCACATCTTCTATCCATCAGATGCAGTCACCTTGCTCGAGGCTCATCAAACTTCCGTGCCTTCTGAATTTGAAACATCAGATCTCCTCCATTTACATACTCCATCACAAAAAATAATCTTTCCTGCAAAATAAAAAGCAAATTAAACTAGAGTTAGAATAACTAATCGTATTTCCTAATTTATCAAATAGCATAAACTGTACAAACCGGAGTTTGAAAACACGAGTGAAGTGATGTGAGGAATGGATGGCCTGCAGCCAAGGCGAGCACAGTCTTTTCAATCATCGTACACTCGGCGTCATCATCTTCAGCGATCACCTCTTTCTTCAAAACCTTCACAGCAAATACCTCCTGAGTTCCTTTCCTTTCAGCTAACATGACCTAAGTAAGAAATACAGAATCTTATAAGAAACATCTTCACATAGCAGGGCTCAAGATTTGCGGTATCCCGATATCCACGGGATACCATATTTTAATTTTGGATATTGGATATCATAGGCTTAGTATCCCATCTTCCAATCCAAACTCCGAAGTTTGTACATTTTGGCAAAATGTTTGACAAAATAGCTCTGTTTTGGTTCTTTGTTTCTTATTCTGTGTATTTTTTTTCGTTGTTTGTCACACGCATGCGGAATAGATCTAGAATATAGAATAGAGCACAAGATTAATTCTCCACATACGCTAAATTGTAGAATACCCGTCCACTTTCGCTATTTCTATCTGTTGACAGTTAGTAAAAGGGTCAAATTACGGAAAATTCATCATATACAATTGCTTTGTTCTATTTTAAAACTCCATTTCATTTGATAACAATCAACCAGTACACACAGTATAAACCTTCGACATTATATTTAAAGACATTTTTGAGCATCCTGGTTTGTATTTCTGCCTTAAATGCGGTTTCAAAAGTGGACAGGTATTCTATAATTGCTCCTAAAATACATATTTCTGGAGATCATTGTTATACCATTACATAAATCATTAATGATAGCACCTGTCAGACACTTATTTTTTGGATATTTTACCTTGTTTGGATACTGCTAATTGGAATACCTACTATCCAAATCTGGGATACTAAATTTCAAGGAGGGATACCAGATTTTAAGGTGCTAGTATCCACTTGGATACTGGTAAAAAATTCAAATCGTGAGCCCTGCATAGTCAATAGATATGTCCTTGAGAATTATACAATGACCAGTACAACTTACTTTACCAAAACTCCCCTTTCCTATCACTTTCAAAAAATCAAAATGAGCTAATGTAAAATTTCCACCATTCATTTTCTTTGTGTTATTCATATTCATGTTTTGCATACATGCATCCAAAGACTGAGGAAAATGCTTGAGGCTGCGGCTTTCTCCCATTTTAACATCATTAGTGGCAACTAGACCAATGGACTGTGGTTCAGAAGCTGAACGTCCTTGTTTTTTATTGGGCAACAATGGACTATTGTCAGCTGCTTTTGTCTGACATGTTACTATACCATGAGCATTTTTGCCAATAAGTTCCAGCACCTCAGCAAGCTGTTTTTTATTGGTGCCACAATTGTTACCAACATTTGCTTGACATCGCTTGTGTATATTCAGGAAGCATACTATACAAAAAAACAAATTTACAATGTGATACATAGATACACGAATAATGATTATTAACCAAGCCACCAAGTGGTGAGGTCTGAACAAATGAGCAATGGCTATGAAAAACAGCTGTGTGACAAAACTTTCCAGCACAGAATGAACAAACAAGTTAATAAGGGATCTATTATACAACTTTTCATTCTTTTCATCATGATTTTAATGCTGGTAGTGGTTAATGCCAATTAGGAGGTGATTTATCAGGCTACACAAACACGGCAGTTTATATTTCTTAATTCAATTGGCATGACATCATAAAAAAGAAAGCTATCAATAGTTGTATACCTTGACACTGGACACCCTGCCTGTATAAACCATAAAGCAATGAACCACAGTGATTGCAGAAAGTTGGTCTTCTGTAAGTATGAACCTGAAATCTATGTGGCACATTGATGGTGAATCTTGAGCCGCCAATCTAATACAACACAACAATATTATAATTAATATTTTTTCCTTTTACATGTAATACACACATACCAAACGGAAATCCATGTTTAATGAAACTCAACTGTGATGTTGAAATAAACACAAACTCAAGTTCTCACCACTTCAGTTCCTTCTTCTTTATGTCCAGGACAATGAGTGACAACAGACTCATGACAACGTTTGTGTACCACTTGTGTACAGACTGTACATAAAGGAATAAAAATCAGTGTTTATTCTTTGGAAAACTGTTGGAAAGAGCATACTAATCTTGTTTAAGCTGTAGAAAGTGGAGTCCTTTAGTAATTTTATCTAGTAATTTTATAAGCTTTAATTGCCTTTTTATCACTTGGAGTCAGCCTATGTGGTTTTATTAATTTAAATTCAACACAGGCTTGGCCTAAATTACATTTTTAATTTATTTACCTTGACACTGATAGCCTTGTTTACCAATAACTCCCCTATAAAAATTATATATTCATTATTCACTTAATTTTTCAATGACCCATGGACAACTACACAGTGAAACACTGAATGACTGGTTATCATTGTGGGAATATCATTGGTTATCCTGTGTGTGAGAATTAAGAAACAAAAAACGCATTGCAAGCAATATTTATTGTCAACTTTATAATGGAATAATAATAATAATGATGGTTTATTAAATCACATAATGGTGCCCAAGGGCCAAATACAATGTGCTTACAACTTTGGTATGAAATTACTCTAAAAATTACAACTATGGGACTGGAATTACAAGAAAGTTTAAATTGGTAGATATATTACATGTTTAATTGAATATAAATCAATGTTGAAACTACGTGTTCTATTTACATTGAGAGACTATATAGGCCATGGCCGGGAAAAAAGCTTCTCTTTAAACGTTCCGTGCGACACTTTGGTAATGTAACACTGTTAATGTTCCGTAAACCATATGACTGGCATTGAGCTCACAAGTGAGGTAACAAGCGATGCAACCGGGACTCAGGATGGTCACTAATGTTATTCCATACCCGCAAACACAGTTCGTCTCTTCTGACATCGAGTCGAGCGCAGCAGGTTAGATCAAGGGCATCACTGTAATGACAATGATACGTGTAAAAGAGATACATGTAAAACACCAGGCTGAGTGTTTTACAAGTTTCTTGAGTGCTCAGCAACCAATCAGATTGCAGATAATGGCACTGCAATAAAGTTTTTAATAAAGAAAACTACAGTTTAACTGCTTCACACTTTAGCATCATGTGTGGTTACACAGATTGAAAATGTTCTCAAAATTGCAGGTAAACAAGTTTGTTGTGTTAGTAACTTGACAAGATTATAGTCATGTATTGCTTGACTTCTTGATGCAAAAAACTACTTAAACTTGTTAAAATGACAAATTAAGATCACATCAGCACGCCTTTAGCGAGATATAGAGCAGGCGTAACAGCCAATCAGAGTGAGTGTTTTTAATAAATTATTTAATAATAGAATTATCATATCTGAGCAGAATGGTTTGATACATAAGTACGATTTGGAAAATAAATTCCTTTGCATAATTACTCAGCATTTAAATCATTTATTGATATTAACTCTTAGAACAATTTCCTGAAAATGTCTTTGCAATGGACTGGCGGAAGTCATGCTTATGCACGAACAGTAAGTTTAAGTACACAGCAAATAGAAGGTGCTTTTAAGGCCATGAACAGCTTCAATTGGAGTGATGTACTGTACTTTTATATATTTCCAAATAAGGCCAAAGAAAGATTGCTCTCGTTGTTTTGGGTTACTTGAGTTGGTTTACTTGACCAGATGTGAGGAATAGGTTTATCAAAAGCACAAAATCCGCGTAAATCTTGCCTCAATTTCTTAATAATCGTTGAAAATCAGTCAATGTAAACAAGACAAACAATCAACTGATTTAATTAAAGCGTACAGATTTGGTGAAGATCGGCATAAACAAAGAACGATCTTTTCTGATTGTAGCAATTAAAGGAGTTCTTTTCTGAAACAAATTACTGTGCATATCCTTTTTTGGAGTCATTCAAATATATTTCCAATGTTATGCACGAAATATGAGCTGAAAATTATTCAATTGAACAAAAAGGCGAACTTTCCAGTCTCTTTATTAAATTATACGCCTGTATATTGTTTGCATTCAAAGTATTAAGAAAGTATTCTAAATACATTCGAAAGCACTCGAGAACGTTCTAATTTGGATATTTTAAGGTGTAAACAAATGTTCTATATCTCAAATTGCTACGGTGATAAGTTCAAAACAGCAACACACAGCGGCGGATGAAGATGGAAACAAACACGAGGTCCAAGGAGCACTCACATCACATCACCCCTGTAAACTGTATCGAATTGTCTGCAAAAAAGCTACCTTGATACAAAAACCCTAATTAAATAGCTGATCGTTTCTGATTAAATTCTTAGCCATGTAGCTCACGTACTTACCAAATGAATTCCTTGCAATGAGCACAGAACGTCGGTTGATAGAGAAATGTCGCCATAAATTTATGGCCATTAATTTGATGGACTCTTCTTCTCATCGCTCCTCGTCTTCCGCGTGCTTTGATGGCTCCTTCCTTCATCTTAAACTTTGGTCGCTTATCTGTGTAAATTTACAAGATGGGAGGGTTTTATTGCATGTTTTGCACCAAGGTTTTATCGCGGGTATTACTATTTAATATGTGTATGATATTATCACGTACTCTCTCAAAATGTCAAAACACAAATACGTTGTTTAATGTAGAAATGAGTAAAGAAAACAACTAACAACTTTTACAACGATGAGTAGTAAGTCTAACAATAGTACAACCAGAGAAATGAGGTACATTAAGAGACATAAAGATGATTTTTGTCAAATTATTATATGTAAAACACGGCACGCTTGTGTCGTAAATCGCTTACCAGCAGTTTCTTTCAATTCAATTTTAACTCGGACTTGGCCAGCCGGCTCGAGTTTGATCTGAAGAACAAACACGAAGACAGCAACATCAACACTGTTTCTTTCTACAAATACCCACGGCAAAAAAGCCAGATATCATATTATGAACCTTACCCACAAATCTGACTTCGTCTCGTTTAATATGAGAGAATCAAAGGGAACAGTAACATTCGCCACAAACGGATCTGGCGGTAGCATTGCCTTGTGGAACACCGTCAAACCCAGCATCTCACCGTAGTCTATGAATTTCTCGAAGGCTTCTTCCCATTGCGGTGTCGATGTTTTCCCCTTCGCCTGTGTCTGAGCGAGAAAGATTTCGTCAACATAAATAGAAACGTACGGATCGATACTGGTCAACTTCGTGCCGTGGTGGTGCAAACTCGTCGGTTTCAGATCTTGCGCTTCGTAGATCTGCAATTTCAACGTGCCCCTAAAACCGACCATGTTGTTCCTCGATAGTTTCACAACATCCGAGTGCTCCAGTTGCAAGAAAAAGATGATTTTTTTCCTCCTCTTTGATTCATCTTGTCACAATCGGTCACGACAAATAACGTTTCCCATCATGCATTGCGATAACGAGGATTATATATATATATATATATATATATATACAGTTATGAGGAAATAATGAGTGCACAGCGGAAGAAATTCCAATTCCAAATTCTCGGAAAAAACGATTGAGCTTTGCAGATCTCCGGAAAAGTGTTAATTCTAAGAGGTAAATCTGCTTGAAGTGTTTACATCTACACGCATTATGAATTTCAAGATGTTATATTAGATTGTTTTTGGACCATCTATTTGTATACAAAAGTAGAAAAATAAACTAGAAATACGTGAACGCAATAACCCCTCGCGTGTCTATCAGAAAATTTATATTGCACGTTTGCAATCAGGATCACCCTATTTTTACCGCCTCGCGTGCCCCCATTATCCCTACTTAAGTTAAAACTTTCTAAGGCAAAACATTTCATAATTTGTATATCTGAACAGAAATTTCAAAATATATTTGCCTGCATCTACAAAATTTCCACCAAGCGCCCCCAACAAATATTGGTCAATTAAAACGGATCACCCAAAAGACGCACTCTATACGCAATATATATATTTATATATATAAAATATATATATATTTATAAAATATATATATAAAAGTAAAGTGCTGCGTAGACAGTGTTTTGATGGCTCGAAACATCAGTATTTCATCACTAAAAATCTTGGCAGTTTACCACCTTTTCACTTTGCTATATATATATATTTAAAAAACTCATTAATAATTCATGAAGAAAATTCAAAAGAAATTAATATTTACTCAATATCTGTAAATTGGTAAACAATTTCTCCTAACATGCATAAACTTTATCTTTGTTTCACTTGGCTAAAATAGCTCATACAGTATCACCAAATTAGTTGGTCAACATAGTTATTAAAATGCATTAGATACAGCATTCACATCCGATCTGTAGCCGTGTAAATCTCATATAGATTGGCTACTCATGCTGTATCTATTACATACATACATGCATGCATATATATATATATATATATATATTTAGAGCATTTAATTTTTAAAAACAAATATAATTGTAGTGCTCCCTACTTCACATCAGGAAAACAATAAGATAATCAGATCACAGGTCAGAATTGACAAAATCAAAAGCATTTTAAAGAACATCTGGAGATGACAAGTCTACATGGAAATTATATACCTGACAGGAATATATTGGTCAGTAATGATACAAGACGTACAAAATATACGTTACATATATAGCAATGAGGTATTACAAAAAAATAGTAACATGCAAAAAGGGTGTGTAAAGAAATGATTTTTTTTATGTGTGTGCACTGTGAAGAAATAATATCTCTAAGTGCCCATCTCACGTTTGGGGATTTTACATATCCATAATATTTGGGTCTTCCTGAGCAAAATCATAATATATTTCATCTTCATGGACTTTTTTCGCTGTCAAAGTTACTGGATGTGATGTCACAAGAGGCATTCCAAACCAGTTACTTACCAGTCTTTTTGTTACTTGCCACAAAAATGCCTCTTGTGACATCACATGCAATAACTTTAACAGCAACAAAGTCCATAAAGATGAAATTTTCGGCTGACAAGATATATTATGATTATGCTCAGGAAGATCCAAATATTACGAATATGTAAAATCCCCAAACATGAGGCACTACAGTTGTGTGTTCAAGGCTTATTTTCCACTACTAGCTCGTGGATTACGTAGAACCAAGATAACAGAATCTCCCCTCAAGAACATCTTTGCAATGTATCTGTCCTTATTCACTGGTTTGCCTTTTTTCTTTCCTTTTCCAGCTTTTGGAGTTTCTGTCCACATTTCTTTGACATTTTCCAGTACCATGTTACAATGCCTATCAAAGGCTTTCACTCTAGCTAGTAATTTCCTATTATTCCGACAGTTTATAAGAATTTGTGCATTGTCTTTTACAGACTGTGTGAGGATCGACAATGGACCCGTGGCAAATTCCTCTTGTTCTCTTGAAGACAGTTCCTCTGGCGTCATTTCTGACTTGGATTTTGCAGTTCTGAAAATGTTTAACATAATACAACTCAAATAATACAATATTGTCAATAGTCAACTTCCAAATGCAGTAACTCCAGTATATATACTATAATTTATTATTATTATTACTAAAGTCCTAATTTATGGCACTCAAAATCATATAAAACAGAACCAACAGAAGGTAATGAAGATGGTGATAAAGAATAAGCACTCAGCACTCATGACTTGAATATTATGCTAAACTCGTAGTATGAAAACCTGGTAAAATTTGAACAAAAGCACCGCAAATTATTAAAAAGATCACGGTCATTCCAGAAATGCTCTACTTACAAAGACGCCATGACGGATCCCTGTGATATTTAACGATTTTAAATAGTTCTTTTCGGCTTCTTGTCTTGTTACTCTGTTTGTTTTTGACAACGTGCAACCGATCAAGCTTAGTTCCTGATAACGAGGTTCCTTGAAGCTGCCATACTGTGAAACAGCGGCATGTCATGACAATACATGCGCGGTAGCGAGCGACGTCTCCTTCACGTTTTGGTGAACATTTTGTGAAAAGGTATCAGTGATTTGTTTTTCTTTTCCGCATTTCATTTTGATATTATAACATTCTAGGGAGCTTCTATTATTGAACACTCTTTGAAGAATGTCCTTAGCAGATGAGTTATTGGCTGACTTGGAAGAAATAGGTGAAGATGGTAATGTTGACTTCGTTGACAATGACAACATCGAAGAGGCTATGGAAACCAGCGAGGTTTCAGACTCAAAGTCTGTTAAGTATATAGCAAAACTTAGAGACAGTAAACAACTGAATGATATACTAGAAAAGATACAGGAGTTTTCTCAGCAGCCCATAGGAAAGATGTTTGGTCCAGTAGAAACCGACCCAGAGTATCAACTTATTGTTGAGGCAAACAACTTGACAGTTGAAATTGATAATGAAATTAGTACCGTTCATAAGTACACAAGGGATATGTATGCAAAGCGTTTTCCTGAACTTGAGTCCCTTGTACCCAGTGCCTTAGACTACATCAAGACCGTACAACTTCTGGATAATGACCTGGAGGTTGGCAAGGTCGATCTCACACAGATCTTGCCCTCGGCTACAAAAATGGTTGTAAGTGTCACAGCATCGACGACACAAGGCGAGAGACTCGAACCTGATGAGCTGGAGCGCATAATGGAATCTTGTCAAATGGCGTTGGATCTTGTAGAGGCGAAGGCAAAAATTTTTGGATATGTAGAATCGAGAATGTCTTTCATTGCTCCCAACACTTCATGGATTGTTGGTTCAAAAGCTGCTGCACAGCTGATGGGAAGTGCTGGAGGATTGACTGGGTTGTCTAAAATGCCTGCTTGTAATGTGCTTCTTCTTGGCGCACAAAAGAAGACCTTGACAGGGTTCTCAAGTGCTGCCATTTTGCCTCATACAGGTCACATTTACTACTGTGATTTAGTGCAAGTAAGTTATTATAATTGATAACCAGCTGGTTTAGTGGTTACCACACATGTCTATGAGCTGGGAGACATAGGTTCAAATCCTGGGTCGCACCACCACTCAGGGTCTTAAAAATAATTGAGGAGAAAGTGCTGCCTTTGCAATAACACCAGTAAATGGTAAGACTTTCGGGTTTTCTCGGGTTTAATGACCTTAAATCGTAGGCCCTTGGAACCCCTATCAATTGGGATTCTAGTCTGTTGGGGTATTCCGTTCACCTAAAAAAAAGTGTGCAATGCAGGCTCTTGGGGGAGGGGGAACACCCTGAAATGGGAGGGAAAAATCACAACAAGTTTCCAACAAAGTGTCAGGCACCAACGGGAAGTTGGCTTAAGCAGCTTTGGCAACCATTCAACAGAGTGTGGTCTGTTTATTAAACTTCACCAAAGAAGATATTTGTTTACAGTAATAAGAAGAAAATACAGCAGGGGTGATGAAACAGCTTAAACAGCTATGATGATCCCAAGGAGATGATCCCAGAAAATTTTGAAATCTTGTGATGCCCCAAACATTAAGCTGTATAGATGGTAGTCACATATGCATTTAAGATGATTGGTTCTTGATTCAATTTTCTTATCAATTTTTACCAAAGTTGATAAGTATTTTAATATTGGGTGTCACCCTAGCATTACTGCTATATAGTGACTCACATAGGAAGTACAGTACGGTAGATATATCAATTGAACTAATTCATCATTGTAACCTTTGCTCTCAATCTGAGTCTTGGTAGCTCAATGGTTGGAGCATCTCACTGATGTCCTAGACTCTGAGGTTTTCAGCTTGACAATTTACTGTATTTGTGTGGTGTAATTGCAGAGTCTTCCTCCAGATTTTCGCAAGAAAGGTGCTCGTTTAGTTGCAGGAAAGTGCACCTTGGCAGCCAGAGTGGATAGTTTTCATGAGCATGTTGAAGGCAGTATTGGTAGAGGACTATTTCAAGATATTGAACAGAAGTTTGAGAAATGGCAAGAGCCTCCTCCATTGAAAGAAGCCAAGCCCCTGCCTAGACCAGATGATGCCCCCAAGAAAAAGCGTGGTGGAAGAAGGGTTCGAAGAATGAAGGAGAAATCTGCTGTGACAGAACTTCGTAGACAGGCCAATCGTGTGCAATTTGCAAAGATTGAAGAAGATCTGTTTCAAACAGACATTGGTTTTTCTCTTGGCACTCAGACAAAAGGATCGGGAAAAGTCCGTGCAGCTGCAGTAGACAAGAAAACGCAAGTTTCAGTTTCAAAACGGCTGCAGGTAATGACCACAAGCAGAGACATATGGTGCCCTTAAAGGGATACTCCAGCCAAAATACAAATGCAGTTCAACTTCATATGAAAGATCTTACTGACTTTAGTTTATTTCCAAAGTTTTAGCATTCAAATCAGTTACGTTAAGAAGATATCACAAGTTGAAGTTCGAGAGTTTGTCCAATTTCGACGCAATATTTGTTTCTCAAATATGTCGTCACAGTGATTCTATCTCGTATTATGCCTAAGAAGCTCCTCTACTTTCTTGCATGAGGAACTAAATAGTTTATTTCGACTAATTTGCATCCAAAGAGCATTCACAACAGCTATCACTATGTGATCGCCATAAAAACAACTCCACTGCCGATAAAGAAGCACTCAATGACGTCATATTTTCAAAACCAATATGGCGTCAAAATTTTCAACTTCAACTAGCCGGTATGGCTAAATTGATATCAGTAAGATCTTTCATATGAACTACATTTGTATTTTGGCTGGAGTATCCCTTTAAACACCCCAACTCATTTAACAGCTGACTGCCAATCAAAAATGGTTCCCTTGTAAGGCCAAAATAAAAAATACCTTGGTTTCCGGTTTCCTACCTAGTTTTTGACCAGTAAAATACCGACCCTAATCTTTTTATTGAAATTTTGAAAAGCGTGGGTATGAGTTGCAGCTTGATTTGCATCCTGGGATAGCAAACATGGCTGCTGATCCAGACAGCATCCTCAAGATCAGCGTGGTTTGGTAAAACCTATTATTCGTCCATGCAATGTTTGGGGAAAAAATGGGGGGGGAAAGAAAAACCGACCTACCCTACCTAATTTTTTTCAGCATGAAATAGGAAACCCAGGTATTTTTTTTCTTGGCCTAATATGAAATTATTATTACTGCATATATTACATATTGGACATAACTTATTGCCCAAAAAATGAAACCAAAAATGATGGACATTGGACGTCAGTTCCAGGCTCCTACACAGTCAAGAAAACTGAAACCCAAGTTGACCGCGTAGGGACTGAGGCTGACATTAAAATGTCAACATGGTGGCCATCTTTGGCTTCACTTTTTGAGCCCACATTGCCTGGAGTCCGGTGCAGTTAAATAGAGTTCAGTTGTTCACTGATGTCTTACTCTTTAATAATATATAATTCATGCTGTGTTTCCTTAAAATACTCGAATATTGATAATTATTGTTGTTTTCAGCGAAGTCTTCAACAAGGTCAAAGAACCTTTGGTGGAAAATCAACAGTCCGTGGTGCCACATCTGGAACAGCTTCCAGTGTCGCCTTCACTCCGCTCCAGGGCCTGGAGATCGTCAACCCGCGCGCGGCTGAAAAACGGGTGGCCGACGCGAACGCGCGCTACTTCTCGGCAACTTCCGGTTTTTTACACGCAAAGAAAAACGCAGAGACTGGTTCGAGCAAGTGAACTTGGAGGACTGTCTTGTTAAGGTGGCTCGAAAGTCTAAATCACGAGAAATTTCATTTTTCCCCATAAAAGGTTTTGTAGTACAGTTCTGAGCTTTATTTTGGTTCATTGCATAGCTGTAGCGGTGGTCTTGATTATTGAAATGTTTCACACTTGTAGCATTTGTATATCTTGAGAAATTATGTTTATGATAAGCGACAGATTTTACGCAAATTAGTTTTCTGGATTTTTTAGAAACACGATTTCTCCACTCAGGTAAACTTTGAGGGTATAAAACGTTTCAGTAAACAAGACCACCACTAGAGCTATGCAATGAACCACGATGAAGCTCAGATCTGCATTACAAACATTTTTATGCGGAAAAACGCAATTTCTCATGATTTAGACTGTCGAGCCACCTTAAACTGTGGTCTGTAGAATCCATCAACATTACTTTGGGGACTGCCAACTTGACTCCCCGAAACATGATCAGATGATGAGAAATATCGATAACAATCCATCATAAAAGCAATACAACATCTTCACTCTCTTCTTCATGTTCACTTCTAAGTTGGCAAAACGCAATACTGTAAATGGCCGCCATTACTAAGGGAGCAACTGAAGATCCTATGAGGTTTTTTGTTGGATTATGTGCTCTTACCATCGACAAAATAAAATAATTTTACTATAAAGAGGACCAGAAGACATTTTTCAAATTACTGGGTAAAACGATTCATGGCCTACCAATGGCCGCCGTTGGCTCTAATTATCCAGTGATAAATTAAAGTTAAATTCGGTTCAAGATTTTATGCATTTAATGTTAACAAAGAAACTATATTGGCCAGACACTAAACCTATATCGCTAGCGTCACAGTTCGATTTGCTTGGAGCTTCTAATGAATGATCTCTCATTAATTTACATTATGCAAATATGCAAGCTTCAAAATCAGCTCATCAGATACAATAGAAAGCTCAATCCAGTCCTATTTTTGAGATCAGTGGTTTATACAAAAAGAGTTACACCACGATTTTCGGAAACAGAATGTGAACATTTGAATTCTTGTAAAAGGATTTACATTTTAAAAATTATCTCCGAATCGTAACTGAATTGTCTCAAATACTGTGACAGGGATTTTTTATATGTGGCGTATTACTGATTTTATTTCTTTTCAAAGTGGGAAAAGCATTTATTTTCTTATTTTTGTTCAAACCAGTTCGTCGAACACGAACGAAAACGAATTTTCAAATTCCCGCAGGCACAGTTTATAAGGAAAAATTGGACAAAACGCGAAAGGACTGGACTTTCCTGCCACAGACACGTTTAAAAATCCCAGTATCTACGCTTTAATTTCAATGTAACAAATAAAAAATATCTACTTTACTAAATTCAAGACCTTTAACACAATACGTCTATTTTTTTACGATCATATTGTCAGAGGCGCCGGAAGTAACCCAGGGCAGAATCTCAAAAAAGGGCACTTTCACAAACAATTTTAATTTAGATGGAGAAGCCGTCTAGCGATCTTTATTAATTTAATATCTATTACTGAAAGATACACACAGACTCACAGTAAACGTTTGTCAACAATTTGTATTAACTAATGCTACGTGGATATATATAACACATTCGGCAAATGTCTATTCTTACAAGTTTATTAACAAAAATGCCAAGTTATTATTTTTGTACAAACAATTCAAAAACAATTCCTTCCAAAAATTCCAGCAATATCGTGGATTTTAGACATGTCTATAGCAGCAATGGAAATGGACCATTTTAAATTATATCTTCACATGCATAATGCATCGGACTCATCTCGTTGACTCCTTCGAAACCAAATTACACAACCTATATACTTCGTTAATCGTCGACCACGATGACCTGCGACGATTAGTTCGGGCTCCTTCCTTTTCATTACGCATCTCGCTCGCAAAATTAAAATGTTTTTGCTTTCCGAATATGGGCAGTATAAATTTTAACATAAGAGTGATAAATAAATCCAAAAGGAAGTATAAGATATCGCATTATAATATAGCAAAGGACACACGACTGCCCCCGTAAGCAAAGGGCAGCGGGGGTAGCTACCCCCGTGGTTCCGGGACGGCGCCCCTGCATTAGTTGTGTTTTTCAAAGAGTCAGGGTCATGCATTGCGCGCTCACATTCGTATGGCGGCCATTTTGTGGGCTGACTGGCAGTTGTTGAGTTCGCTTTCTAATCCAATCCTTTCATTAAACGTGTTAGTTTGTCGATTTCCAAGAAAATATACTAGACTGAATATTTTTATTGCTATTTGTTGTAAACTTTCGTATTGATCTATGAAAACAATAACAAACACCCGAAATGCATGATCGCCATCCTCAAAAAATGTTTCGATGGTAACGAACGTAAACAATGTGCGCGCAAGTTTATTTTTAACTTAGCATTCTACACCCACACGGATATCACGTGCGTTACTCTCATTCGTCTGACCGCTGAACAAGGACACATCGTCCGAAACGTCGTCCATGAAGTTACTTGCGTATTTTTCGACACATTGAAGTTCTCTTATTTCTCATTTTCATATTATATCCAATATTATAAGCCAGATACACTATTTCATGCTACGGTTTTGTTTGTCTGAAGATGAAATGTGCATGTGGCCAATATATATATATATATATATATATATATATTATATAGTAGATTAATTTGGCATCACTGTTTTCGGATGTAATGTTAGGTTTCACGAAGTTTCGTAATGTGCAAAGTTTCAAGTGATTTCGTAAAACCATTTCAAAAATATACTTGATTTCTAAAAATGTGTAAAGCAATAGCGCTGCGTCGAGATGACGTCAGTACCGATGTTTGTCCGCTTTTACCCATAATTCTTGCGGTCATAACATAAGAAGAAATAGCTCATTTGCAATCATTTGCGAGTCAAATTTGGTTTGTTTGTCCGCTTTTTGAGCTATTAATAGCAGCCAGACTCTACGCTATTACGTCGTAGGTTATTTCATTTGCATATCACAAAAGACTATTATCTAAAGAACGACGTGAGATATGAAAGAGCTCTACGATGAAAATTCACTCCCGTTTTTTAAATTTTCTTTAGCATAGAATAGTATTTCAGGGTCGAAAGTGATCATCGATGTAAAAAAAAAATAAAAAATGGTATTTTGAAGTAAGTATTTGAGCTCTGAGATCACTACTATTTAGCCCCCAATTTCAAAAGGTAATATTGTTTGTGACGTCAGATTCTCAATGCTACGCCTGAATTTCAGTCGAGGTTACTTGTTTTCTACGAGAAGTAGATGAAATGTCCAGCCTTTCAGACGAAGAATTTGAAAATACGACCTTGATCACTATGGATTTACTTGAAGACTATTAGCCATGTGGAGTCTTCGCGTTGAGAAACTGACGTCACTTCGTTACGCGGGGTCAGTGAACGAACGATTAATGGCGGACACTCCAGATTCGGAGTTAGAAAAATAATACTTGCCATCGTGGAATCACAAAACGGTTTCGACCGAGTACTATTTAGCAGCTCTGCTTTATAAATACGTAAAAATGGCGATAGGTAAAAATTTGATCGTAGTACCACTTTAATTACCATCCTCATTAAATAAGTCAAACTTAATTTTCGTTTCATATGCACTTTACTCAAAGCTATGTGTGTGAGTTTTTGGAAAGAAATCCCAGACTTTTTTTTGATCCCAGACTTTGAATTATTATATGAAATATATGATTTAGTCGGAAAACTAAAGAATAAAGCCAGTGCCAGAGACCAGTGAGTTTCTTTCTCACGTACATTTTATTATAATTAAACTAGGTTATCAGAAGTGAAATGCTGCCTCGGAACATGCACAGTAGCAGTGGGTACGAAGGCTCAGTGTTCAGGATCAGGCATTCCATCAGAATGATGCTAAAAATTTTCTATAGCATGATCAGAATCAAATAAATAGAATGTATAGAATCTAAATCAAGAAGCATATAGCCTTCAGGCCCGGAGCTACGGGGGGTGTAGGGGGGCAGTGGCGGATACACGCACGCGGCGCGCGCGCCCTCCTTTAAAATTCCGCAAACAAGTGTTTTCTGTTTTTTACCATGTCAAGACGAAGAAGTCAGAGTGATAAACGCAATATTATTAAATATGATCGATTTGTTTTGGTAGCTTATCCAATTTTCATTGCAAAAGCTAGTTTCACTCATAGATATTTTACGATAGATAATCAAGATAAAACGATAGACGTTTCCAGATGCCTAAAGGCTAAAGTGTATATTAGTTGTGTACTACTTCTGAGTTTATATTAAAGTGTTTCATAATCTTGATGCCTCTTTGTAATCGTGCATTTTTAGCAACGGCGTTGTGCCCTAATTTCGCAAAAATTCTTATCAGAAATCGTCGGAAAAGCACTTCTGGGTTTTGCAAAATTAAAAATTTTCCTGGGGTCCATACCCCCACAAACCCCTAGTGGGTTCGCGACGTAGCCGCGAAGGCTGATTCTTCCGAACAACCCTGGATCTGCCACTGTTTTGACAAGCTTCGATCGATAGGATGTAGTCGGTACAAGCTAGTGCGTCAGTCGGTTGAGGCGAGCTTACACCCCCCTGTAAAATTTTCTGAGTACGGCCCTGATAGCCTTGTAACACGGTCATGATATTGTGCGTTTAGAGAATGTCAAAATTCAATATGACCATTTGAACGCCATACATCTAATTCGAACAACATTTATTGGAAACGAGCAAGCTATGTATCTATACAAGAAGGCATAATGTCGAATTCTGTCGCGTGAATCTCATTTAGTTATCATTAATTAATTCAAAGTTAAATCACTGCAGAGATAAAATCTAAATATATTCGAGAATATGAAAGGCAATCACTTTTATTTTTAAGTCCATTCAATGCGTCCGACTGCTGTCTCGCCTTTGGCTTTTTGGTATTTTAACCACATTGTTTACCGGTTTTCATGGTATTTTAACCATTTCGTTTACCGTGCAGCCGCCACACACAAAGATATATAGAATAGCTCTGCTTGTAGTTGTACTAGCTCAATGGTTCTTAGAAATTATTAGACTCAGGAATATTTTTCCGAGTTTCAGCGAGTTATTATAAAATGTTTCGTTGTGTAGACATGCAGTATTTATTCAAATCGAAAACTATCTTTAAACTATCTTCTAACGACCTTTTTCAATATTTTTTTAAAAAATTGATGGTTTTTTGTGGCCGAATTCTTTGCATATTTCTGAGCAATCAGACTGACGTCCTATAATATAAATACAGTTGTGTAGTCTGCGTCGTAAAAATAAAAGAGTGATGTACGAATATTCTATTCAAAATGAAACATCCCCCTGACGAGAAAATATAAGATGACTCGTTCAAGATCACTCGTTTATAGATTCTATTCCGGGTGGATGCTATTTCAGATACGGACGTAGAGCACCTAGTCACCAGGACTTTGGTGGTTGTTTATAACATATAGCTTCGTTCTTTAAAAACCCCGCTTTAAATTTTTGCTTCGATTCAGAAAAGCAGGGTTGTTAAAAGCAGGGTTATTACTGAATCGAAACAGAAATTTAAAGCGGGGTTTTTAAAGAACGCCGAAGCATATATGTTATATAAACAATCACCAAAGTCCTGGTGACTAGGTGCTCTACCGTATCTGAAATAGCCTCCACCTTATTCTGTCAGACCCGTCAATATAGTTACTTTCTATATATATACTTTAGTCTTACTAAATGTAATGTACGCCGTCGCCCCATTAAAAAGGAGAGGGAGACAATAATATATTTTGATAATATGAGCTATTTTATCGGCCAAGCTCCCACATTCATTACATCAACGGTATACCAATGTATATAACACATCTGAAGAAGGACACATCGTTCGAAACGTCGTCCATGAATATACATAAGTACTCTTAAGTATTTTTCGACACATTGAAGTTCTCCATAGTATAACACGTGATATATATCACGAGTGGTTTTAATGTAACGCTTAATTGGTTCTTGTCCATGTAGGAGTGGGTTGGGAAGAGGTACCTGCATAATGAAGAAACAATGATTTCGTGTGAAAATAAAAGAATCAAACCAGAGATAAAATCTAAGTATATTCGAGAACATGACAGGACAATCACTTCTATTTTAAGTCCTTTTCAATGCGTCGGACTGCGTCTCACCTTAACCTTTTGGTATTGTAACCACTTTGTTAACCGTGCAGCTGTCATACACGCTATTGCAGAGTTCTGAAGTGGACACAGGTTGGGTAAGTTGAACGCAACGTAGTCCTAATCTTGTCGTATATACTTCAACGATATAGTTCATTATTATTTAGATAATTAATCATGCAGGTTACGAGTCTTGTAATGTTTTGTGACAATTGTTAAAACAAAGGTAAAAAATATTGCGTTGCTCATTGATGGCGACTCATGATGATCAGAGAACAAATAGATTCCTTCAAATTCGTCTCACCTTTTTTCACCTTTTTTCAGAGAACAAAGATTCCTTCAAAATCGACAAAAATTGACATATTGCATGTACACATCAATTTTCTGTGCAACCTTTACACTTCGCTTTTTTCTCGTTGCGACCTAGTGGTTTTACCCCTGTAAACAAAACAATTAATGTCTGTCGACAGGTTTTAAATTCTCAAGCTTTTTTATTTTAGTAGTCGAAGAACATTTTACAAGTCTTTCCACTCAATATCAGTTTTAGATTGATACATGTTTGAGAACCAATGTCTATCATTCGAACCACCACTCGATCTAATTGATTGGTTAGTAGAATATCCAGTGACATACACATGACAATACTGTTGTGACTACCTAGTTTACACCATATAGGATGGTTAATCTGTGCTGTTTCGGTACAATGTAAACATGAAGGTTATGTACTACCGTTGCCAAAAGGCTAAAAAGCTACCGTTTACCGGGTATAATTGTGTAAACACGAGTCAAACAGAGTGATATAGAGATAGCAGCGGGCGATTCACAGCGGTCTTGCAGCGTTGTAAACTTTCAAAATGTCGACTCAGATTTACGAGTGGTGCAATGGCGACTTACAGCATTTATTAGAATCGGCCCTTCAGTTACAAATCGGTATGCGAATACGAAGGAATAATCTGGACGGGGACACGAACAAAATACGAAGATAAAAGACATTATTTTCTAGAGATATCCCGACGGATCTAGCCAGGAAATCTGGAAGCAAGCGAGAAACTATCAAGAAAGAAAGTTAAAATGGAGAAAATAAGAAAAGATTTCAAGAATTGGCAATTGATGTAGCGCCGGAAGACGCAGCGGCATATGGAGACCTGGTTTTGACGTATTTGACAATCTCTCATGTGAGACATTGTAGGTGGGGCGTGCAGGCCCACGGGGCATCACATCGGGAGATTTCCACAAGATCGTATGAGCTTTAAAATTATAATAATTAGAAAAGTTCTGAAAAGTGAGTGAAGTATTAAAATTAAAAGTGAAAAAGAAAGTATTCCAAAAATATTTTGGCCCTTACACTAGTTTATTTCTCGGCCTATGTTGGCCGTGGGAGTCACAAGCATATAGAAAAGTATCAGATGCGGCCATGACTGTTAACAACGAAGATGACATAGTTGCTATACAACATCCTGACGACCGCTAATTTGCAATCCGTAGACGGTCGGTAGCATCTTTTTATTATGTACTGTGGTACAATGGGATTACATAAATATTGATTATCAACCGAATATTTCAAGTTCGCTTGCAGTGTCATTGACTTTTTACTTGTGAGGTCGGGGTTCGAGTGTTGGGTGAGTATGATTTTTTCCATTTTTTTAAAATTTTTACTTTACTTTTTTTCTTTTTAATAGGGTTAGAGTTAAGGTTAGAGGTTAGGGTTAGTTTTAGGGTTTGGTTTAGAATATTATCTAAAAAATAATCGCGCTTAAAAAAGTCCCAAGATGCTACCGACCACCGACCATCAAAGATGCTACCGACCATCAAAGATGCTACCGACCGTCTACGGATTCCAAATGCGCCCTGACTGACGACAGTGGGTTATTCCACGCCAAAGATATGGACACCACTACCAGTTTAACAGTTTAACTCTGAGAAAACAATTGCCGACTTGTCTAGAATTTAATATATATACGATTTATACAACTACGGACACATGCTGGTTTCTATGCATTGCCAGTATTTTGGGACATTACCAGCTTGAAAGCCAGCCTGCTAGATTTAATACTAGAATTACAATGCAATAACATCCTGGTAACTTATCGTCAGGGCGAAAAGTCGACAGCATTTAACAAGCTACACGTTTTATTGATGTTTTTGTTATTTTAAGAAATATTTACATGATAATTAGTGTCCAAACAATAGCGAGCAGCCTCACTAAATATATACATGGTACTTGTTCATATATACGTCTGTGCTACATGCATGGTTTTAATAATTACAAAAGGATATTTAATCTTCATGATAATATGAAAAGTCTAACGACTATACTCGTCTACTCGTATATATGTGTACTACTCGAATCCTTATAAGGTGCGAGTTATAGACTTTATACATGCACGTACATTGCTGTAATGTTGTTTCGTTGAGCATCTCAAATCTTCCGAATTAAGAAAAATGAAATCCTTGCTGTCGGGGACTCCATGTCCAGTAGCAGTACAAATAGAAAAATCTATCTTGACAGTGTATAACAACCTTTTTCGATTTGTTTTTTTTAAATGATTGATGTTTTTTCTGTTGGAATTCTTTACATATTTCTGGGCAAACAGCAGTGTGACCCCCTGTTTACGCTTTGTAATCGGCATACAGTTATGTAGTCTACGTCGTAAAAATCAAAGGGTGAGAGGCATTGTAAAACCAATTATATCACCACATGCCTACTATTCGCATTTGAATGAATACTATGGACATTGATTTTTCTTTCAAGATTACGACGCTTTTAGGTTTAGCCTTTAGGTTTTATTCCGTCGCTATAACGCAGGTAACTTCAGTCTTAACGCGTCGCTTTGATAATATGAGATAGTTTGGGTGAGAATCCAGTAAGGATCGATGGAATTCTGAGATCCCCGTCCTGCATGTATCGTCTGTCTACTGTCCATGTTAGCATATACACATTCACCACAGAAATCATATAGCAATGTTTGAGAACACATAAGATATTTTGTAACTTTTTGTCAACATATGAGTGGTTTAATGGCGCTTAATTGGTTCATTGTTACAAAACAAGTACGTATAAGAAAAAATAGTCGAGGACTATGTGTGAATATACATGCAGGAGTGCAGAGTGGATCGACTAGGTAGGGTATATTATAATGGGATAGCTAGTACACCAACTGCCAAAATAGATACTTATAGATTGTTTTATCATTTATACGTCATATAATTCTTGATCTCAATTGGAAACGAAAATTCTGTTTCTTTCCCCAGCTGTCACAATTTTATTTCTCTTTATTTTGATTATATTTCCTTTTCTTACAACTTGTAATAATCTTGTAATCAGTTTGTTGTGATGAATTCATTAAAAAAAATTTAAAAGTATTTCCCTAGAGCTGCGTTGGCCGATACACATACATGGGAGTGCTGAAAACAACTATATAGTTCAGTATTCGATCAACGGTTGATATCAACCGTCGAAGTGGTATTTTTATGCTGTCATTGTATCACCATTATAGGATCTCGGGGCTTTTCAATGCAATGATTCGATTTCATTTTGACAAACATTTCTGGAAATGTTCATATATATAGCAGTGGATATAATATGAAAAGGAGAAATAGGAGAGCTTCAATGTGTCCAAAAATACTTCAGTTCACTTAAGAAGTACTGTCTTAGTCATGGACTATACGAATACTGTGATATATTCATATACAGAAGTCCCTGTTCAGTCTTGCATTGATAATTCTTATTGACGTTGACAATTTATTGACTGATTATAATTGTAGACTGTGTAGACTTGTAGTCCAATATATTCATGCGGAAATACCATGCGTCTGGTTAATCCGCGCTCAAGTGCAAATGTGGTTGAATATTGGATAAAGCAGCTGAGCGGTCGCGAGTGATACTAAAAAGTAGTAAGTAATATAAAGTAGTCTTACATAGTGTGTTTAACTTGTCTTATATTTTTGAAATGGTTACTCAAAAGCCTACCCTGCGTCATGATGTTTGATCGTTACTTTGATATGGCCGCTATACTGCACCTAGTTAACCAGCCACTGAGAAGTCATTTGGCTCGGTATACCGAGTGTATGGCATGTGTGCCAGTTATAATATACCACCATATGTTCTATCAATCTCTGTATCTCCGAATTTCAAGAATCCATTTAATGTTAACTGATTTTGAGGTGTGGCATTGAGCCATTGATGTTTTATAGGTTATCTAGTTTAACGCCGATAGTTTACTGTTTCGTACTTCGCGTTTGGCGCCCACCAATCTTCACTTGTTTCGTTCGCTATTACTAGTACAAATACCTATTAATCTCTAATCTAATTCGTACACGCACATGCATCGTATTTAGTATAAAGGTAGCTTCCTCCGCAGGCAACTCTGTGGTTTCTTTTTTCCGAGTAAAATAGCTTCCAACGCTATTCATCTTACTTCCCTGCAATCCCAGTCAAAACATTGCTCGCCGAGCCATTTGTAACGCGCCACAGAGTTTCCTGCGGAGGAAGCTAGTCAGGCAAAGGTATTAATGGCTACCGCGGCAGTGATGTATTTTGTTTAGCAGACTGAATTGCTATTTATTTTCTAATCGTCATTAATTAATCGTTTCACAGATTCACTTAGCCATTTAAGTTTAGGATTTAATGAAAATGCGCGCGGCATCTGGTAAATCAGTCGTAAAATCGTTTCACCATGTGTGTAGTGCATTATAATAATAATAACAAAAATAATGATATTTATTCAGGATATCACAAATCACCAATTGGCTTAGTAATTTTCAGTGCGATCTTGTTAGCTTCCTCTGCATGGCCGAACTTTGTGAGTCAATGTTTTAGCCCAATCTCGTTCCCAGAGCCTGCGATGTGTTTTAGCCGAGCCAAAGAAAAAAATAAGAGCATGGGCCTCGTCCCATTTTCTTGAAGTTATTTCATTAGTGGATATATCATATACCGCATTATCTCCACAATATCACATTAGTATTACTTAGTTACAAACTTTTGATTATATATAGATTCATATCTACCGACCTGCGAAAACTTGAATGCCATCCTTTGCAGCTTGGCAAGTTTCCGGTGATATTTTATACTGGGCAGACGTCGATCTATAGTCATAATCATGGTCGATACACATCCATAGAGGTCCGTCATGTTGCCTGACACTTCATATACTTCTCAAACTTAATAATTCATGAAGAAAATTCAAAAGAAATTAATATTTAATCAGTATTTAGAAATAAGAGGAAGATTACAGCCGAATTTCACCAACTTTAATCTCGATTTTCTCACAAAATATGGAAAATATGGATTCGTTTGAGAAGCAAGTTCTAACACTCGTAATTGTTCATCCTCTGATGTCTAAATACGGACAAACCGGTTAAAAAAACTCGGCTGCGCCTCGTATTTTCAACCGGCTTGTCCGTATTTAGAAATCAGAGGAAGAACGCTTACTCGTGTTATAACTATTACTTCTCTTACTGTTGGTCACTCACGAGGCAAAACAAATCGAATTTTAATCAGTATTTGGAAATCAGTACAAATTCCGCGGAAACATCTTGTAAAACCAATCTTTTATTTCCTGAAATTGTCGCGTCTGATCACTCATGGTTCTCGGTCAAAAATTTAAAAAAATAATATATCAATACATTTTAGCAAACTTTGATATGAGAAGATGATCATTCATAACACGTGTCTGTAGATTATATATATATATATACACACAATCTACAGACATATATATTGTTTCAACAACTTTCAACTCATTGTTCCATATAAAGGAGAGTGTCACTTCGCTATCGGGCCGGGGGTGACATCATCCTACCTCTTTCCCTATAAATATACGCTCTCAGTTTATCAGCAGACGTAGCACTTGATAAGTTGTCTGCCGAAATGCATCGTGTTCTTTTATTTTAAGCCTATTTATTTCTCAAATCTTTAAACATTTCTTCTAAGAACTTATTTCTTTTTCTCATCCTTTGCTCCAACATATGTTACGCCATTATTAGTTTTTGGTAAATGTGTTTATCAATAAACAGTTAATAATTTAATAAATAAACAATAAATAAACAGGAAAATTTCGAGTGTTGGAATATATACATTTTAAGACCAAACCGTGACCAGTTGCGAAAAATGCAACTTCAAGGCCTTCCGGCTGGAACCGAACCGCGACCGAGCATGCACGGAAGCCGCCGCCGGCCAGTCACGAATTCTGTGTATATAGTGGTGGTAATGCCGGGATAAGATTCTGGGTATATTATAGGTAATATTTGGCATTTCACTCGATTAAACTACATGTTCTAAGGATTCTTGGTGAAGGAAAATTTCGAGTGTTGGAATATATACATTTTAAGACCAAACCGTGACCAGTTGCGAAAAATGCAACTTCAAGGCCTTCCGGCTGGAACCGAACCGCGACCGAGCATGCACGGAAGCCGTCGCCGAGAGCCAAGTCACGAATTCTGTGTATATAGTGGTGGTAATGCTGGGATAAGATTCTGGGTATATTATAGGTAATATTTGGCATTTTACTCGATTAAACTACATGTTCTAAGGATTTTTGGTGAAGGAAAATTTCGAGTGTTAATATATATATATATATATAATAATATATATATATATATATATATATATAGTGTCGTTAACAAACGTTCGTAGTATAAAATTCATATGGATGGATTATGCCCCTGTTCCGTGATAGTTTCTCCGCACATTCTTGATTTACCCCCAACTGTACAAAAGTTAGTGATCACGTAGTTAATGACAGATGTGTGAACAATACTTGTCAAGAGGGTATTAAAACCAGATCGTTCGGGATGATAAAGTGTTACCCACACACAGGGAATTCGTGTTGATTTCGTGTTCTAATAAATGATCTATTGTACAAATATTCTCATTGTCAAATAAACGCTTCATCAGGTTTACCAACGAAATAAAATTCATATCGGTATATAACAAGTACGAATGACAACTGCTAATCAGACACCTATAATAACCCGCTCAACAGACTAACTCTGAGTGCCTGTACTTGGAGGAATTGGTCGTCTTTGTGCTAGATTTTCAATATCCTTTCACTCGAGTTTCTCGTCTGGTAAGTTTATACAAGACAATATTTCTGCCAGTGTGTTACTAACATAACAACGATACTAAGCTAATAGTAATATAGAATAACCTAGCTAGGAACAATAGTTCTTTTTTAATAATTGTACGAGACCGGTTGTTTGTGGTTAATTGTTTAACAACAAAACTATATAACCACATCCCATGATCCCAACAAGTCTAGTCATAATAATTAAAACTACACTAAACACCAACAGCGAAAATTCAGTGGACTGAACGACAGCATGAGCAGAACGCCGACAGTACTCATGGTAGTAATTTACGCACATGAGATGAGTCTGCAATTAGCGAAAAACTCAGACAACTGTACAACGCCACACTTCTGTCTCGCCGTACATAGATCTCTTTCATAATGGCGGCCAGTTTAAGTATTCTTTTATATGTATTCTAATTAGCCTTTATCATTTCATGGCCTCGTTACAAAGCAAAGATTCTTTGGAATTACAGACACACGCCACACGGTCGGACAAGGTCAAAACAAACATTTACACAATAACATATACAACATGATGACAGGGTGACCCGCAACAGCTTTCGCCAATATTACCCTGAGGGTCCCTAAATATTACATATATGTAATGTTCTCAAGCTCCTCGTGCCATCAAAAAGCGACTCAATTCGTATCCGCGAGCCGACCTAAATCTATATACCTGCAGCTGTTGTGGTATAGTGGTGTTACCACACATGTACACAGGTTCAAAATAAAATCCTGGGTCGGAGCACCTGCACTCAGTCTTAGAAATAATCAGAGAAAGTTCTGCCTTTCCAATAACATACCAGCAATGGTAAAACTTTCCGGTCTTCTCGGATAACGACCTCAGATTGTAGGCCCCGCTCAGAACTCCTATCACTAATTCATGGGCTTCTAGCCTGTTGGGGTATTCCGTTTACCTAAAAGAATGATAAACATAATACAATAAACCAAACTAAACTAAACACTGCGATTAATAGCTTAGCGCCAGCGGAAAGTAAAAGTCAGTCAACTGAATTGTTTGAAATACGTTTTAGTCCAACTGCGATTGGAAACAACTTTGATTTTTTTAACATCATGTTTATCGTTTAAAATTTTGTGGAACAAAGATTGTACATGCATGTTTCATTATTTTTTTATGTCTATCTAGATAGCATTAAAAATCAAAGGACAACTAGATCATATAGAAAGATACCGTTCTGATGGCTTGTCAACAAGAAACTGTTAATGCTTCGATAAATGGTTTTCAGACCAATAATGAAGAGGTGAAAGAAGAGAAAGTAAATAATCTTGAGAATCATGTTGAAATTGTTGTAAGAACGTGGGCGTTGGTTAAACCAGATCTTCTGAAACATGGCATAGCTTTCTACATAAGGTAAGCGACGTGCATGTTCTCCGTGACACTCGTGCTGATAAAGAACTAGGACCAACTAGGACTTTCAGTTAAGTTAGGTAGCTGCAGTTTGAACTTAGGAAAGCATAAAGGTTTTGCCATGCTAGGCTGCAGCTTTGCGTTAAGTTGTCAATAACTCATAAAAACTCTGAGCTCTAAACAGATGATTGACTGGGTTATTGACAACGGCTCGAAAAGACGCATTTTTTCCTGAATTTAAATGTATTGTCGATTTGTCGACACTTTATTTCATGAAAACTACATTGTAATTTCTCGTTTAGGTTACTTCGCGACCATCCAGAGTTAAAGCCTATGTTTCCTTTCGGTAAGAAAACAAATGGCGAGATCGTGGAAAAAGATGAGGACTTGCAACACCAAGCTAAGCTTCTCATGTCCATGATTGACTACGCCGTAGGTTGCCTTGGTGATTTGCCGAAGCTAGTTCCCAAACTTAAACGTCTTGGTGAAAAACATTTTGTAAAATATCATGTGAAACCAGAACAATTTCAGGTATAGAATAAGTCAATATTATAGTTTTCCGTCCGTCCGTCCGTCCGTCCGTCCGTCCGTCCGTCCGTCCGTCCGTCCGTCCGTCCGTCCTTCCTTCCTTCCTTCCTTCCTTCCTTCCTTCCTTCCTTCCTTCCTTCCTTCCTTCCTTCCTTCCTTCCTTCCTTCCTTCCTTCCTTCCTTCCTTCCTTCCTTCCTTCCTTCCTTCCTTCCTTCCTTCCTTCCTTCCTTCCTTCCTTCCTTCCTTTCTTTCTTTCTTTCTTTCTTTCTTTCTTTCTTTCTTTCTTTCTTTCTTTCTTTCTTTCTTTCTTTCTTTCTTTCTTTCTTTCTTTCTTTCTTTCTTTCTTTCTTTCTTTCTTTCTTCCTTCCTTCCGTCCGTCCGTCCGTCCGTCCGTCCGTCCGTCCGTCCGTCCGTCCGTCCGTCCGTCCGTCCGTCCGTCCGTCCGTCTGTCCGTCCGTCCGTCCGTCCGTCCTTCCTTCCCTCCCTCCCTCCTCCTTCCTTTCTTCCTTCTTTAAAATATTTTTGCTATTACTTTTCTCCGACAGCCTGTTGGCGAGAGCCTATTGGAGACACTGAGAGAAGGCCTCGGGGATATCTTCACGCGTGATGCTGAAGCAGCATGGACTGCAATATACACCATTATCGCAGACGTCATGATAGAAGGTGGAAAAAATGCCAACGACGACGATGAATTAGACAGCACTGACGAAAAGTAGACCTCGGCCTGTTTTTGTTGTATAAAATACAAGAATAGAACCGCAAAGGCCTTCACACTGAACTAATTAAAAGCAACCACATATATAATATGTGTATAAATATTTCATAATACAAAGGCATAACATTCTCATCCAAATATACGTAACTATCTAGTATAAGAGAAAATTCTGTATGAACGTTAGAGTAACACAACTTTTATTTTGTTAATTCGTATCTATGAAGACTATAAATCCTTGGTCTTGCATATAATTTTTTTTTGGTGATGTAGAATATTAAATAATTGTTTTTCTTATAATTTTGTACTTGTTTCTAAGAATATAATGTTTCTGATTGGTTAACCTTTCTTCTTGCATTTTCATTGGCTAATTTTCTTCCGCCAGGTACATTGTGGTTCCGAGAGGTACAATTAGGAACATAGATAGTCGCTATATTATTGCGTTGTTGTTGATGTTGTTGAATTCACCGGCTTTTGCTGTAATTTAATGCCTTAAGGCTGTTGTGAAGAAATGGGAAGACGGACGACTCTTTTTGGATGTCTTTTGCTTCTTAACTTGGTCACATCCGTTTTATTATCGCCTTTAAAATGGAATAACACTGACAGTTCCACCTTCGAGTCTGAGAATGGCGTATCTTCATTCATTGCCTCTCACAAGTCCTTGCGAGAAAATACCCATTACGACCAAAGCTCTCCTTTCTCATTCAAAAACCTCGAATGTGACGCTTGCAAAATAATTACAGGATTCATCCAAAAGTTGTTCGTGTTGAATAACACCAACGAATTCATTGCGAAAGAAGCGAGATTTTGGTGTATAAAGTTGAAAATTGAAGATACTCGTGTTTGTACTGGTATTATCCCGGAGTTTACGAACGAAGTCCTGACTGTTTTTGACAAATTTGGTCTCAATCCTGACGAAGTTTGTGGGATTATTTTAGGCTCTTCTTGTGGTAAAGTTAGGAATAGGTACCCAGATTGGAATGTCACGCTTCCAAATACTAAGAAACCGCCAGTTGTTCCTATCCCTTCTCCAAAAGTGAGTCAAATATATCTAATACTTTTATAAGTTATATAAATCTTTTCGTAAAACAAAATGACAATCTCTTTCTATTACTTGTATTGTATATAATAGCCAAGGTCATGAAAGTACAGCGCTAAGGTTACTGAAGGTTTGAACTTGAAGTTAATTGTTTCAATGGCCTGTTTACATGGTGTAGGGTGACAGAAATCGACTCTTCAAGTAGGGTCACTCCCTTGGCCCATCCCTCTGTGTGGTCAACAAATAATTTTTTGGTGTCAAGTTTTATTATTTTGTCTGTCTGGCTTTTGGTCTCTGTGTTTCAGTGCTATGGTCTCTTGCTTGGCTTATTATTAACAGCAACAGTTCACTTTTAACTCTTTCCTGACCAGCCAAGTCAAAATGGGTCGTAGAAGACCCACAAAGTCGTCAATCGACGGCACACGGTAACGCAAGATTAAAAATTGAAATTCAACAAGCGCCAGGAACACAAGATCCACTCACATGCCAAGTTTGATTTGATTTCATAAACAACTCTGCGATTGGTGGCATTTTGAGTTTTCAAGATGCTACGTGGGCATGATGGGCTTTTCTAGAAAAATGCTAATTTATAATAACATAATGTGTCTTGTTCGGGAAATTTAAAAGCACAATAAAAGCCGGTTTATTGGGCTTTCAGAAAATGTATAGCTTTTGCAACAGTTATGGTTATTTCAAGAGATATCAGTAGAACAAAGAGGTGGTTCAATTTTGGATGTTTTTCAGCCTGTCAGGAAAGAGTTAAGCCAGCTAACCAATACAATACTGCTTTAGCTGCAATTAGACATGTTTGAAGTAGAGCTGTACGTTGCTGTCGTAGATTTTTACCAGGGTAGAAAATATAATTATTTTCTTGATATCTTTGAAAGAATTTGCCTGGTGTATACGCACAGGAAACCATTGTTGACAATACACGTACTGGACTATATGTTACCTGTAGTTTGATCTAAAATTAACAAAGACATTTTTATCAAAATACTACATTATGGTTGATCAAGACTAAATTGAAAAGAAATATTGAATATAAAAAAATTAAAAATATATATATTGATATTAATACAGACATATTGAGACTGTTGATTTTGTAGGCTCAATTCTTGTCTGGGCTAAGAAATATTTTTCTGAGTTTGCGTTAAAGGGGTAGTAAGACCGAAAATCGTCTATCCAATTTTTTTTTTATCTATTAGTACTAAAAAAATTAGTAAGAATAGCGTTCTTACTTAGTCAATATCTTATGTTGTTCCAGAGATATTGACGTTTTTGAAAGATGCAAATGAACTTATGACGTCATCTACTCCAAAATTTAAACTAAAGGAAATCTCTAAAATGAAAAATGTATAAAGCATTAACTATACTGTACACAGTGCAGTGTACCATTTTTAGTAGCATACATCTGGAACATTTCAGCACAATCTAGCCGCTATCTCCAAAGATATTCCTCATTTTTAGAATTTGAGTGGAGTATATGACGTCATCAGGTATCTAATTTACAGCTTTTAAAAACTGAAATATCTCTGGAACAAGATAAGACATTGACAAAGTGAGACCGTTATTCTTGCTTATTTCGAATGCACTTCTAGATAAAGCCCAAATTGGGATAAATGATTTTTGCGTCTTACTGCCCCTTTAAAGCTTGATCGTAGCAGACAATTTACTATATTAATATATTAAAGAAATACCTAATTATGGTTTCTGTATTTGGATGGCCTGATCCAAACACGCAGGATATTGGAGACTTGAGAAAAGTGTAAAGAAACACGAGCCGCTATGCAAGTGTTTTTTAGCTTTTTGAAGTGTTTGGATCAGGCTATCAAAACACGGAAAAACCATTAGGTATTTATTTTATAAAATAATACGAACGAACGAGCAACACAAACTTGAGTAAAATTTCCGTGTTTGGATGACCTGATCCAAACATGAGTATTGACCAATCAGAGCTTGCGTAGCATACATGTTATTTTATAATATAAAATATTAACCCTGTATCAACATACAAATTTTCCTTATTGGTCTCTAAGCATTTTTATAGTACTAGTTGGCAGAAGTTGTTTTAAAATCAAAATACAAAGACCTTCCCTATTCCCAAGCCAAGCCATACAGTATAATAATGTATGCATGTAGTACAGTAGCATTATTCTTTTTTTAGCCTGGTTCCCCTGTGTATAAAATTCTTCACTTGTCAGATGTTCATATTGATCATCTTTATGCTGAGAATACCAGTACTAACTGTGGGGAACCATTGTGTTGCCGAAAATATAATGGTAACAATAATATTAGATTGTATTTTGCACATTATATATATATATATATATATATTAATATATATATATTAATATATATATATTCTCATAATAAAAATTATCACCAAACAAATGTTTGTTAAGATAACCATATTGATAATACAAAAATTAAAGTGTATATTATAACATCTGTGGGGATTTAACATATTTGTAATCTATAGATTCTCCTGTGATAAATTGTAATATATCTTGTCAGCTGAAAATTTCATCTTCATATACTTTTTTGCTGTTAATGTTGACGGAAATGATGTCATAGCGGGAATCTGTAAAGTGGTTTTCATGTAAACAGATGCCCGCTATTGACATCACTTCCGTCAAATTTAACAGCAAAAATGTCTATGAAGGTGAAATTTTTAGCTGACAAGATATATTACAATTTATCACAGGAGAATCCATAGATTACAAATATGTTAAATTCCCACAGACGTTATGCACTTTAAGAGTCATGGATAAGCATAATAAGATATATTTTAATAAGAACTAATGTTTGTTACTCAATTGTTGCAAATTTATCTTGATTATATAATTTAGCTCTTTGGTTAAACTTGGTGTGTGGATAGAAAACTAAATGTTAACTAAAATAGCATATGTGTGACTTTATTTACTCAAATGAAAGTTGTTGAAGTTCTTGTGATTAATAATTTCTTATTTTAAAGGGAAAGGAAATGCAGGATATTGGGGTTCTTATGAATGTGATATCCCAATGCGAACATTTGAAGCCACCTTGAAACATATGAAAGAAAACCATGCTGATGTAAGTATATGTGTCAACTTATTTATTGCAGGATATTCAAACCTGGGGTAAACATGCCCCTCAGGGTTATGCTACAGGGTTTCTAAGTGGAAGCCATCAGGGATACCCTGGCAGGGATAGCCAGGCAACCATCCAACTGGACAGCCACTTCAGATTTTTGGACAGCTACTTTTCATATGGACGACATGGACGGCCTAAGCAAAATATTTTCCTCAAACAACAACTTACAGGTTTCTCCCTTTTCTAATGTTTCTTGATTTCTGTTAGCTGCTGTTTATTTTAGCTATTCTGTAGGTTTCGTTACTAATTTTTGTCAAGAACATACATGAACATGCATGGACATGACAATTGATTGTGAGATTGATTTAACATGTAAATGTTTAATGTTTAATAATACCGCTGTTTAATACGTTTGATAAGCTCACTTGCTCACCACCACGCCCACCAAAATGTTTTTGTGGCCACGCCCACCAAAATTTTGGACGAACACTTTTGAAATGCGGGTTAAAAGCCTGAGCACTGGTAACCCTAAATAGATGTGTCTGACTCTTTCATTTTCTTAATAGTTTTCTGAATGTTTCTAGAGCTCTAGTTATGTTTCTACTTTAGGTTGACCTCATCTATTGGACTGGAGATATTCCTCCACACAATGTTTGGAACCAATCACGAAATGATCAGGTAAATTATGCACAATGTTTGTTTATCACCATAGGGGTAGCAGTGTACTATTTTGGAATGAAATGTACACAGTGCTAGATACATTTTCATTCATAAAACTTACTCATTACAGATTGAAGCCATGCAGTCTGCTATCAAAGTTTTCTTACAGTACTTTCCAAATGTACCTGTCTACCCAGCTGTTGGAAATCACGAAAGTGCTCCAGTTAACAGGTGGAACATTTTATGAAATATTTTCTGTGGTGTTTAAGCTTAAAGTGCATATACCCTCCACAGTTTTTAGGTATTTTACAGTATTTGATTTGGTCCATTATTTCCCGAAATATATCTATCTAAACATAGCCAATTGAATGAAAAAGCCGTGCATCATTATTCTTAAGAGGGGCCTGGGAGTCAGGAACAATTAGATTTCACACAACAAGGAATACATAAGCGTTTTGACCACAAAGTTACCAAAAACTATATCCGGCATTACTACCAAAAACACACAAGCTTGAACTGATAGGATGCAGTTTTTGGTAATCAGAGAACAATGAGCGAGCGTCGGTTCCTGGTTCCCAGGCCCTAAAGCATTGAACACATTCTTGCCAATTTCTGGTGGGGAGTCTAAAATTGGACTTTTTGGAAGCAAATATCTTGGGAACTAACGGACTAAATCAAAAACTGCAAAGTAACTTACCAGCTCTTTTCACATCCTCTATACAAACTACTAAAAACTGTAGAGGGTTTTATGTACTTTAACCTGATAGTGATTTAAGAACAACAGTTGACTATATTCTGTTTAAAGGTGTATCTTTCACTTGTATTTTTTTATAGTTTTCCTCCACCATTTGTTCATGGAAAAAGTTCCAATAAATGGCTCTTGGATGCTTTTGCTGACCTGTGGTCATTCTGGTTGCCACCAGATACATTGTCTACTATCAGAAGGTAAGTTGTGTATAATTTTGTTTATGTTTAGAAACCAAAATTTCATTCCAGAAAAGTGAAAATGAGACTATATTATATGATAGATTTTTTAAAATTGTGATTCATTTTTAGGGGAGGCTTTTACACAGTCTTACATTCTGAGGGATTCAGAATTGTGTCACTAAATAACAATTACTGCAATAATCAAAACTGGTAAGGATTCATGTCTCTGTATCCCATAACTTCATCTCTTCCCCCCAGTCTTTTCTCTATCAAGCCCAAGGCCCTAGTGTAATTTGCACTACCCTGTTGACAGACCTGTTTCTCTTCATTAATTTACGTATGATACTGATAGTGATGTTCAACCCAATCTGCCCCAATGCAATTTACCCCAAGCCTGGATATTAGCGGCCGGTCACGGACATTGTCCTGTACAAATATCCCATTTCTAGAGATTTGACAGTTACAAGATTAATTGTGTCTGTCATTTTGTCCGATGCTCATCTTATCCGAACATCAGTGTACTCAACTTTTTGTGATAGTAAAAACTTTTTGTGTTGAATGGACTGCGTTTAGATTTCGTATTGTACAATCTCAGATGAGAGATATTACGCTAGTTTTTGAGACGTTACGCTAAATTTGGAGACGGTACGCTAAGTTTGGAGTCATTACGCTAAGTTTTGAGACATTGTGCTAAATTTGAGACATATATCGCGCTAAATTTTGAGACATTGCGCTACGTTTTGAGAGATTGCGCTAACTTTGGAGACATTGCGCTAACTTTGGACATATTGCGCTAAGTTATGAGACTTTACGCTAAGTTTGGAGATATTGCGTTTGGAGACATTGCGCTAACTTTGGAGATATTGCGCTAAGTATAGTATGAGACTTTACGCTAAGTTTGGAGATGTTGCGTTTGGGGACATTGCGCTAACTTTGGAGATATTGCGCTAACTTTGGAGATATTGCGCTAAGTAGTATGAGACTTTACGCTATAAGTTTGGAGATATTGCGTTATGTTATGAGACATTACACTAAGTTTGGAGACGTTACGCTAAGTCTGGAGACATTGCGCTAAGTTGTGAGACATTACGCTAGGTTTGGAGACGTTACGCTAAGCGTGGAGACATTGCTCTAAGTTGTGAGATATTACGCTAAGTTTTGAGACATTGCGCTAAGTTTGGAGACGTTACGCTAAGTTACACTTAGTTTTTGACATTACGCTAAGTTGTCCGTGAGGTACAATTTTTTGTGTGTCCGTTACAAATTCATTTGTGCTGGTCATTCTGACAGGTACAGTGATTATTTCTAGGCTTGCCCAATCCCATCTACCGCAATCCAATCTTTATTCTTAAAATTCATTGACACAATTCTATTGACTGACTTCTTTTTAATTTCTTAGGTGGCTGATAATCAATAACACAGATCCTGCTGGAGAACTTCAATGGCTTATTGACGTCTTACAAGCTTCTGAAGATAAAAATGAAAAGGTTCTAGATTCTTTTGGTTAACTATTTTCAAGCTGAAACCTATTTGTTGTTGAAACCAAAACATAAAAACCCATCTCAAAACAAAACCCGTCTCGAAATAAACTCGTCTCGAAACACCAAGAGGCAGACTTGGAGCAAGTCTAGCTGAAACCAAGTGTGAAGATGATGCCATTCTCCCCGGTTAAATGAAGAGTCACCACACAATTATTATGCCCTTAAAGGGAAATGGCAATAAAAATTTTCTTTGTCTCATTTGAAAGAACATTAAAAATAATATATGAAGACCTTTTAAAATTTCCCCATAACTTCCTTAATTTTTGAAATATCTGTGAACAAAAATATCTGCAATCCGCCATCCCAAATATCAGTGGAATGCGTTCAAATAGATTGCTACTTCACTTAAAAGTATACAACACCCAAAACAACTACGATTTAGCATCTATAATGACTCGATAATTGCTGATATAAAAAACATTTCTACCCTGGTTGTGACGTCACGCATATGCATATCCAAGATGGCGGAATGTTCAATGTTCTTTGTTAAAAAGTAGTGAAATATTTACATAACCAAGAACGATATGGAAAATCTGTAAAAGGTCTTCATATATCATTTTAAAAGTTCTTTCAAATAAGATAAACTTAATTTTTATTGCCATTTCCCTTTAAGTTTAAAAATGAAATATTTTTATGATAGATTATGGTAAACAGGAAAAACAATCATGGACCATTAGGAAGTTTATTTGGCTTTTCTTAGATTACAAAAAAACGTGGAAATATTTTATATTTTTAACCTGAAACTCGTTGAACCGTCCAAATCAATAATGAAAAATCCGCCGCACATTGTATCTGGAAGTTGTGCGATCTGTTCTGGCCTATGCCACCCAAGTCTGGTCCCAAGCGCATCCAACGGCGAGCGTCAAAATGTATCTTGAAGCTAACATTTATGTGCGAAGAATCCTACAGAGACAGACTCGTTTCTACAAAACTATACAACCACTTTCCTACTGGCACGATTATCTTGACTTACTGTTTTTCTTTAAGGCCATCAATGGCATTGTACCTATATCAAGCGATATCCTACCCGAACGTCTTGTTCCCTTAAGGCTTACTAGATCCTCCGTAAATGTTAATACAATCTCATTCCGTCAACGTAAATGTAAAACAACTACTTTCAATCGCTCATTTCTTATTAGAACAACTAGGACTTGGAACTCTCTCCCTGAACACTTAAGGCTAGATCATTTAAACTTTAAGTCACTATTAGACTATTATAATAATGCTCTATTATCCTGTTACAATGTTGACGATCCTCGAACTTGGAAAACTGTCTGCCTAAAGTGCAACACATCGCGAAGCCTCACTGAACCCATAACTTGCTGTTATTAGTTATTATTTTATTTTTGTAAGGGCCCACTGTAATTGGTGTTTAACTGTTGTGGTGACCCTGCTTCTTCTATGTATTTTTAAGAGGCGAAGCTAAATAAATAAATAAAAAGTTGATGAGAGTTAGAAGTCAAACAAGAACATGATTTGCAAGAGACTAAGCCTCTTGTGGTTTATTTAGGTTCATATTCTTGCCCATATACCAGTGGGTCGTACAACATGTCTGAAGCATTGGAGTTGGAATTACTACAAGATTATTGACCGTTACGAGAGCACAGTGGTGTCACAGTTCTTTGGCCACACCCATCAAGATCACTTTGAGCTGTATTTTGACCTGAAAAACAGAACAAGAGCGACAAGGTTAGAGTAAAGACAATGTGAAATATCAAATATGTCAATGTTATGGCGTAGTAGTTTGTGTCAACATAATTCTTTATAAGCATATAAGTAAGGTTTTGAGGAATTATCAGTAGAGTAGTCAGTAGTGTATTTAATTTGCCAATGTTCAGGCAGATTACACACTGCGTTGATAGTTCTTTGTCATCCAAGTCGAGATGAAAATACAGGCAATAACATATATTTATTATATGGCTAAGAAAGATGGCGCACGCTGATTGGTTCGTGAGAGGTCCGGAAAAAAGCGTATTGCCCTCCCGGCGCTGTGAGAGGGCAATACCTCTCTCCTGCTTATATATTTTATTAGAAAAGGCGCGCGTAGCGGGAGGAAAATCGGACGCGCGCAGGGAATGGCACGCCTTCCTCTAATAAAAATAAGCCTCTGCGGTCCGGAAAAAGGCGTATTGCCCCTCTCTATTTTGGCGGGGAAATTTCTGAGTTGATTTAGATGAAAATAAAGAGGATTTGAATATGTGCGTTGAAAAAGTTCGAACAATAACACGTCCTGGAACATTAGTGCTGCTTTTCTTGAAAGCTGTTTATCTATAAGTGAAGAAAATGAATGCCTAACGACCAGTAACGCGTGTAAACATGAAGCGAAATCAACAAGCTCAGAGGTAAGGTAAACGGCAACATCTGAAGACAAACACAACGTTAAAAACAGAGAACAAAATGAACCAAAAGCCATATAATAAATGTCTTATTAACTTCGTTTGCTTGGTCTGTACGGTAAAGTATTTGCCTTCGGTTTTTTCGCACAGACCTCGCGCCTTCGTCGCTCGGTCTGTACGAAAACCTCAGGCAAATACTTTACCGTACAGACCTCGCACTCGGTTAATAAGTCTTTATTAAAGAATGTCACAGAATGTCATGTTTTTTGTCTGTTTCAGCATAGCATACATTGGACCCAGTGTTACAACCTATCAAAATCTCAACCCAGGCTACCGTGTCTACTCAGTTGATGGTAAACATCCTGCCACAACTTCGGTACGTTCAGTTTCTTGTTAATTAAAAACAAATTGTGAATGTTTCCACACAAATGTTAATACTTTTTCTCCTTCCTGTGAAAGGTTGTCTTAGATCACTCGACGTATATTTTGGACTTAGAGAAATCCAGCAGAGAGAAATTAATATGGAAGTTTGAATACAGTGTTAAGGTACCAAAATGTTGTTTTACTGGCAGGTTCTTAAATGAAAACAAATCAATGGTCCTAAACTCTCGATAATGGTGGTGGTGATGATTAAGATGCTAATATAATGGTGATGATGATTATGATGGTGATAATGATGATAAAATGATGGTGATGATAATGGTGATGGTAATGCTGGTGATAATGCTGGTGATGATGTTTGTAATGATGATGGTGATGATAATGGTGGTAATGATGATGGTGATGATAATGATGATAAAATGATGGTGATGATAATGGTGGTAATGATGATGGTGATGATAATGGTGGTGATGATGATGATAATGGTGGTGATGATGATTGTGGTGATAATGGTGATGGTGATGATAAAGGTGGTAATGATGATGATGATGATAATGGTGGTAATGATGATGGTGATGATAATGATGATAAAATGATGGTGATGATAATGGTGGTAATGATGCTGGTGATGATAATGGTGGTGATGATGATGATAATGGTGGTGATGATGATTGTGGTGATAATGGTGATGGTGATGATAAAGGTGGTAATGATGATGGTGATGATAATGGTGGTAATGATGATGGTGATGATAATGATGATGGTGATGATGATGGTGATAATGGTGATGATAATGGTGGTGGTGATGATGGTGATGATAGTGGTAGTAATGATGATGGTGATTATAGTGGTGCTAATGATGAAATGATGATGGTGATTATAGTGGTGGTAATGATGATGATGATGGTGGTGATGATGGTGATGATAATGGTGGTAATGGTGATGATAATGGTGGTAATGATGGTGATGGTGATAAAGCTGGTGATAATGGTAATGATGATAAATCTGGTGATAATGATAGTTATGTTGATGATAATGATGGTGATTATGATTCCTTTTTAATCTACATTTTATATATTTTCTAAACAGGATTCTTACGGAATGAAATCCTTGCTTCCATCTGATTGGGACGACTTTGTCACTCGCATGGGAAAGAACCAAACCCTGTTTCAAACATACTATAAGTACGTCATTAAAACGAACCCTTAGTTGGAATAGCTATTTGAAATAACTAGCAAGATTCTCTTAATATTTTGATAACTCTGCTCTCTTCTTTCATTTACCATAGATACAAATGGAAATGTTCTCCTCATTCTCCTACTTGCACAACCAAAGCCTGCCTAGTGGGAGAACTTTGTGATCTGAGAACAGGTCGCTCGTATGATCATTCGTTCTGCAGAAACGTCACAAGACCTGAGTACACGATGTGTTGAACCAAATTCAATTTAATTGTATATCAACATTCATACGTAAGCTTGTTTTTTTACTTCTAAATTACGCTATCAAAGTGAAGTAAATGCTTTGTGTGTAATCAACGCGCGGGCATGCATGAGCAATGGGAATGATGGTAATATTGCAGGCTGGCTGCAGCATTACCTTGCAAGGAGAACGTCACTTTTTAAATTTCGCGACTTTTTTTAAAAAGGCATTGCAATTTTTATTAAACTTTTTTACGCGACTTTTAAAATTGTACACTTTTTTCACACGAAGTCGTTCATTTCGATAACCAACAAAATTTCCACTTCAACACTCGATGGTAACAATGACTTCCTCCATGTTGTATCTGTTACTCATTCGTTTTAAATTTATAAACTGTTCAACATCTTCTTTAGTTGGCGCAAACTTAAACGAATTCCATGATAAAGAAGTAAAAACCGAAGAGTCTCTTCATAGCCAAAACCCAAATGAAAATAGAAATTAAAGTCCTTCGATCATCCTGATCCTATATGTTGTAAAGGTGAAATTGCTGGTAGATAAAATGGAATAACAGCTCCTACAAGCCGTAAATACATTACAAACAGACCAAGGAAAAACGTAAATGCCATCCAGTTCACCATTTTCAAATGAACGACTCCGTGTGCAATTTTAAAAGTCGCGAAAAAAGTGTGCAATTTTAATAAAAATTGCAGTGTCTTTTTAAAAAAAAGTCTCGAAATTAAAAAGAGAGCATAACAAGCCATCGTACTAACTCTTTACTCCTCCTAGTATCAGCATACAGATTCTCCATATATGTCCCAAAGTATTTCGTATAGTACTAGTTGGGAGAAATTGTTTTAAAACAGGTCTGAGTTCATCTTTGGTGATTATTTCCTTTATTCTCGTTACCTCTACTCGGGATACTTATATGAAACGTCAGTCTATATATTGTTACTTAAAAATAGTCACTCAAATGTATAAAAATTTCTCAAGCGTATTTAACCTTTCACATTTGGTAATTCAATTTCACCTCTTCTCCGCAAAAAAACGTAGTTTCTCTGTAGAATTCGAACTTCTCCGTTAGAAATGTGACACGGGAGTACGATTCCACGGAAGATGTTCGTATTTCCACGGAAGATGTTCGTGTTTCCACGGAAGATGTTCGTATTTCCACGGAAGATGTTCGTATTTCCACGGAAGATGTTCGTATTTCCACGGAAGATGTTCGTGTTTCCACGGAAGATGTTCGTATTTCCACGGAAGATGTTCGTATTTCCACGGAAGATGTTCGTATATCCACGGAAAATTTCCGCGGAGAAGTTACGTTTTTCTTCAGAGAAGAAGACCGTTACGGGCCACCGTACAACTATCATCCAAAATGCTGCCCCCCTAGTTACGCCACTGAGTCCATTAAATAGGACTTATTCATAGGACTTATTCAAATTATCCAGAGTGCAGACTTTAAACAACTGGTCGTATTAATAATTATTTTATTCTATGAAAATGTTTCATAATAATTAAATTAAACATTATTTTGACATTATTTCTAAGCAATTGCAAATTGTTATCTGTTGTATTCACATTCAGGACTACATGTAATGATAATGGATGTGTATTAAATGGGGTGTCGGTGCAGTTTTTTTATTTTGAAATGTGCATGCAGTCAGGCATATTCTTAAAACGAGTTAAAAAGAGTTGACACTGACTTTAAAAGTTTAAAAATGGAACGTTTCGGTTTAAATACTAAAATCTTCTTCAGCGGCTTATCAGACTAAATGGTTGACATTGGTCAACTAATATGTTGTTCAACTAATATGTCAACTAACATTGCTCAACTAATATGTACATTGTCTAAGTCGATGTTGTGCGTGGTTTATGTTTGTTGTTGAGCTAATCTTCTAGAAAAATAGCTCTTTTGTTCTTGTTTGCAAAGCACGATTTTTTTGTCCAATGTAAACCTCGCAGTTCTTACAATTTATTTTGTAACCAACCGTGGTGGAGGAGCCGTTATAAATATTTACAATTTAAGAACTGCGAGAAGGTTTACCGATTGGCCAAATAAATGGAGTCTTTGAAAACAAGAAAAGAACACAAAATAGTTACTCTTCTTGAAGATATACAAATTCCCTTTTGGATCAACAACAAACACAAACCAAGCACAACTTCGACTTATACAATGTACATATAGAATTGACCAATGTCAACAATGGTCTGGCCGTTTGTTTTTAGAAGTCTGTCATTCCATCCTCAATTAATTAACACCTGCACGTGCAAAACATTTCCAACATCTTAGCCAATCAAACATATAGCATTTCAATAGTTTTATAGCCGTAATATTCACCAGAATTTCATTTAGTCTGATAAGGTTGAAGAAGGTTTTAGTATATTTAAACCGAAACGTTCCATTTTTAAACTTTTTAAAGTCAGTGTCAACTCTCTCTTCTTAATTATTTCCAACCATTTGTAGCTTCTTGCATTTCCAAAATGTATGTTTTCTTGATGTGGAGGGTTTGTTGCGTGTGAGCGTGGTGAAGATGTTGAATAAACTGTGCGAGTCATGAGTAAGATGTGTAACTAACGCACCATGCGTTCGTGTATGCATGAGGTTTATGTGGCATGTGCCGGTTGTGTTGATTTCCACCAATCATGAAGATTGTAATCGTCTAGAGCACTGTAGAATAACTGCCACCATAATATGTTCATGTGATCTCGTCTAGAAAACAAACAAACAAACCTTAGAGAATAATGTCATCTTCGGTATTCACTGAATATATATATATTGCACTGATCATAACCACGCGCTATCTTACTCTACTGCTGGACCAGGGAAGTTGAAGGTTTCCTTTCTTGTTGGAGGATTTGTAAGATCCCAGGGTTTAGGAGTGACGCCATAACCAGCAAAGTGATATGCTACAAAAAAAAGACTTTAAAATTACATTTAGTGAGATGGTGATAACCAACCCACCGACCGACACAATCGACCGCCCGACACAATCGATCGACCGCCCGACACAATCGACCGACCCACCCACCCAATCGACCGACCCACCCACCCAATCGACCGACCGACCCACCCACCCAATCGACCGACCAACCCAATCGACCGACCAACGCAACGGCCGACCGACCGACCCAACCAACCCGACCGACCAACGCAACCGACCCAACCAACCCGACCGAACCAACCCGACCGAACCAACCAACGCGACCGAACCAACCAACGCAACCGACCAACCACTGCTGGTCAGCCAACTTCTCGTATGTATATCATAATCTATAGCGGACTAACTGAATACCTTTCATTGGATAGTAAAGTTTCCTACGAACATTGTAAGAATATGGAAGTGGATTCCAGCGACCTGATCAAGAACGATAAAGCTAAAATAAGCAAACGCCGATAATATGATGAAATGATGAAAAGAAATAAACATTAATTTCTGCGCTGGTTAAGTTAAAAACTAGCGTACCGTTGAACGCAAAATAATACCACATTACTACTTGATCACTGACACAGCCCATGATGTTTGTTAGTTCCTGGAAAGATATAGATAAAACTGAGAAACATTTCAGTAAGACTGTTTGACTTAAAACGTTTTATGATACTAGCAGATAGGTGTTTTATTTCACAATATTTAAACCGAGTTACTGTCCAACGTTTGTTCGTTTTGTTTGAATCGTGCCTTCCCTTCTCTCCCTTTGTTCATATTCCATATTTGTATCACTCGTTCTAGTGCCGCAGGTTAGGGCCGGATTAACCCTACGGCAGAAGTGGCATATGCCGGCCGCCCCACGCCTACTCGTTGCTTTTCGGGGCCCCGATGAGCGCTGAGACTCCGGGGCCCTGGTAAGCGCGGACTTTTTAAAGCAGGGAATTTTAAGGCAGCGAGGGAAAAAGGAAGATAATTTAATCCTATATATCTTTTTTCTTAGTAAAGTCCAATTTTTCCTTGCGCTCCTATATGGGCAAGGGGCCCACGCAACCTTAATCCTGCCGTGCCGCAGACATAAAAGTTTAGTCTAAACTTTCCTGAAAACCTTACCTTCCATTTGGATATCAGTTCTACGTGAGTTTTTGTTGAAGGCCTGTGTGTGTGTGGAACAGAAAACAATTAGAATACTTTAAAGTGCCCCTAACCTCAATATTTTTTATTATTTTTTATTATTTTTTATTATTTTTTAATATTTTTTATTATTTTTTATTTTTTTATTATTATTTTATTTTTATTATTTAATTTTTTTTATTGGCTTATTTGGAAGAACTTCTAAAATGATAAAGTAACTTCTTTTGAAGATTTTCGTTTCTTCGCTTTCTTTTTGAGATATATCAGTTTGTTTGATATGCAAATGTCCGGAATTTACGTCACACATGCATAATGACTTATTGGAGAAATATGTGTATCTCTTTCATTCTCGAACGAAATCCTTTAAAATCGAGAAGTTTGGTGTTGTGGGAGAAGCACGCACACGTGTTATTCACACTTTAGTGTTTTTATTTCATGAACGCAAAGATATATAACATTCTCTAATCTCTGATAACTCATTATGCATGTTGACGAAATTCCAGATATTTGCATATCAAACAAACTGATATATCTCAAAAAGAAAGCGAAGAAGTGAAAATCTTCAAAAGAAGTTACTTTATCTTTTTAAAAGTTCTTTCAAATAAGACAATAACAAATTTTGAGGTTAGGGGCACTTTAAGGTGAGGTAAAACGTGCAATACATTTGTGGAACTTGTTTTTGGTTGCACGTATTACTTTGAAGGCCTTGAAGTAACTTCTACTTTTCGTAACATAAGGGCCTTCACACTCAAAATATTACACCTTCTACACACTATTAGGGCAGTACACCAACCTTTTAAAAGTGCTACCAATGAAAACAATAGCGACTTTAATATCTACGACGGGGCGACCTCGACGACGCAACCCTCCGAAAACTTTAACAAGCAGTGTGAATGAAGCCATGGTAAATTGACTACCGTATTTGATGTTTGAAGCTTGTTTTATGACCCCCAAAACGCTCCAGTTCTGCTAAAACGATTCAGTAGCACCTCTCAGCGAGTTCACGTCGTCCTGAAGACGTGAAAATGCTCAAAGTTGCGCGTTGTAACAGAACGAGGACGGCGTTGAGAATGCTCTTGGGACTAGTACAAATTATTCATTCTCTTTGTTTCGCATGAAGAATTCTTTGTTTTGACTTTTGAAGGCTGCGTCGTGCGAGCGCGAACATCGCGAGTAAGCTTGGATAACTTTTTCTCTAGAAGAGCTCAAATTTCGGCCACCATTTTGCGCGGGTCCTCCTGAAAATTGCGCGGGAAAATTACTCGTTTCTAGGCCAGACGCGCAAAAAATAGCGTCTAGAAATTCAAATTGAAATTGCGCGACTACAGGAATTTTTGCGCAAATTGCGTGGCTGCGGGAGAACACAATTTCCCGCCTCCCAGAAATGGCTGCAGCCCAAAAACATCAAAACGTGGCGACTGAGAAAGTCAAGTTTAATCTGTCATGTGCGATTTACGACAAATTACTTATCAGCATCTCAAGTTCTTTTGTGACAACTTGCATATGATTGTTGCCAAATGAATTGTGGGAATTTGTTGCTTGCATTACTTCACTCAACCTGTATTAAAGTGCCTATAACGTCTGTGGGGATTTAACATATTTGTAATCTATGGATTCTCCTGAGATAAATTGTAATATATCTTGTCAGCTGAAAATATCATCTTCATGGACTTTTTTGCTGTTAAAGTTGACGGAAATGACGTCAAATCGGGCATCTGTAAAGAGGTTTTCATGTAGACAGATTCCCGATTTGACGTCATTTCTGTCAACTTTAACAGCAAAAAAGTCTCTATGAAGATGAAATTTTCATCTTACAAGATATATTACAATTTATCTCATGATAATCCATAGATTACAAATATGTTAAATCCCCACAGACGTCATAGGCACTTTAAAGAGACAATGCCGTCGAAGGAAAAGCACTCAGTGACGTCAAAATTTGAAAACCGCTTACAATCCGCGTCTGCTCGAAAAAGACAACATGGCGTCGAAAACTTGGCGATTTCTCCGACTTTGACTCACTATTTCTCGTTAACTAAAGAGAACTACGCTATAATATTTCAGGGTTAAGCTAATTGAGGTAAGATGTTTCATATGAACACAACTTGTTTTTACTCAGTATCAACATACAAATTCTCCTTATTGGTCTCCAAGCATTTCCTATAGTTTTCCAAGTTGGGAGAAGTTGTTTTAAAAACATGTCAGTTTGTCTTTGGTGATCAAATCTGTCAGTTTATCTTTGTTGATCATTTCCTTTATTCTCATTACCTCTATAGTTGGTTAACCATTGATATTATTAGGAGAAGTTAGATGCTGATCAATGCTGGGAAAAAAGTACATTTAAGATAAAAAAGGATTTGTATGCCATAATGAGGTGTTACCTGAATACAACCAGACCAGCATTGAAACAAGGATCTAAAACACCCTAAAAGACACCACCTTTTAAGCCTGGTTTTCATATGGTCGCTGCGTTGTCTTTACGGTCGCAGCAGTGAAGTGTGTTTCTTTTGTTATGACAAAAGAAACACACTTCACTTCCGCGACTGTAAAGATAGGGTAGCGACCATATGGAAACCAGGCTTTACAAAGCCCTTTTTGACGGTTACAAGAGTAACATAAAAAGTCTTAATAAGCACTTCCATACCGGTCTTGCACAGTATACAGCTGATATGTCTCCAGGCAAGTCAAAAAGCTGCAATATAAAAATTTAGACATAGTTTGACGCTACTCTGGTTTTAAAAAGTTTTTTGAACGTAACTTAAAAGTTACTGTCCATGACCCAACGTTTCGACACTCCAATCTAGTGTCTTCATCAGGGGTGATTGTTGTAAAGTAAGGATCCCTATTTATACCCTCATAGAACCGATGATGACGTTATCCAATTAACAAGATGCAAATAAGCTTCTGGTAATAAACCACCGTCATTGTGATTCAATGGGGCGTGGGTGCTATTGATATACCATCAGAGACTGTCGGAGGCTTTGTACCACGGATTAGTGGTAATAATTTTGGTACCTGGTATATCAATAGCGCCCACACCCCGCGATGACGGTGGTTTATTACCAGAAGCTTATTTGCATCTTGTTAATAGATAACATCATCATCGGTTCTATGAGGGTATAAATATGGATCCTAACTTTACAACGATCACTGCAGGATGTATTGCAGGATTCATAAGATATATACCTCATCGATGTTGGTCAAAAGCAAGAAGTCGATGTCAACATAGATAATCTAAAGAGCCAAAATTCAATGGCAGCAAATTATTTTGTTTTTCCTTTATGAATTACTATCATTATTTTATATAATGATATTATATAAGTTTTAACCTACTCTTTCAAATTGTGTTAAGGTCCAGGCTTGGAATCTTGTGTGGGTACCTGGTATTCCTTCAATTTTAGGAAGTATTAATGAAATTCAATATTAATGAAAACCTGATTGACATTGAGGTGAATGATGCATGTGCTACACACGGTAACAGTTTATTCCAAGGGTTTTAATTTCAAGGAAAAACCATTTACCATCTCTTGTTAAACATATAGTCACTGTTACCTGTATTTGTTTGTGGGATATCCATTGACTTTTCCATCCAGTTACAATCTAAAGATTGAACTTCAAAAATTTCAAAACCGACCTAAATAATTGGAAATCATTTGTTAAAAACATTAGTGAATTTATTTGTCTATAAAAATGAATTGCATCAGCTAGCTTAAACAACAACAACAACAGACGTTTTACGGCCGTTTTCCCCGCTTACACAGGGGTTGGCCGGTGGTTCCCCACGACAGTTTCCTCCACTTTCCACGATCATGTGCATCTTCCCTCTTCAGCCCACTCTCTCTCATATCCCTCTCCACTACCTGGCTCCATGTCATCCTTGGCCTTCCTCTTCCTCTTGCACCATCAACCTCAAGCGACATACACCTCTTCACCCAGTCACCATCATCTTTCCGCAGCACATGTCTAAGCTAGCTTATATGTAAGCTAGCTTACTTGTTTTAAAATCATCCTTGTTGTATTACTAACAGTCGAAGTTACCATTGCAGCTATTTTGCTAGCAAAAAAAGAAAAAGAACAACTTCTCTAAACTGAATGGTACCATTGCAATTGAAATGTCATGAAATAATAGAAAATATGTCAATTAGTCAAAAATAAAAACATTAGATAATACATTTATTTAGAGAACTAGCTGTCTTGTGCAACAATTGTATAGTTCAGTATACTTGTAGCATGAGATTCTTTTTATGGCATGTCCAACTGCTACAGCTCCAGGTAAAACATTATCTGTCGACTGAAAGTAACAAACAATTTGATAAAAGTAGTGTACAACGAGTGTAGGTAAAATACAAATCAAATATTGATAATAAATTAGTCTTACCAAAGAAACCAGCCAACAAAACTTTCTTGGCGGAAGCATCTTTTTCTGTTAAAGTGGAACCAGCTATAGTCATATTCGGGCCTGCCAAGAGGGGGGGGGTCGCGGCGCAACTGCCCCAGGGCCTGGGCCAAATAAGGGGCCCTAAACGATAACCATCACGCAAATCCTACACATAGACTGAAGCTTCTAGCTAGGGCGTATAGGAGCCTGTGAAAGAGCATAACCCCACCTTCCCCTGGGTGGCCCTGATCATATTAAAAGTAATACAACCTCGTTTGATGTCATTTTACTTCAGTGGAAGTGAATTTTAATGATCAGTAAACAGTGGCAGATCCAGGTAGAGTGCACACGGTGCTCCCCCCCCCGGCTCTTTAAAGGCCCGCAAACAAGTGTTTCTGTTTTTTACCATGTCAATGGTTCTACTTCTGAGTTTTTCTGAGTACTTCTGAGTTTATATTAAAGTGTTTAATCATGCATTTTTAGCACCAGCATGGTGCCCTAATATCACAAACTTTCTTATCAGAAATCGCCGGAAAAGCACTTCTGGGCTTTGCAAAAAATTTTTTAAAAAATTAATTTGGGGGGCATGCCCCCAGACGTGCCGATTCTTCATGTGCGCCCCCCTTTCGAAAAAACCCTGGATCCACCACTGGTAAATGCATGATATACTATAGCTATATAGATTCGATTGTTGTCCTATAGCTGGTTAGTACAACATTACGCAGCAATTAAAAAAATTGACATTCCATAGCATGCGAGGAATATGGTATCAAGATAGATGTAATGATCAGGGCATATAAAACCATAGGTAGCTCAGACACAAATTTTGAGTATGAATAGATATACATACCGTAGTTATATTATTATAGTCCTAACAGTAAATTTGATTTTCCTGTATATTTTACTGTAAAAATAGTAATACAGTATAACAATGTTTATCTGACGGTTAAGCGAGATGAACACCGCAGGGGGTAATATAGAGTAGCAGTGTATTTGATGAATATTTTGAAACACTGCTAAGCTTTATGATCTATAAACAAGTCATATAGAATATATTGATGTTATGAAAGAAGATATGAACAATTACAGGCTAACAGTATGCATTTTTATGTAGTAAATAAATAAATTATAAAAAAATAATATAAATTCATACTCGAAATTTGTGTCTGGGCTACCTATGATAAAACAGCACAAATTTAAAAAATATATAAATTCAACACACAACCTTACAAATATCTTGCATAAACTGCTTTTGCATTTGATGGTATCCCCAAACAAGCTTAAAAACAAACCATAAATCATTACAAGACATAACAAATTGAGTCATTTATGACAAACAATGTTGAGAGCCTGGCTATAAATATACCTCAGCTTCTTGTCTGATTACATCCTGACGTCTTTGCGTATCAATATTGACCATATCAGCAATAACTTTAGCATACGAAATAGCGAAGGAGAAGAAATTGGGCTGTGTGATCTTGAATATTAGCAATAGCGCTAGAAGTATGGCCAGTAATTTTACCAAAAGATGTCTGCGAATATAAATCACTATCGAGTTGAAATTCCTACAAGAAATATCAGTGAGAGAATATAGTGATTTTTTCAACCTTCGTAAAATTGGCCACCAAGCAGTTTGTTTTGAATTAATAAATCAAATATAATATGTCGTATGCTCTTCATATCAAACAAGTTGTTCTTCCAAAATATATTATTACGAGTAAACAAAGTTTTAGTATTAAACTTGATAATGAAGAGCATTACGACATAAGTATTAAACACTACACTTTTCCTGAAATTGTAAACAGATATGGCTAAATAATTCATGGTATTTCCCTTACCTGAAATTAGTTACCTGGAGACCCACGCTGGAAAATATTCGTGAAAACATGAATGCTAAGGTTTTGAATGAAGAAGTCAAGGAAAAAGCCAGAGGTTAACGTAAAACTCCATATATTATATAACTATCTAATCTGCATTGTTTACATATTAAATAGTGACATTTCCCCGGTATTGTATAAATGTCCATATTGTTTGGAAAAATCGCACTTTTAATACTTTGTAGTGTTGAACTCAATAATTGGTGAAATAAATGGTGCAATTTTGCGCCATTTATCAGTATCTCACTGCTTTATACGCAATTAGTAAAAGAATGCGTATATTAATAATTCGTAAAATATAATATTAAAAGCGTTGACAGGGAATAAATACAGTAAATATGTCAAGCGGAAGTCGTCACAGCATGCAGCCCAGCCTCGTACCCAGGCCAGGGTTGCTAGAGCCAAATTTCTCGAATTTGGCTTTTTTTTTTCTTGTTTGCCTTTTTTTGGCTTTTTAAATTATTCAAAGGAAGTTTCTAAAAATACGTGTGTACGAGCACGAGCTTGCTTGAGAAAGAGGATCATCCAGTTTTATTTCTGGCCAATCAGGATGCATAATTTTTAACCAATCATGAAGTCGAGAATGCGACCAATGAAAACCCTTAGGCTATACTTGTCTTCGCAGAGGTCCGGCCAAGGTGCCCGGCATATAAATTTGAGCATTTGTGTTCCGACTTGTAGTTGTGGTTGTGACTCACAAATTGCGAGTTGTGCCTTGGAATATTTGTTGGCTCTTTGGCTTTTTTTTTTGGCTTAATTACCAAAACATTGAGTAAGTTTGGCTTTTTTTGACTTTTTCTCAATCGTAATTATTTGGCCTATTTTGGCTTTTTTACAAATGGTTTTTGGCCTAGCAACCCTGACCCAGGCGCTTATATGAATGGTTTTGCTATATGGCGTATATGCATCATGCATGTACGGAACGATAAAAACCTTTTTCTGATGAAATGAGCATGATAGAGCAAATGAGCATGATAGAGCATATATGTGAAGCTCAGGGCGGCAGAGACTAGCGTCTGTCTGTGAATCTGTAATCACGTGCCGGGGGACTCTGTTCAGCCGTTTACTATACTAGATTTATTTTGAAAATCATATTTAACAAATAACCCGGCATATAAAGTTAGATAGATAAAAGAATCCTAAAGAAAAATAGTGAAATGAAAAAAGAAATGAAAAATACCGAAGTGTGTGGCGCCCACCCCCCGGGAGCTGAGACAAGAGCCTGGGTACGAAGTACGGTTTTGAACTTTTGAGTAAACTTGCTGCAAAACCAGACCTCAACTTCGATCAAATAAAAGTCTTAAATTTTTTGGACACGTTTGCTGAGATGTCATCAAGGACTCTGTCGTATTTCCTTCTTCATATGAGGTACCATATTAGTCTGTCTGCCACCGGTAGACTCGATAGTAAACTTGTCACTTAACTTATACTACAATGAATTTGAGAAATAACGTGATAAATGTGGGGTTTTTTTTGTTCTAATTTTAGGAGTATTCCCTCGATTTTGAACTATATTAGGCGACACCTACTCATTAAGTTAATAGCAGGATTCCTCTTTTTTCTTCTGATTTTTCGTCTCATGAAACCAAACTATTTCTCCTATGGAATCTCTTATGCTCATATTATCATCGACTTAGTGAACACAGACATGCAACGACAAATAAATGTCACAAGACAACAAGCTCAGGTATTATATGTGATTATGAAGTATTGAAATAAATACATCATGATTGTCTTTCTGGGATATATCTAGCTGTATTACCAACATACAGTCGAACCTCTATTAAACGGCCACCCTCGGGGAATGGCTTTGTGGCCGCTTAATAGAGGAATGCCAACAATCAGCTTTGGGTGTGGTCAAATGTCTTAACAAGTAGACTTTTAAAAAACCAACTCGCATCCGAATGAAATGAACGCGGATTTTCAAGTCATTGGACATATATGTTCCCAAACAAATGGCAATCTGGCGATTGAAAATGCATCTCCTGTGAAGCGATATTCATAAGTACTTCCAGCTTCATAGGAGATGCATTTTCAATCAGTTGGCTGAAGACAATGTCACAAACAGAGGGATTTGATGCGAAGTTCTCTGCACCAGACATGCTGATATTTTTATTACCGATTGAATTTGATTACCTGTAAACTTGAGTGAGGTTTCAAGTGACATGTGTTAAATGAAATATTGACAACAACCAAGTGTTCTATGGTCTCTAATTTAGCTCAAGTTTTAGTTTCGGTCGTCTTGTGGTAAAAATTGTGGCTAATAAATTAGGTTGGCCATTTAATACAGGTAAAAAACAACACGAAACACCAATTGGGACCGCTCGTAGGTGGCTGTGGCCGCTTAATAGAGGTGGCCGTTTAATACAGGGGTAATCTATAGTAAATTATAGGGAATATTTTTGGAACTTTGACATGTGGCCATTTAACAGAGGTTGGCCGCTTAATAGACATTCGACTGTACTTCATTTTTTCTTAATGTACAGTTAGTTTGGGACTTACATCATCTTCAGAAGAAGTACATGAAAGACTGGTGTAAAAGTGCTGTGGTACGTACTTTTTCCTTTTCTTAACTCTCTCCTGTCCGGCTGAAAAACATCCAAAATTGAACTACCTCTTTGTTCTATTGATATCTCGGGAAATATCCATAACTGTTGCAAAACCTAGCCCAATAAACTGGCTGTTTCCAATGGTTTTGAATTTTCCGAACAAGACACATTATGTTAATATAAATTAGCATTAATTATCATAAATCAGGTTGAAAAACTTCCATTTTTCTAGAAAAGACCATCTTGCACGCCTGCATAGCATCATGAAAATTCTTGCGTTACCATGTGTTATGACTTCGGGGGTCTTCTATGACCCCTTTTGACTGGGCCGGACAGGAAAGAGTTAAAGTGCCTATTTTACGGTTGGGGATTTTACACATTCTTAATATTTGTGTCTTCCTGAGCAAAATCATAATACACCTATATCTTGTCAGCTGAAAATTTCATCTTCATGGACTTTTTTGCTGTCAAAGTTACTGGACGTGATGTCACAAGAGGCATTTTTGTGGCAAGTAACAAAAGAAAACTGGTTTGGAATGCCTCTTGTGACATCACATCCGGTAACTTTGACAGCAAAAAATTGAAATTTTCAGCTGACAAGATATATTATGATTTTGCTCAGGAAGACCCAAATATTATGGATATGTAAAACTCCCAAATGTGAGATAGGCAATTTGATTGACATGATTACTAGTAATCATTGGTATGTAATTGGCGTCAGTCATTACTACAACAACAGAAAACAACAAATAAAAAACAGCAACAACAATTACAACAATTAACAACAACAATAATTACAACAACAACAACAACAACAACAACAACAACAACAGCAAAAAACAATTACAACAACAACAGAGTCTCACAGTGTATATTCTGTTTAAAATTTTATGATTCTAATGTTGTTCTTGCAGGATAAAACGAAAACTGAGAAGGTTGCCTGGGTAGTTTCGATGGTATAAAATACAGCAGAAAATAAATACATTACAATAGACAAGAGAGACTGTCTCATGTTTTGGTATTGGCCAACTAGAAGTAGACATAAAGATAAGGCAGGACTGTCTTTTGAATAACTTAGAATTAAGGCAATAATATGGTTTTTGGAGAACATAATTTATTTGTGGCTTTTGTAGCTCACATCATTTTACCATTTTTGTTTTTAGTCTGGAAACAGTGTTGTCCCGGGAGCCGTCGCAGTTGGACACTCTATTAAAAAACTTTCTTGTTATCCGTAAGGCTTTAATAATATGGTTTGAATTACATATAGATACTTTGTATGTGACAGCTAGCCATGTTGGATGGCAGGGACAATAGTGTAATTTTACATAGGGATAGAGCAAAGCCTTTATATAGTGACACCTCAAAACACTTCAGGACTGAAGCTAAAAGTCTAAGGTTTAATTCTATTGTTCAAGTGCCTATTGGGGGTTTGGAGATTTTACATATTTGTAATCTTTGGGTTCTTACCAAGAAGAAATGTAATATATCTTGTTGTTCGAAAATTTCATCTTCATGCCTTTTCCAGGTCTGTTTAAAGTAATGTGTGCATTGTCTTTGTGTGTCCCTGCTTTGATGTAATTCCTGTGAATAGTAAATCAACTTGAGCAGGAGAAAAAGTAGCCTGCGTAGACGGCCAAGATGAAATGTTCTCTTATCAAGAGATTCCAAAGATTCCAAATATGTAAATCCCCAAACGCTGGATAGGTATCAAAGTAAATAAAGTTGGAAACCTGGACTTATTGTCCATTGTGTAGAGGATATATATATATATATATATATATATATACTTTAAGTTTGCAGTTTTGGTGGATCACCATTTGTTTTTGTTATTTATTTATAGAAATATGATTGCACTTGTTACAGAGACAGTCAATAAGGCATCAAGAACTGCCTTACAGTCTGTAAGTTCAGTAAAAAGCAACTAAAAAGAAATTAATTTGAATGTGCTTGATTGCAATAAAAAGGCCAATCTTACTGTACAACACAAAATAGTACACAATATCATATTATAATGCACAATATTGTTTTATAATCTCTGCATCATCTTTGAAATATTTTCCTGAAGGCTGGCTTTAGTGTGCATGCTGTTGAAGCTTTAGATTGCAACTGGATGGATAAGAAGTTAGGTTATAAAATATCAAACAAAGGTTTGTGGTTTTCATTCAATAACTATGTACATAAGCTTGAGGTGTAGTAGATGATACCACTTTGAGTACAAAATTAGTACAAAATTATGGTGTTGCTCAAGTGAATTTGTGTTGGTTGAAATTAGACTTTCAATTCAGTTGAACTGATTCCTGTTTTTAATATTGTTGCAATTATTGTTTTAGGAATTCCTGGAACACACACAAGATTTCATGCTTGGCGATACACCCAATATGAAACAGTATGTGGCAGAAGTAGATGGCAGTAACAGGCCTCAGTAAAGCATATTATTATGCATTCTCTGCTCTATCTCGATTTTGATTGGCTGTTGGCATACAGCTAATTTGGGACATCAGCTTCATGTGACATCAATGTTCCAATATTATGGTTCAAAAAGTGTAGCTAGCAACAAGATATTGAAATAATGATGTCATAGCTTGCTGTTGCCAGCTTGTTTACCGTGAAAGAAAATGGGAAAATGAGCGGTTCTTTGCAAAGATTCACCAATGCACTGCTTTAGCATTTCTTATGCATAATAAAATAATTATTGGATTAGGTTTTCGCATAATATCGAGAATTATCAAGTCCTCGGTTTGTGTTATCCACCTTCGGCAGATAATACGAACCTCGGCCTTGATAATTCTTGATATCATGCTTCACCTCATTCAATAATTGTTAAATGTTGTAGCTCCCTTGATAATTTTCAATGTTGGAAAGGGTACATGTATTTGGTTTTGGAAACAAACATTCTAGCTGCCTTAGCTACACAATAGATGTAGAAAAAACAGGGGTTTGTTTCATGGGAATTTCAGGTTCCTGAGCTCTGGTACAGCAGTTGTGAGTTTTACTATTTGAATCTTAGAGATTCATTACCTTCTTTTGGTGTTACCTCCAATGATGATCTTTTTAATTACCCAAAAATTTCATTTTATTTTGTCTCCTTGATAGATGATTTATGTCGACACTGACTTCTTTCCATTGATCAACATGGATGAGGTAAACATATAAATAAGTGTGTGCTGCGTAGCTAGTGTAGAAATACAGATAAAAATCTCTAGAAGATTGATGTACAGTGTACTGCCAAAATAGTGAGGGATCTAAGGTCGTTAGGCCCCGTACACACGGAAACGTTTTCTTGCGTTTTTGTATTGTTTCAAGTAATGAGCTAGTTGTTCTCGATTCCCTTGAAAACAGTAAACACTATTTTAATAGAACACCAACCTTTAAAAGACATTGGCAACAAAAATTAAGTTTGTCTAATGTGAAAGAACTCGTAAAATGATAGAGTAACACCTTTTACAACTTTTCCGTATTTTATTTCGTTTTTGAAATATTTCAGTTTGTTTGATATGTAAATGAGATGGTCTCTGACGTCAGGTGTTGGGTGGAGAATTTTCACTCATTAAAATATTAGTTCCATCTTCAAGTTTGTTCCACAAATTTACTTGAAAATGTGCGTATAATAACTCCTCATGATAATGAATGTTGTAAACTTAGCAATCACTGAGTTATAAGACTTTTATAATAAGTGAAAATTCTCTACCCTGCACGTCAGAGACCATCTCATTTATATATCAAACAAACTGAAATATTTCAAAAACGAAGTAAAATACCGAAACGTTGTAAAAGGTGTTACTCTATCATTTTACGAGTTCTTTCATATTAGACAAACTTAATTTTTGTTGCCAATGAGTATTTGATTTGGACGAGGTTCAGTTTGTAGGAAATCTTGTTGTATTGTTTTAATTACCATGTATAGTTAATAATTAAAAACGTTGCGTCCATTTATGAAGTTGAATCTCTTTTTTTAAGCTCATTGATTCACCAGCAGATTTTTCCGCCGTGTACTGTGGCCGACCGGTAAGGTGGACGTGATCTATGAGTACACTATGAATGCTTCTCTAATTTCTACCTTGTTCTATTATCAGGGTGTCTTGGATCCTTGTTTCAACGCTGGATTAGCAGTGTTCAAGTTAGTTTTAGCTGCATTTTTCATGTTGCTTCAGAAAGTTTTGAACTCGTGTAAATGCAATTGATGGTTTGTTAGTTTTAAATGAGAATTTTTCTCGCAACGCAATTTTTGCTGGAAAAAATTTGGAGGTTGCTGTGGGATGTGAGATGGACGCAAGTTGTTTTACGATCTGCGATGCGATTTTGTTTATCTTGAAAATGCTGTATCTTTACCCTGTTAGTTCTCCCCCGTGATTCTCCGTAGATATGTAGATGATATTTATATTTTCTCTGCAACTCACAATGCAATATTTGTACTGTTAAAATGCCTATCTCACGTTTGGTGATTTTACATATCTGTAATATTTGGGTCTTCCTGAGCAAAATTATAATATATATTATCAGCTGCAAATTTCATCTTCATCATGGAGTTTTTGCTGTCAAAGTTATTGGATGTGATCATTTATTTATTACCTTAGTACTACCAAATATTACATTATTATGCTCTTCCAGTATATGGTGCTTCTAAATCTGAACTTACAAAAATTGAATGCTTTTTGCGAAGATGTTATAAACGCAAATATATTTCGAGGGAAATTAGTGTGCAGGAACTGTTAGAAAAGCAAGATAGAAAACTTTTTAGCAAGGTCGCACAAATTGAACAGCACCCGTTAAGGAACTTATTGCCAAAGAAGAAGGTTAATAGATATGAACTTAGAAATAAATCTAGTAACTTTCCAAAGATTAATACAGATCGTTTCAAAAATTCTTATACTAACCGTCTAATTTTTAAATATAATTTAGCACTGTAGCATGAATGTAGAAATAAGTCTAGTAACTTTCTAAAGATTAATACAAATTGTTTCAAAATTCTTATATTAACTGTCTAATTTTAAATATATTTAGTTTTGTAAATAGGTATAGGTTATATCCTTGTAATTTAATTAGTTTACTAATATGATGTAACATAAGATATGTATTTTTTATCTTGTGATGAAATAAAGACATTTATTATTATTATTATTATTAAGAGGCATTCCAAAAATGCCTCTTGTGACATCACATCCGATAACTTTAACAGCAAAAACGCCCATGAAGATAATTTTTTCGGCTGACAAGATATATTATGATTTTGCTCAGGAAGACCCAAATATTACAAATATGTTTCTTCTCAACGATATATCTAATATGTCTTTATTTCAGACCTTCGTTAAAAACCTATCAGGGCTTAATGGAAAAATGGGAGGTAAATGTTTTGAGAAAACATTAATGAGCTTTCTCGCAGGCTAGCAATATTACTATTTATATAACCAGGGTGTGCTTGTATAAAACAATAAAGTATGCAATAATTATGTCGACTGTGCATCAAAATGACGCGTTCTGCGTCGGATAAAACTTATTTCAATTCATAACATCAGGCTGGGGAATTCAGTATAACGAATTGTCTATTGTGGTTTTAGCTTGATGTTATGAATTGAAATAAGTTTTATCCCGACGCAGAACACGTCATTTTGATGCACAGTCGACATTACGATGACTTATTTTAAAAATGATTCATGATTTAATTATTCCTAAAAAGGATAGCGATAGCCACAATTTCTCATTGAGATTTTGTTCTAATTCCAGGAACTTACTCATATCCTTGGCTGTCCTAATGATCAGGTGGTTCTTTGGTACTACTTCGCATTTAGTGGTACGTTTTAGTGAGGAAGATATCTTGCATAGACTGTCATTAGCTTTGACAGTCATTTTCTTTGACAGTCATTTTCTTTGACAGTCATTTTCTTTGACAGTCATTTTCTTTGCTATTCTCGCTGTCTTCCACGTTGTCATTTATTGGTCGAAGTAATTAAAGGAATACTCCAGCCAAAATACAAATTATGTGGTTCATATGAAAGATCTTACTGACTTTAGTTTATTTCCAAAGTTTCAGCATTCCTATCAATATGGCTAGTTGAAGTTGATAATTTGAGGATTTCGACGCCATATTGGTTTTGAAAATATGACGTACTTTGATTGCGATCACATAGTGATAGCTGTTGTGAATGCTCTTTGGACGATAATTAGTCGAAATAAACTATTTAGTTCCTCATGCAGAAAAGTAGAGGAGCTTCTTAGGCATAATACGAGATAGAATCACTCAGTGACGTCATATTTGAGAAACAAATATGGCGTCGAAATTGGACAAACTCTCCAACTTCAACTAGCCATATCTTCTTAACTAAATTGATTTGAATGCTAAAACTTTGGAAATAAACTAAAGTCAGTAAGATCTTTCATATGAACTACATTTGTATTTTGACTGCAGTATCCCTTTAAATGTGTTTAATTTGAGTACAGAATAACATTATTCCTAGGTCGATGGAATCGTTTACCTTATTCCTACAATGTTAGAAGGAAGCTTTATTACCCAATGAAAGGTACATGTGAAAAAAGTTGAATACATTTCCATATAGGCTTAGTTTTATGAAATAAGTAGTGTATTAGAAATGTTATTATAGTTGACGAAGTAAATGGTTTCTTTATTCTGACGTTTGTGGTTTCTGGTGATGCCCATTCAAGGTGGCTGGTAATAAATTCGAGTATATATGTCTATGTTTCAGCGTATCATTTTGCTGGTTATGGAATTACTCCAAAGCCTTGGGAATTGGACAGGCCTCCAACAGAGAAGGAGGTCAGCAGTTTTCGTGGTCCTGCAATTGAGTATGTTTTGAAGCAACACGTAAAACGCAGTTAAAACTAACTTAAACACTGCTAATCCTGCGTGGTGTACTGTGCTGTCTGCTCTGTGCTGTGCTGTGCTGTGCTGTGCTGTGCTGTGCTGTGCTGTGCAGTGCTGTGCTGTGCAATACTGTGTAGTTCATATGAAAGATCTGTGCTGTGCTGTGCTGTGCTGTGCTGTGCAGTGCTGTGCAGTGCTGTGCTGTGTAGTTCATATGAAAGAGCTGTGCTGTGCTGTGCTGTGCTGTGGTAGCCTGTGTCCCAGTGCATTACGCGCGCGCTGTGTATGGATTAAGATACGCTAACATGACCGCCGTAATGTCACGTACAACTCAGCAATTTATTTTCCCCAACGTGTTCTTGTGATGTTTATTTCAACTTTACTTCCTTCCAGACGAGAACATATGAATATTTTATGGTGGGAAATATTCTACGAAGCTCTTAAAGAGTACAGCTTAAATGACTGGTGGAAAACAACAGAATTTTATAAACCTACTATGGTCTCATCCCGATGAGAAGAATGTAAGTTTAAGAATGCCGGCGCAACTGTTGCGGACGAATGCCGGCGCAACTATTGCGGCCACGAGTGCCGGTGGTTGCACGAGTAGCTTTGTTGACGCGATCAGTGCTATTCAGCGGTTGCAGACAGCAATCACGTGATTGAAGATCAAGATATGATTTGGGAAAATTAACATAAAATATCTCTTAGCCATGTTTTATATTTAATAAATTATATATACCATAAAGAAATTTCAATGTGGAGTAATTCACGACAATCAGAGTATTTGACAATATATAGCGTCTTAACATACATGGGTTACAACCTGAATGTTCATGAAATGAATTATGTAAATTATAAGATGAAGATTTATGAAATATTTAGGATTATCTGTAATTTTTACTAATAAAACAAGGTGGATGTTGTCTTTTACCCTTTTATTATTTTTTACACAAAACACACTTTACGAAGTAAAACCAAACAATGGACAACGGCCAATGAAGGAACTGTCACCACCATGCAGCCTCCTCAATTTACCGCGCATATCAGTTTGTTCGGGTCACTGAGATAGATATGTTGCGTTGATATTTGTTCGTTCGCAAGGCACGTCGGGACGGTGGCTAAGTCGAAAAACATCTGAATGCAAGAACAGAAAAACAGAAAATAAGAAAAGTGTTAAATAAAAAGGAAAATGTGTGTGGATTTTCTTAAGCCATTCTTAACCATTTAGCCTGCCTTGCCTTGCCTTGCCCTGCCTTACCTTGCCTTTCCCTGCCTTGCCTTGCCTTGTCTTACCCTGCCTCGCCTTGCCTTGCCTTGCCCTGCCGTACCTTACCTTGCCTTGCCTTACCTTGCCTTTCCCTGTCTTGTCTTGTCTTGTCTTGTCTCGCCTTGCCTTGTCTTGCCTTGTCTTGTCTCGCCTTGCCTTGTCTTACCCTTCCTCGCCTTGCCTTGTCTTACCTTGCCTTGCCTTTCCTAACTTTGCCTTGCCCTGCCCTGCATTGCCCTGCATTGCCCTGCCTTGCCCTGCCTTGCCTTGCATTGTCTTGTCTTGTCTTGTCTTGCATTGTCTTGTCTTGCCCTGTCTTGCATTGCCCTGTCTTGCATTGCCCTGCCCTGCCCTGCCTACCTTGCCTTGCATTGTCTTGTCTTGCCTTGCTTTGCCTCGCCCTCCCTTGCCCTTTGCCTATCCTATCTATACCCTACATAATGGTTTATATTCAACCTACCGGAAAATGCTCTGCCGTTGGGTGCAGCCACCTTGGACTTTCGATGTACGTATTTATTGCCCATCCAAACGCTTTTAACAACTTGGTTGTCTCATCGTACATTAAAAAAACTGGGAAAATATCATCACAGGACAACTGAAGAGACATATTGTACCAGTAATGCAGTCCTATATTGTGGAAGATTTTATAGAAATGAGCAAGGAAAAAACAGCGAAAGTCCTGCATATCATTGATAGCCAGAAAAACAAAGATTACGTGTCATCATTCTGTTTTTCTCTGTGTGAAATCATGGATAGTAAAAGTTCTTTTACTATCCATGGTGAAATTAAGAAAAAACTTCAAATGTCTTACCCATGCCATTGAAGCACTTTCCTTTCACCCAGGGCTGGTTTGTTCCGTTAATAGCACTTTCCTTTTTCGGAACTGTGAGGATTTTGTGTTTGAATTCATAGGTACTCAACCAACTCTTCACTTGGATGTATAACTGATTCCGTGAATTCTGATTTAACGAATTCGTGCTGTCAGTGCAAATTGTTTTCGGATTTCGAAAGTAAGCTGTTAGAAGAGCTTCTGTAGTGCTTGCCCAAACCCATGGCGAAGAGGCACTTTGCGAAGGGAACGTGGCTGTTGGTGTGACCTATTAACGGTGTGCAGACAAACTTCAGTTGGAAACATTACATATTATTATTACGAGTTGAGTAATAAGAATAGCTACTAAGTTCTCCAAATAATAAGCGAACTCAATATGTCGAAAAATTTGACGGAATGGAATTGAATGCCGTCAAGCACGTAAAGATATTGGGAATTACCATCTCCTGTGTAATCTCCAATGGAATGAGCATCTAGATTATGGCCGGGCCCCGGGGCAGTTGCCCCGGCTACCCTACCCTCTCGGCGGCCCTGGGAATGAGCATGTGAACGACATAATAAAGAAGGCCAATAAGAGCATTTATTATATGTCTTGCGAGTCCGAACTGGCGTATTTGAACGCTGATTGGCTAACGTGCGGGTCCGTACTTTACCGTACGGACTCGGTGTACGGACCCGCACAAAAACAACAAACTACAGCAAAATTAAACGAAATAACAAAAAATGCACGGCCAACTCTATTATCCGGAGGAACTAACCGACGAAGATGATATCTTAAATGCTACGGAGACAGAGTACACTAGAGAAAAAAAGCAAGCCATTTTAAATAATGTTTTCTCTAAATTATTTCTCGTTGTAGTCGAGACATATAATAAATTCCTTATTAACCTCACAAGCTCGGTCCGTACGGGAAAATATTTTGCCGAGCCCGAAGGGCGAGGTCTGTACTCAAAAGATCTCAAGCAAAATATTTTCCCGTACGGACCTCGCGCTCGGTTAATAAGTACTTATTAATTTTTTTGAGGTCCGTAACTCAGGTCCGTAACTAAAATAGAGCCTTTTGATTGGCTGAGTACGAGGTCCGTATCACACCAGTACGGACCTCTCGCAACTTTTCGCGCCAAAAAATTGCAATTTTTTTGACTTTGCTCGAAAAAAATAAACACGTTATTTACCGTTTTGGTCGGTCCGTTTTTCCAGTACGGACCTCCCAGCCGGTAAATAATATATATGTACTTTCTCGTTTTGTTAAAGCGTGGAAATGTACCAGCCAATGATATTGTAAAGTTTTATTGCACATGGGTGTCAGACCAGTATTGGAGTACTGCGCTCCAGTTTTCCATCACTCCCTGCCAAAATACTTAAGTGAATAATTTCACCAGGAGTGTCTTATCAAAACAATTTAGATTTTTTCTGCCAATCCACCCTTTCTTGCAGACGCGAAGATCTATGTTGTAAACTTTTCAACACCATCATGAACGAGCCATGCATCCCATAAATTACATAGCCTTTTACCTCCTAGACACGAAGCCAAGTATAGTCTAAGGAACAACAGAATTTTTAACAAGCCTCGTATAAACACTAAGCGATTCCAAAATACATTTATTTCAGGAATGTTGCAGAATTTTTAGCCTTTTGATTTTAATTTTTAGTTTTGTCTATAATATTTGTGTTATTTTATTGTGTTTATATTTAGTACACATAATAGCTTTATATTGCTTTTTAATCATGTAAATTACGCAATTCAGCCTTTTGGCTGCTATGTGATTAATACCTATCTATCTGTTAGACTCGCGCGTAATAACGACATATATCCATGTCTAACCAAGTGCTACGGCTATGATGATGGCTACTTCCATGCCCATGTTTATCACAAATATTGTCGTATAATTAAGAAAGGATTCTTAACTTACGTAAAAGTAGACACCCAAGTGCGTACATGTATGTTACGAGAAAAAGAAACTATTTGATGTTTATTTAACAATAATTATTTTTTAATCCTGTTTTAACTGTAACAACGTGTTGTGTTTCTTTCGAGTGTCCGATACTCTTGTTCAAGACAACAGCACTAATTTTGACCAAAGACAATCCTGTCATCCATGTAATACTTTGACTAATTAACTGGAAGTTGGTGACGTCACACCCAGGGTAAACCTGATGATACTTAGCTACTCTGTGGGTATCCGAATTTCTGCGGAATGCTTCTTAAAATGGTGTAGGGGCGTAGGCAGAGGGTCGGTGGGTGCGATCTCACCCCCCTTTTGGATCCAATTAGGAACAAAATTATATAAAAACAACAACAATTTATACATTATAAGTCAGAAAGACAGAAACTGTAATAAATAGACCTGGTCATCATCATCTGCATGGAGGAGAATGGGGCCGAGAGTACCCATGACCCCTCTCGGGAGGACAAGTTGTTGGTTGTCGTGGAATCATGGATATTATAAAGTTCTTAAACGTTGATTGAACGTTGCCAATCTTGTATTTGAATAGAACTGTAGAAGGCTTTCGTAATAGAATATGTTATCGTAACATACTACAAACATTTTACATTCCTGTAAAAACCTTGAATTTTTGTAAAACAAACAATTCAAATTAAAGGCATTTTCAGACTTTCGATATGTCGGGAAGAAGTCTGCTTGCTGCAACCTTGCTGCCCTGATCCCTCCTTCCGAAATAATTTCATGAGAGGTAAAATGACCCGTTTGAAAAATGCTGCGTACGCCCTTGAATGGTGTGGTTCAATTGAAAAAAGAAGACATTCACAAAAACCGAGTTTCAAACTGAAGTTACGTATTTTGATCGAAAAAGTTTATTTTTAAATTTATTTTGTATTACCAATGTCCTTTAAACACTTACTGTTGCCTGTATTCCAGCAATGTCACCATTTTCATCAAATATCAATCTTGTTGACTTATCTCCACCTTTTACATACCGATTACCAACAAAAACATTGTCGTCTGAAAATAGAAGAACATCCCGCGCAATGTTGGTAATCATGATGATAATGTGATGATGGTTGTGGTGTTGGTTAGTTTTATGACCGCGCCGCGATCGAGAAATTTTATGACGCGTAAAAATCCGAAAATAAACGCAAAAATCTTCCGTTTCCCTCGGTGAATTGTTTGAAAAGTTGCACACTTTATGGTGAAGCTTTACCTTTTTAATTCTTTTTTTTTCCAAAAACTCTATCAGACAAATTTTGCTTAATGTTAAAAAACATGGTGATATTGACAAAACCCAACATCGTACACAGGGATTTTTGCCTCCACGGCGGAAGGTCGGCGAAAATGGATTAATTGTAATTCAGCCAAGTATAATTTATTCATCTAAATCTGAATGCTGTCTTCAAATTTTATAGAAGTGATAGCTATCGCTAAATTGGGTGTATGCTTCTTCATACCTTTTGTAAGAGATAACCATGGATGTTTGGTGGATTATTAAGCTTGTTAGCTGCTTTTATGCCGACGAATACTGACATGAACAACTCTGAAGAGCATTGAATATTTCTCAATTATTCAGGTCAACGAAGTAGACATAGGCAATGGAACAAAGACCACAAAAATTATCATATCTAATTTCTGGGTGTCATGTGACCAGCCGATCCCAGGGCCATTTTCGCCGACCTTCCGCCGTGGAAGCAAAATGCCCTGAGAACGAGGTTGGACAAAACCATCTGAACAACCCTACATTTATTTTTTGATTAAAATGTTTCTCGAAGAAATTCCCTCAAGACTGAAATAAACGCGAGATATGGCAGGAAAAACATGAAACATGATGTCAAAAAAACTGTTATATTTTATACTCGTCGTTGCCATAGCAATGATCTTGAAAAGGTAAATAACAACTCAAAAATAATTGCGAGAATGTCACTAATCTCGATGGAGAATTTCATAAACGCAAGGGGAAAACTTATGGATTATGTAGAAAACCTTACGGAGCCACCTTAAGTAAGTCACACTCATTGTTTACTGTCTTCGCTCGTTGGGGGATAACGGGGGCACGCGAGGATGCGAGGCGGTAAACGTGGGCGGGGCACTTTTACCGCCTCGCATCCTCGTGTTCCCCCGTTATCCCCCAACGAGCGAAGAAGAATCTCTGGCCATGATAGTGATGATGAATCCTCGCTTTGTTTCTGTATTTTGTTATTATTTAAACACATGCATGTACTACACGTCTTACCCTCACAAGAACTGTCTTTTATCCAACCATTATTTTCGGCCTCCCCCTCTGTAGTCGGCATTTGCGAGAACACTCCAAAAGTCACTAAAGATGACATCAGTATTTGATTTTGAAATCAAATTAATTTCTTTATATTTCACATAAAGTTATGAAACATATCTAGATTGACAAATTTTAGGCCAACTTCGTGTATTAGGACTTACCTGCAAATGTATCCCATCCGTGATCTGAAAATAAGACCGAAATGACCTATTAGAATATTTAGTTAAATGCCAAGTCTAGCTAGCTTCCTCCACAGAAACGGCAAAAACATTGTTGAAAGCCGCCGTTTTTGCCTGCTGAGGAGGTTAAAGTCTAGCCTTATTCGTTTTGATTTATGTATTGTTTAACTCTTTCCTATCGGGCTGAAAAACATAAAAAATTGTACCACCTCTTTTTTCTATTGATATCTCTGGAAATAGCCATAACTGTTGCGAAAGTTATACATTTTCTGAAAGCCTGATAAACCGGCTTTTACTAGTGCTTTTAAATTTCCCGAACAAGACACATTATATGTTCATATAAATTAGCATAGTTATCATAAATCATGTTGAAAAACTTTCATTTTTCTAGAAAAGGCCAATCATCATGAAAATAGCATCATGAAAATTCTAATATTGCCACCAATCACGGAGTTTTTTATGAAATCAAATCAAACTTGGCGTCTGACTGGATCTCGTATGCCTGGCGCTTGTCGAGTTTCAATTTTTAATCTTGCGTTACCGTGTGTGCTGTGTTTTTCGATTGTTCTTTTGTTTGCAGTGTGTCCTTGTTATACTGACACGGGGCAGTCTGGGGCCGAGCTTTTCACGCGCATGCTCTGTTCTGCACAACGAGTGTTGTTTGAAAATCTTTGAAATATTTTGAGATTTTCCTTGTTTTGCCGATGAAGAAAAAAGAAAAAGTTTCAAAAACCTGGTCGAGGAGACTTCTTAGTAGCGAAAAGACATCCATAATACTTACAGGTATATCTATGGTAATCCTAAACCATGTAAAGTCCGTGTAATATTTTGAAAAAGTGGTAAAACAATTTTTTCTTGTAGTTTATGAGCAGAGCTTGTCCTCTTTTTTGTCATTTGAACTTTTTGCTGTCCGAGACAGTTAAATATTGCCAGGGTAAGCAGTGAAGATTTATGGATAATTAAGAGAGATATTGGTCGCTTTAAAAATGAAAGCTTCACTTATTATATCGGTATTTCATTATAATCTAGTTATAGACAATTTAGTATATAAAGTAATTTGGTTATATTTTTTGATGAAAAAAATATTTTAGACGGATACAAGTCGCTGTGCGACGGTTGTAATGTGATTATATTGCAAACTAGCCACGTTAGTTTCTTGTAACCTTATATTTTGAAAATCTCCGTTGCGTTGCCAGTATTGTGTTAAGAAAATCAGAAAAGGCTACCGTAGAAAGTATTTTAAAATAAAAATTGAACTTTGTAGTTAAACATGGACTTGAATTTAGTATATAGGTAAAGCGTAAGTATATATAACGATGCTTGAGATATTGCCGTGGGTTCTGCTTTACATACAAAACTTGACTCAATTTGTAAAGCTTGCTCATATATACAACGCGATAGCAGTCATGATGGCTGGACTCATCTAGACTCAAGGCTCTTAACCGCGCGCTTTCTGGGATTCCGCGCCGAACTACGAGCGCGTCCATGTTTTTTTTATCTCGTCTTACTCTGTGATGAAGGGCTCCGCTCGAAACGTCAGCATTTCGTTCCTAACTGAAATCTCGACAGGTCACCCGACTTTTTCGCTTCGCAGTGAATCACACGTGCTCGCAATCAAACTAAAACCAGTTTTGGGTAGTGAAATGGTTGCAAAATATTTCACGGAGAATGGCAGGTAAAACTGCTTTTGCATGAGTTTTCAGCTTTTTTCAAGAAGGATTTTTACTGACGTCTGTCTACTCCAAGCTCTCCCACATTCACTATACAACATTGTGTATATTCTGAACGCAAGGATTTTACTGAGAGATCACGTTGGATGCGACTATACCTGTCCTGTGGATCCAGCTTTGGCCAAGATAAACGTTGATGACGCGGGTGCTCTCACAAAAGATGACGACGTCTGCATTGAAAGCCTGTAGTCGCTGGGATTGTACATGTCTATAGACTTGGTACGAGGCTATACTACCTCCGCTGCAACTTTGACTTCAATAAGCCCACCACTTATTTTTCGGCATAATATTACGACTGCCTTGGATTTCAAGGCAGCACTTCCCTTACGATAGTAAACAATATGAAAAATTGCGGGCCCCGCACAATGCTAATCCGGCCCTTGAACTGGACTTTGGGATCTCCCCCAAAAGTGTCATAAACTGAATGATGGCGTGACTAGTGTTGAAGGCTTCATGGAAAGTGTTCTGGTCATAAACAACATTTGCAGTAACAGTTTGTTTTAAGGTTTTTGTCGAGTTTCGTTTTTGAAGAGGGAAATGTCGTATACTGTGTTGTCATTTTGAGTGTATTAAAATGAGAGAAAGGTGACGCATTTTTTACGACACTTTTTGGGAGTCATCCATGATAATGGGACTCCGCAGCAGGCTTTTAGTCAAGAGTTCAAAACTGGCCGTGCAAAAATTGGTAGGCGTGGCCATGTGGGACTAAAACATGTTTTCCTTGACTTTGAGGGGTGAAAACCATGCTCGAAGTTGGTTTAGAGACCACATAAAAGAAAACATTAATATTTTAATGCTCTAGAATCGTATAACGTTAACCAATGTCAAAGTGTTGAACTCGTTCGTTATTAACAATCAATGAACTGTATACGGTGTTAAAGGAAAATATATTGTAGTGAGCTTGCCAAACTTAGTAGCAAACAGATATTAAGAAACATCAGAAAAGGAGGAACCTGTTAGTTGTTGTTTGAGGAAAATATTTTGCTTAGGCCGCCCATGCGAAAAGTGGCCGTCCAGAAATCTGATTTTTCAAAAGTGGCTGTCCTATGGACGGCTGCCTGGCTATAAAAGCCTGCCCCGCAGTCCAGTTGATATTTAGAAGTCAGTGGTCTTTTCTCGCAAAAGAATGATCGCTGAAATTAAACCACATGAATCAGGACCTTGTCGTTGAAAAGCGAAACGAAATTCCTGCGTAGGATGAAAAGATAACTTTTGGAGGACTTATTCACAAATGTTATACGCAGACATAACTGACCACATTATCATTTTGCGATCCTATAACCAAAGACAAATCTGTCAAATCTATACTATTTTAGAGTACCTCTATGTTGTAGCCATCTACTTTTTCATGCATCATGTTTCTTCTACTTCGTAAAATCTCTACACTTATACTTCGTATGTTCAGTTCCACCGGCCTGTTTATAAAATCGACGTAGTTTTTCAATACTATAGATTACGATTTTATATTGTTGCGTGTTTACTTACCAAGTGCCAAAACATCTTTCCTTAATAATCCAAGGCAGAGAACACCCAAAAGACGAATCACCACGGACATATTTTCGCCGATTCTTGAAGAGTCTTCGTGTAGCTTGCTCTAAACTTTGACACTTTGTCAGTCATGCACCACGTATACGTCTCAACTCTAGCAATTAAATATCGCAATTAAACCATTTATTTAAATACTAAATCACGGTTTCTCGACTACTGCGAACATCACAGCTGAAATTAATAGTCATATAGGGCGAGGCTTAACTACTTTCCGTAATTTAGAATCTCTTTCTTGTTTGCCTAAACACTGTCCCAAAATGAATACCGCGTAAACCATTTTTAAGACGAAATGTCAAGAAACGGTCGTCTTGTTGTTCATTAAAATTTATTTTTACAAATATTAAATACAATCTGGAACGACATTCTCAAATGTTCATTTTATTTCGAGTTCTATAAATTTAAACATTTGTATATATATATATATATATATATATGTATATATATATATATATTAGGTAATATTAATATGTATGTATATATATATATATATATATTAGGTAATATTTGGCATTTCACTCGATCAAACTACATGTTGAAAGGATTTATGGTGAAGGAAAATTTCGAGTGTTGGAATACATACATTTTAAGACCAAACTGGGACCAGTTGCGAAAAATGCAACTTCAAGGCCTTCCGGCTGGAATTTTTCCGCAGGGTCGCGGGTTCAATTCCAGCCGGGTCCCGGTTTGGTCTTAAAATGTATGTATTCCAACACTCGAAATTTTCCTTCACCGTAAATCCTTTCAATATATATATATATATATATGTATGTATATATAATATATGTTTTACGATATATAAAATTAATTTTAAAGATGATATTATGTTTAGAACTAGAACATATATAAAAAAACATCGCACATCCAAACATTACTGATATATAGTGACTGCCACGCATTATAGACAATATATCAATCGAACCAGGATCATTGCAACCTTCTCTCTCTATCTGAATCGGTATAACTCAATGGTTAGAGCATATAGTCTCATCAGCAATCAGAAGGTGACAGCTTCGATCACTGTCCGGGACTCATATATTTCTCAGGATTTGAACTTGACGATCGCGTCCAACGTCGTCTTACTTTTATTTATTGCTTTTACTTCAATAACACATCATCCAAGCTTACCGCTTTCTTTTATCACACACCGCGGCGCCATATTATTTAATTCATATCGAATTGTTGCAATCTTACGCTAATATGTTTTTTAATAACCCCATCTGGAATATCCCAACGCCAGCGGGAGTTTTTAAATAAAAAAATTAGGACGGTTCCAAACAAGCCCTGTCGAGTGCGAGCATCGAACCTGTAACCGGTTCCAACGGTTACTACCCGCATGTTCTATAACCACTGAGCAGCTGACCATTAGTAAGGGTACTAATATCCATTGCTCTGAGTACTTTAGCTAGTGTCGGGAACTCGTGACTAGGCTCAGAGCACTGCACTAGCAAGGCCTCTAAGTTGCATTTTTCGCAACTGGTCCCGGTTTGGTCTTAAAGTGTATATATTCCAACACTCGAAATTTGCCTTCACCACAAATCCTTGCCACATGTAGGATGATCATATGGCTCGGCTTTGTAACTAGGCAATCTATCTCAACACGATCAGAATTCACAGCTGTCGATCAGCCAACCTGTATTAAATTCACATGCCAGGGGCGGGGTAGCCCACTGGGATATTTCCAGAGGGGCCCTAGAGGGCCCCCAGATCGTATAGGCCCTTAAAATCATACTTTAAAAAGTTCTAAAAAAGTTAAAATTTCCATGATATAGACCCACTGATCTCTAAATAAAGACTGGATCGAGCAACTATTCTTCAGAAAATGAAGCCGGAAGTCCGCCATTACTAAGGGACCAACTGAGAATCCTATGAGGTTTTTTGATGGTTTATGTGCTCTTACCATCGACAAAATAAAATAATATTACTATAAAGAGGACCAGAAAACATTTTTCAAATTACTGGGTAAAACGATTCATCGCCTACCTACAAATTTACTGCGACTTTGGTCCCTTAGCAATGGCCGCCGTTGGCTCTAACCAGTGAGAGAAGTCTGATATGAGACGTCAAATTAGGTTCAAGATTTTATGCATTTAATGTTAACAAAGAAACTATATTGGCCAGACACTAAACCTATTTCTCGAGCGTCACAGTTTGATTTGCTTGCAAACTCGGAGCTTCTAATGATCTCTCGTTAATTTACATTATGCAAATATGCAGGCTTCAAAATCAGCTCATCAGATACAATAGAAAGCCCCATCCAGTCTTTATTTAGAGATCAGTGTATAGACCTTATTTCAAGCTGCATTTAAATTATCTCTTATAGCCTCGTTTTAGAAGAAAAATTATTTTGAATTTCGTACACGATAACGATTCTATAAGGGTTAATCTATATGCATATAAAATAATATTAAATTGCAGCCATTTTGGAATAAGCTAGGTCTATTTTTAGTAATATTTTTTCTACGCGACAGTCACGGTCCCCGTTTGGTCTTAAAATGTATATATTCCAACACTCGAAATTTTTAACATGCAGTTAGAACATGCAGTTAGGTCGAGTGAAATGTCAAATATATTACTTGTATAGACAGACCTCTTTCATAATGACAGTCAGTCTAAATATTCTTTTACATGCATGCCTGATTAGCCTTTCTGGCCTCGTTACAAAGCGAAGATTCTTTGGAATTACAGACACACGAACGAGGTCAGAAAGGCTAATTTAAATGAACATAAAAGAATATTTAATTTGGGTGCCATTATGAAAGAGGTCTATAATATATACTCAATTATTATCCCGGCATTACTACGTAATAGATAAAATACGAGCCCATACAGATCTGACGCGAGTATTTTATCGTACTTGTGAAATGAACCAATGAACGATGCTATATAGGCTTAATTAGTATTCATAACTATGTAAAAGATCGTCCTAATAAGCATTCATAACTTTGTTAAAGATCGTCTAATCAGTATTCAATCTTTATTGAGCTTTAAAAAGCTATACATGTGACCAAAATACCATGCTGTGATTGTGGCTTAGCCTCAATGCCTCATTAATTGTTGATGAATTTCACAAGTAGTAGTTAAAACATGAGCGGCCGATGTTTATGGGCAGTTACAATGGCGAGCCGCACTTGTAAAATGAGTAGAATATATAATATATACTTTGTTTGGAAGTTGTAGAAACGGTACAAACAAATTATTTTAACTCCGAAAAAGCTCAATTTGAGCAAGTTAACTTTGATAAAACATTGATGTTTTATTAATCAGCAAGTTAACTTTGATAAAACATTAATGTTTTATTAATCAATGTTTTATCCTGGGTTAAAGATGCTGATTAAATATTAATTTATTTTGAATTTTCTTCATGAATTATTAATAAGTTTTACAAATTATACATACAGAACTCGTGACTAGGTTCTCGGCAACGGCCTCCCCAACCTCGTTCCCAGGGCCTTATCTCCGCTCGCCGCCCGCCCCCCACGTTCGCTGCGAAAAGACCCTGGTCGGGGCTGGTCACATGCATCCCATATTCTGGGATACTTTTACCGAGTGTCGTTAGGGAGGGTAGGAGGGTTGTTCTCACATGGTGTTTCGTGCTGCGTGTTTTTTCTACATTCGATTTTCTTTTGACGCGTTTCAAATTTCGTATTAAGTGTTGGTTCTCACAAGAGCAAAATAAGTATTTGACATGATCGATTGGGCTCGCCTTTTTCTTTTGTTGCGAGGATTACAATGTTATGTTTTGTTAGTTTTGATTATCGACGTTTTCCGCTGCCAAAATATCAACCTTGCAAGTTATAGTACTAAAAAGCCGTCTGTGGTTATGTCGAAATAACTAAGTTCTTCAAAGAAGTGTTATAGTTCTGGGAGTTCAAATTCGCGTTGTTATGCCTCAACTAATTTGCGATGCGAATCACAGTACAAACATTTTTTGTCGAGGCAATTCTCACATACTTAAATAAGAATTTATACGCGTTCAAGACCACAATTTCTGACATACAGTCATTGATAAAGTTCAAGAGGTAGTCTCAAAATTTCAAAAACAAAGCTGGTATTCCATGCCAACGACTCACTTCGCGCACCCTTCGAGCGGAAATCAAGATTGTTTGTTGTTTTAGGCTCGCGCTAGATTATTTCAATCATAATTTATTTTTATCCTAGCACAGAACGATCCTAGGATATATATACCGGTATTACTTTGTCACGCGTAATGTGTTTGATTTTGGTATTCAGTTAGAACGTTTTATCATTTTTTCAGAATGACAGATCAGAAATTTTGGAAACAGCGGCAATATTAATGTCTCTGTAAATACAATGAAATAGGTTTCGCCGCGATGTTAATTTCAGTCTGGGCCGGCAATGTTTATTTACCTCCCTAAACAAAACGTCTTCCATTTTCTTTAACATGTATAAGCGCATTTAGCGGAGACACCTAGGAGACATTACAATAATTACGGGGTGAACTACAAACGTTGTCGCCTGTCGTCCATAGTTTATCTTGTCGTGGAAGAGCGAGGGAAGAAGGTGAAATATTATCGACTTTCCATAACCCGTTAGAAGCACAGCTACAACAACGTTTATACCACAGTAGACTGCCTGTAAACACTTAACTTACTTAGGTTTCACTTTATAACTTGAATAGCTGCTATTGAAGATTGCAAACTGAAGACTACTTAAAAACATCGATACTGTGCTTGAAGGACTCCTCCCTGACTCTAACGTTTTGTCAACTAGCACGTGACCAGCCCCGACCAGGGTCTTTTCGCAGCGGGGGGGGGGGGGGGGGGGGGGGGCGGGCGGAGATAAGACCCTGGGAACGAGGTTGCGGCCTCCCTAGCTGAGTTTGCTAATATATGTATTTAATTATAACTGGTCATAATATATGTATTTAATTATAACTGGTCAGAGCACTGCACCTCAATTCCAGCCGGACGGCTTTGATGTTGCATTTTTCGCAACTGGTCCTGCAGTTAATGTTTATTCTTAAAATGTATCATATTCCAACACTGGAAATTTTCCGATGTCGTTGATATTCCTGAGCGTCTGCTAGTCAGATTAAAACTAGGCAACGGTTAACAAAAATTCCAATCATTAAAGTTAATGAACCGATGTTGTATTGGAATCATTGGATCCACTGACGTGTAGCGAAGTACCGGCACTGGTTGACTCGGTCGTGGACTCTATATGTTTTCAAATCAACTCTAGTCAAAACAACAATATCATTATCGCAGCTAATATAAACACAATACTGCCGTTTTACCCAAATCACAAAGAATACGAGTATATAGATTAAGATTATCAAAGCTCTGCAAAAATTGTTCAAGTCATTAGATATTATTCCCACCAAGGTAAACATATTATAATATTATTATAGTTAGTATATGTATATCAAGCTATATCGTATAATCTGTCACTGTTAGATATAACTTTTAACAATAAACTATACCACTAAATATGAACTAACTGTGTTTCCATTTAATTTTTGTTTTGCGTATAGTGCTAACTGCTGTTTATCCATCAGGATGTGATATCGAAATCAGCCTTCATAGTAAGGGAGCAAAGGAATTTCACGTTCAAAAACGCAGTGAATCCGTGGTACTTCATGTTTATTTTGCCGCCGAAACGAGACAGTTTCTGACGAATCCGGTACTTTTGAATCCGAAATTTAATGTGAGTTTTTGAATCCGAACTCTAGTGAATCCGAATAGTGACTGATCGTGTAAACCACGGTCCGCGGGAGATATACTTCTCGCAATTATCCATGGATGTGCCTGAGCTCATGCATCTAGTTGATCTGTTTGGACTTCGGTGTATTATCTACCGAAACCCTGGTGTATCTTCATGTATATTAAACGATTCACGAATGCTTTCATCGATACTATGAATCTAAAACCGCAATGTTTAGTCCTACGTGGAAACGCAATATTATATTAGAAGTATATAGCTTTGTTTCCCTAATGCTCCCCGTTACCATAAACAAAGTAGACACGTCGCTGATTTTAGTCACGCTTGAGAGTATTTTCATTTTTTAATATCCGAGTTAAAGTCCATCTGAGAGCAGTAAAAAAGTAAAGTGCTGCGTTGGCATTGTTTTGGATATATAAACAATGCGAAAAGGTGGTGAACTGTTGAGATTTTAGGAACGAAATACTGACGTTTTGAGCAGAGCCCTTCATCAGAGTAAGACTGCCAAGGGCTCCGCTCGAAACGTCAGTATTTTTCGTTCCTATACTCTCGGCAGTTCACCAGCACGATACGCTTTCTCGGCTTACGACGATTGTCATTCTCGCGTATGTGTTATACGAGGCACAATTCTTGTTTCGGATTCGATGGCAAACGCCTCTTGGCTGGAGTGAATCAAAATTAATGACCGAATCATATAAGGAAAAGGGCACAAAGACTTTGAGAGGCGGGCTGGTGATATGGCCTTGTTTACATGAAGAGCGGGTTGAAAGTCGAATCGGATCGTAAAACGCTGTGGCAATCCGATCTTCTTGGGGGATATACTTCATGGTAACAATACATATAGTCTCCCATAGGGTTAGGATGGGAAGGTCCTAATTTCGAGTCATCTCTTAGCATTGTCCTTATCAATGTCAATTTTATTAAAAATAACTAAGCAGCTAAAGAATAAAGATCATCTTTCCACTTTCAGAAAATCAAAAGAACCCTTTGAACACAGCTCGTCAAACCAAGGAATATAATATTCCATATGAACCCTTTGAACATATACAGTAGCTCGTCAAACGAAGGAGTATATCCCCAAGGAGTACATTCTATATGAAGTATCGAAAACGATTTTATCTGTGTCTTATGGTTGCAATTACCGTGTTGTTTTTCCGTTCGTTCCCGAAACTCGACATATCTACATGGAGTTTACTTCTCATGACAGCGGAGGAGAGCAGTTTCTTAAGAACATGGTGTCGGATACAGTGCGCACAGCTCGATGTAAATCAACTTCTAGGATCCTGTAAAGCTTGCGTGCACAACACTGGTTATACTAGAACTAGCTGTGGACATCGCAAGTCTAGCGAAGCCGCAACGAACGTCAAGTACAGTTATTTATCATGGCAACTCATTCGTCCAGCAGGACATTTCAGCCATCTCTTTATCACGACGAAAAACTCGAGTGGATGCGCAAAGTCCATTGGAGGCGATCACTGGAAAGTTTCCCTAAAAGGTCCCTCGATTCTTCGCGCGTTTGTTTTTGACCTTGGAAATGGAAGTTACGAAGCAGTGTTGCTGCCCCGGGAAGCAGGAAGATATAGAGTGGATATCATTTTGGTTTACAGCCTTTGTAAGGGACTCATGAATACCGCATGGACTGAATCACAAGGCTCCCGGGATTTAGGTACGAGTGGATAATTCAATTAGCAGGTTAGGAACTCTAAGCATCTGGGCATTGTTATGGCGACGTGGAGAACACTGTCTGGAATGATACTCGCAGTAAAAGAACTGAAAGCTCTTTGAAACAAAATTTATTTCGAGACCAAAGGAAAAATTATAACTGTTTTTCGGCCTAGCATCAGTAGCATGAAATTTGCTTTTTAATAAATTGGAGATCGTGGCTAAATGGGATACGCGATAAGGAGTTGACCGTGTGTACTAACCTAGCCCTTAAACATAAGGTTATATATTATTAAGGTTTGCTGGGTTAGTATTAAGGCGTTATATTGGAATTAGTTTTTCTTTGGATTAGCGTGAACTACGACCCAGCGAATTTGGCCCCCAGCCCCCATAGCAGCATACGGAAAAGCCTATTCTACGACGTAATCCACTAGTTAAGCCAACCAATTATCACCAACGTTTTTTCAACCGATTTCGAACAAACAAAAATGATTTTCGGGGGGGGGGGGGGCTGGGCGACCGTCACTACTCACCACCCTGCCGGCGTCACTCTCAATCAATTTTCGTAAAGGCCCATCTACACGATACGATTCATCGTATACGCTTGTCATTCTGGCGTACGTTGTATACAATTGTTTGCATGCGACATAATTCTTGTTTATGATTCGATGGCGAATGTTGACACGCGTGTACAGTTTGATCACATCACCAAGATCACAATCGTATACGACAAATCGTATCGTGTAGAAAGGCCTTAATAACACTAGTTAGTTTTTATCGTAAAGTTTTCTTTTTTAAGAGTCATTTCATTCACCATGACAACACAGTCAATCCTTTTGCAATGTGAAATACGATTCAATCGACACAATATCCATGTGTAGTTTACCTAACCATAACCTTATATTTTTTGGTGCAAATTGAATAGCGATTAATATAATTTTTTTTTGAAGGAAAGATTGAACACTACATTGATATACCAAGTTCAAAAGAAGAGCCTCTTTTACACAGTAAGTGATCGAACTGATTACTTTTGCGAAAAATGTATAATGTGAAAAATGTATGTACAATGAAATTTTTATTTTCATACGTGAACATTTATTTCACATGCATATATGAAACAAATTTCATACTATGAGAACATAATAATATATAAAATCTGCTTGATTTTCACATGTGAAATGAAAAATTTCATATGTAAAAATTTTTGCGCACGAAATTTTTATTTTCATATGTGGAAATTTATTTCACATACGATTTTTTTATTTCACATGCATTTCACATGCATATGAAACAAATTTCATGTGTGAAAATTGAAGATATGAGATCTACTTTTCACATGTGAGATGAAAAATTTATGTTAAAATTAATGTTTTTCCACATGATATTTTTCATTTCATATGTGAAATCAACCGTTTTGCATATAATAATAATAATAATAATAATAATAATAATAATAATAATAATGGAAACTTTATTAATTGACTTTTTAGATAATATACAACTGTAAATCTCGCTTATTTAAGGTAACTTACAATCGGCTACTTGAATCAACACTAACAATATATAACTAATATCGATCGTCGTCATTCTCTTAATACAATATTTTTGGTGAGTCTTTTCAAGACTAAGATCATTCAGCATTTCTATGAATGTAGAACATTCTGCTGCAAAGACACCAAGGGAGCTGATCGATAGGTTTACAAATTTAACTGATCTGAATTGTTCACTTTGACTTTGTTCCCTAATCAATTCTGAATATTTGGAATTTTTACGATCGATGTTGTTTTGAAGATTTGACTCAAAACCAACAGTCAGTTCAACAATGTAGAGGCATCCGTTTGCAGTTGATAGGAGCAAGTCTGGACGGTATGTGTCACCAGTTATTATGGATGGACTTTTATAACCAGGAAGATCAACATAAAGACTTGAACCACTTACGGTCTGTAGGGTCGTTGTGAGAAAGTTCAAGATAGAGTCGTGTCTCCAGGTAAATCGTTCTAGGTACGATTGGCAACCTGCCACTACGTGAAGAAGAGTTTCCGGGGCCAGACAAAGAGAGCAATCTGAAGTTGGTGATATACCCCATCTTGCAAGGTTTTGGCGCGTGGGAAGAGAGTTAGTTATTCATATATCGTATCGTAAAATTAAAAATATTTTTCGGGAGATTGGACTGAGACGCACACCATATTTTCGTAAGCTGGGGAAAGGAGAACTTAGTAATATTGGAGAAAAAGGATCCCTGACAGGTTAAATGGTTATGAAAATGGTTATAATAATAATAATAATAATAATAATAATAATAATAATAAAGACGTATTAGGAGCATTATACAATAGTCTCAATGCTCTAGTTACAACAATATATTCTTAATGTTACTTATAAAACTAATTACAGTTTCATTATAAGATAAAGCCTACTACATATATTACCACTATGAACAAAAAACTATTAATTTTAAAAAAGAAAAATATCAGTGCTTCTAATTTCCTGTGGTAATGAATTCCACAGTTTTGGCGCGGCAACTGAGAATGTTCTGTCTCCATGAGTCACCGTTTTGGATTTTGGCTCAAGTAGCAGATTTCGGTTAGATGATCTTAAAGTACGAGTAGGTTTAGGTTTTGGCATATTTCTACTTTTATTTTTATGCCTACGCAACGGATGGAACCATTGGAACCTCGTACGAAATGTAACGATCGTCTTTTACAGTAGTTCCTATACTTATTGTTTCATATCTCTTCGTTGTTTGTTTTTTATTCAGGACTTCAGTACCACATGAAATTCCATGATTGTTTTGATGCATCTGGACATCATTATCAGACGGGGGGATGGCGAAGGCGTTGTGTGTTCTTATGGAACGGAGATGGAACCTGGGAGAACGTAAGAGGGGAGTTAAAGTGGCGTCCTTATATCAAGATAGATGGTAAGGAGGCTGGAAGGACTAGTTGGGAAAAATAGGTACACAGTGCGCACATGTGTCTACCGTATTTGTGATAGGACATTAGCAATACAAATTAAGTTTGTCTAATATGAAAGAACTCGTAAAATGATAGAGTAACACCTTTTACAACATTTCCGTATTTTACTTCGTTTTTGAAATATTTCAGTTTGTTTGATATGCAAATGAGATATGGTCTCTCATGACGTCAGCCGTCAGGGGCAGGGTAAAGAATTTTCACTCATAAAATATTAGTTACATGTTCAAGTTTGTTCCACAAATTTACTTGAAAATGTGCGTATAATAACTCCTCATGGTAATGAACGTAATTGTAAACTTCCTTCTACCTAGCACCTGACGTCAGAGACCATCTCATTTACATATCAAACAAACTGAAATATTTCAAAAACGAAGTAAAATACGAAAAAGTTGTAAAAGGTGTTACTCTATCATTTTACGAGTTCTTTCATATTAGATAAACTTAATTTTTGTTGCCAATGTCCTTCGTTGTTAATTTTCAAAGCATTATGTTCTATTATTACACCTGTTTTTTTACTTTTAAATCACTATGTTTACGTTGTATACAAGTAAGCTCTTTTGGCTGCGTTAACTCAGAACTTGAATGATGCTCTGATGTTGTCCCAAGAGAACAGGACAAATCGCTTAACTTCGCGGTATACAAGGCTGAAGTGAAAAGTTTAGCGACAAATTATTCACGTGGTGTTTATCCATAACTTGATTTGTTCTAGATAGACCCAGAAAAGTTGATTATCGGAAACGTGGAGCTGTAAGAAAAAACGGAACTTTGTGGTTCTATGGAGATAGACATTCTCAGATTTTTCACTCTGTCATTCACAGACCATTATGCAAGAAAATTTTTAAAAACTGTAAGTACTTCAGTTGATCGTCCAGGTGACTGACGTTTCGACAGCCTCAGCGCCGTCCTCTTCAGAGTCAGGACGATCAACTTCACACATCTAATGATACTCCTAGGTTCAAGCCATTTACTTTATTGAAAATCATGCTAACTAATGATGAAATCCATTAGGTGAAGAGGTGACAACGTTTTATCAACCAGAGCTACAAGATTTAACCAAGTTAAGTGTCGAGAACATAATCGAGCTTGTCCTCAATAGTTTACGATTGTTGCTAAGACATTCAATACAACAATCTGAGAATGCATTAATTCTCAATTCAAACTTTATTGGCCATCTTCCGTATAGAAGCTATACCGTGATCGTCGATGAAATTGCAAAGTTGCTGCTGGAAAATTCTAATAGTTCAGTACATGCACAAATAGTTTGGAGTACAATGACATCATCATTACCAGTACGTCATCATTGTTTGCAGGGAAGTAGCGATTTCTTCCTTCCATCTTGCCTTCCTTTTCTTCTTCCTCCTCCCTTCCTTCCTTCCTCCTTTCCTTCCTTCCTTCCTTCCTTCCTTCCTTCCTTCCTTCCTTCCTTCCTTCCTTCCTTCCTTCCTTCCTTCCTTCCTTCCTTCCTTCCTTCCTTCCTTCCTTCCTCCTTTCCTTCCTTCCTTCCTCCATCCCTCTCCTTCCTTCCTTCCGTCCTCCTTTCCTTCCTTCCTTCCTCCATCCCTCTCCTTCCTTCCCTCCCTCCTTCCTTCCTCCTTTCCTTAATCCTTCCTCCCTCCTTTCCTTCCTTCCTCCTTTCCTTAATCCTTCCTTCCTCCTTTCCTTCCTTCCTCCCTCCATCCCTCCCTCCCTCCCTCCCTCCCTCCCTCCCTCCCTCCCTTCCTTCCTTCCTTCCTTCCTTCGTTCTACTACCCAAATATCGATAACCTGTACATCTCCTTTTACATCATTAACTATCTATTTTGTATTTGTTTTATCTGCCTTTAGTATTCCCATGTTTATAATGCCTACACAAATCAAAAGATGTGTAATATCAACATTCCTATTCTGGATATATTTCCACTTACTGATAGCCATCCTCATTACATCCATTCTTCAAAAGAAACCAATACAAGCCTAGAATTGATATTTGAATCAGTCGAAAGACTACTAGAAGATTTTTTTGAACAAACTGCAAATAGATAATTCAGAACTATTTTTTTACAGGAGATAAATTTTTAAAAAGAAAATATGTTTGTTTAACTAGAGAATAACACTCTATATAAAAATTTGTAATATTTATGATTGGTCACTTGAAAGCCATTCATCAGAAGCATCATATTAAATCTATTTTATAATAATGGGATAACAACTCTATCAGAGGCGTAGGAACGGATTTAAAGTTGAGGTGGGGCTGAAGTCGACAAGCAGGTAATCGGTGACCAGATTTTAAGGGGTGTGGGGGTGTTCCCCCTGGAAAATTTTGAAATCTAGAAGCTCGGAAAGACAATTTACAGCAATTTGAGCAAACTTCAAATAGTTCAAATGAATACAAGATTACCTGCTACCTCTTACCATGTGACGCCATTTTTTGTGCCTAGTACTGACAGAAGGGTCTCGGCTACACCCGTTTGTAAAATTTTGTGTAGATGAAGCCCGTAGGATAGATTACCTTAAGTAGCTTCTCTCTTAGCCTCTATAATCGTACTAATACAATAGGAAAAACATTAAATTTAGCAACGCCTGTCCTGATTTGGGGGGGAGGGGTTTAAAATTTGGGGGGGGCGGGCTGAAGCCCAGTTCCTATGCCTATTAACTCTATAGAATAGATAGTACTTTCATATAGTGAAGGGGGCCAGACAATTTTTATTGAGAAGTATTCCAACCTACATAGCTTCAAACTTTTGTCTATTCAAAATTGTCTATTGAATTTGTTGTTACTTTAAAATATATTATAATATATATAATACTGTATTATAATATTTTTAAGGTTTTACCTATATTGTATATTAAGATTGATAGTATTTTTTTAAAACTTTCAGTACTACATGTTTTTGCCCTCTATAATAAAGTTTGATTTGATCTATTAATTTAAATTACAACTAATTATTAGCCAAATGCATTTGTCGTATACTATTTCTTAAGGAAAAACATAAAAACAATATTACCAATATTAATACCGTGCTTGTAAATAATATTGGGTGATAGACGTGGATGCACATCCATTTTGATGAATTTTGATAAAAAACCACTTTTTGATGTACAAAGTGCATATCTTTAGGTGACAAGTTATCGGCCATTCCAAAGATATTCATGTATGTACACTTATCAAAATGTTCAACAAGTTGAGGCAGAAATCCCCACTGAATAAAACCATGTAGTCGTATTGGCTGTACTCCCAGATATGATGCAAGCACACCAACATATGCATCGTCAACTGTGAGTTGCTTCACTCTGTCAGCAATTTCGATCATTTGTTTTACTATTTCACCAGACAGTATGTATAGTGCACCTTTCGGGTACCATGGGTAGCGTTTTTGTGGTAAATCGTGCCAGCTGACATAGTGTCTATGTGTTCTGTCCCTGATCACATTAGCTCTATACAGAACCCCTGCATACAATGGTTTTTTTTGGAAATGGTCTGCTTATTACCCATTGGATTAATGAAGGAATATTAATGTATACATCATCGTCTGTTTTTAATAAATATTCATATTTTTGTGATGTTGCCCATTTAAAAGCCATCATTAATTTCTTTGTTATATTTCTGTACGTATCTGGAAAGTCGCCAATTATCATGTCGTTGAAATCCCCGGCTTCTTGAGTTCGTCGGTGGTCCTCTGATGGGTTTCGTGTTTTGCCGAGAAAAAATACAATCCTCCATTGTGTTTGTGTGCCATCGGGTTTTCCCCAAGTGTTCCGAATGGCCATCCTTTTTTGAAAATGATCCTCGCCACTTGCACCGGAGGATATCAAAACTAATAAAAACAGATTGTCCTCTATCAGGGGTTGAACAACTGGCTGAAGAAAGTTTGCTTGGTCTTTTAAAACAGGGTGTTTAGACATATCTTGCCTAACTGGAACTGTGAAGCTTGGTAAATAAAAGTTCACAATGTGTCTGTAGATTGAGCCAGATAGATACAAGGTCACAATGACAGCGATCAACAACAGTAGACGTCGAAAGGGTCGGGTAATTATAAAACGCCACGATCTTCCTGACCCTGGGAGTATAAAGGATTGTATATTTCTCATCCTGTCCAATTTTACAAAGTCTTTAAAATTTTACCGATAAAATATAGAGATGATCCTGTCTTCGTTTGTTTGTCACACAGATACATAATAAACCTTTCTCAAGCAAGGAAATACCAAATATTGATGATTGTTCCACACAATAAATACTAATAATATTACGATAATAAAGCTATTATACAATATATATTCTTTTGTTTCGCCATGTCGACAATTTGTAGGGATATTTAGGGTTAGGAATAGGGATATTTAGGGTTAGAATTAGGGTTTTTTTAGGGTTAGTAGTTAGCAATTTTGTCGGACTTCACTTCGAAAAAACACGGCTTCTCGCGAGTAAACCATATATAGCCTCATTTGTCCCCGTTTATCCTTTCTAAATCTCCTCAATCCTTATTTCTTTGCAAGCGACGCCATGGCAGTTGTGGAAACCGCGAGTGAGATGGACGAAATGAATCCTTCCCATCCTCCTGGTAAGGAAGAAAAATAAATTTGAAATATTAGCTTTTAATCTAGCTAATCTTCCAAAGCTTACATTTATTTATTTATTTTCCTTATCGCTTTTCCTAAACCGAGCAGATACTGAATTTGTTCCTCAGCCTGATGAAGAGATGATAGTGCCAGAACAAATGGTAAACATTGATCGTTCCATCACTAGATAAAACCGTCGATGAACCTAGTATGGAGAGTATAAACGAAGAGGCACCAACCACCGAGCAGAACGTACCCAATGGCGAAACCGATGTGGAAAAAGCTGCGGAAAAACCGAGCGAACCAGATGCTCCCATTATTTTTCCTGAAGAGAAGTCTCGTGACGAAATTCAGAAAGCCATCAACGAACAAGAACTTAAATACTGGAATGCTGTGAAAGAAAACCCACAAGACTTTACGAGTTGGACATATCTATTGCAATTTGTTGAACAAGAGGTGGGCAAAGAGTTCGTAAATTCTGCAAAGGAAAATCCTTTTAACAGAGTTTTGAGGCCCATCTGACTTTGAAATTTGACCGCTTCAAGTCGAAGGAATTCACTTTGAAATATGTTTTGAATTTTAGCCAGTAAAGTTGATCTACTATACTTTATTAGGGCATTGCCGAGTGTCAAGTGCGAGAGCTTGTCGACTTCTGTGGTATAGAAACCAAGAAAAACAACTGCAAATTCTTGCTGCAAATATTGAGTGGGTCTTGACGTAAATTTGGTTGGAAATTTTTCAATTTCGGTGACGTTCTACATTCTTAATAGTATTTATAAAAATCCTTAGGTTTATGTCTTTTTTGTAGTGTCAACTGGAGTCTGCAAGGCAAGCCTTTGATGCTTTCTTGAAGAGATATCCATTTTGTTATGGTTATTGGAAGAAGTTTGCGGACATGGAAAAGAAAAATGGTGATCTTAGTCGAGCACGTGAGGTAGATAATTTTATAATTTATGGTGTATAATTTATAACTATGATCATAATTTATATATATAATTTATGAGGTAGATAATTATTATAATTTATAAATCACTATAATTATATATATATATATATCATAAATTATAATAATTTATATTTATTATAAATTATGATAATTTCAGAATTTATATAAATTATCATAAATTATAATAATTTATATTTATTATAAATTATGATAATTATTATTAAATATATTATATATCTGGAAAGTTTGTAAAATGTGGACAGAACATTTTGGCTGTAATTTTCAAAATAGGAAAATGACTTGTTCCCAGGCTAGATAGCATCTACAGCAATCAGTGACAGCTTTTCTTTGTATTTTTTGGCCTAATTTTGATAGGCACTTTTGCAGCCATGGGAAATTTTTGTGAAAATTGCATGCCATATGAAATTTTAGCAAAAATTGTGCAACTGAGTGAGCATCCATTGCATGTCACAATTGCAAGTCTGTCCGGATTCTAAAATTTTGGTTGCACCCAGTGTTATACTTTTCTTACTAGTCAGTTAAATGAGTTAAAATTGGCAACCATTGCTAGCAGTTATACCGGTTCTTTGGATTTCTGCTCGTTCCCTGTTGCCTATAGTAACTAATTGTAGTCTACAAACAAAAGTGTCTTGTCTTATTTTTATTATAATGCTAGAACAGTTTGTGGACTACCACATTAAATTAACAAGTTGTCCAAAATGGGGTGCTAACAAAATTATGTTACCACCAGATTGCATTGTCTCAAATGCATTCTTGTTTATACAGATCTGTTAGGGTGAGATGGTTTTTATAAAAAACCGAGTGAACCGATTTTTAAAAAACGCGTTCAAAACCATAGTTAAAAAAATATGCATGACGCTACTCGCGCAAGATTTCAGTTTCAAAAACAATTGTATTGATTATAACATTCTAACTACAAATTCAGAATTATTTAAAAATAATTTTTTTTCAGTATCTCACTGGGATACCAGGGTTCAAAGTTCTAGTATCCCTCCTGAGAATCCAGTATCCTGCTTCTGGATACTAGTTACCGCGATTTTCAGTATCCCACCTATTCGTCTGATTCGTTGACTGATACAGTAAAACAACCTTGTACCCAGTGCCCGTACCTAAGGTCTTCCCTCGATTTCCAAGATGGCGACTCGTGCTAACAAAGCTATCGGGAGACCACCGGAGGCATTTACTGCTATACCGATTTTTGAAATTTTGTGGTATCCCATCGGGATACAAGTAAAACAGAAGTCCCGTGGATATCGGGATACCGCAAATTTCAGACCCTGGAATTACAAAGAAACATGCAGTATATAAGATAAATTTTAAGAATTTTATGATCATATTTACAAATAACACTGATTAGACCACAATAGCTGGTATATTCTTGTTTTCCAGCCAATGTCATCCTCCAAGTGGCCAAGGTCTCAGTGACATACTCTGCTTAAATACAAAATGAAGTTCAATATTTTCCTCATCTTTAGGTGTTTGAAAAAGGTGTTGAGGCTATTGCCTTGAGCGTTGACCTCTGGGTTCATTACCTCAATTTTACGTCGCACTCGACAAAAGGACAGCCGGATAGCTCCTCTGTTATGCGGAGGTAATTTGTTTTGTTTTTCTATCCATGTCATAAAGGAGGCGACTTGACCTTTAAATATTTTTGTATTTGTATTTTTTTCTAGCTTGTTTGAAAGAGCCATATCAGCATCGGGTGAAGATTTCCGCTCGGATAAATTGTGGGATGCTTATATAGAATGGGAGAAAGCTCAAAGTCAACTTCAGCGAGTCACAGCATTATATGACCGTGTTTTAACTGTGCCAACTCAAAATTATACCAAGCATTGGGAAAAGTGAGTAGCATAAACTGCTGCAAAGTGTTTTGTGTTATTTTGTAGACAAATGGTATAATTGCTAGGATTTATATTGAAATTAAAGTTGTTTTATTTAAATATCTGTGTTAGAGTTCCTGGGTGGCAAATAGCAACACTAGCAATGCCTATTATTTGGCTTTCTTCAAATGATGTTCTCAGGAAAAAGCAGATTGGGTCCACTTTCTAAAACGGTCTTGTTTCTTTTCATATCCAGACCAATGTTGTAACAGCGGTGAGGGTAATATTCTTAGGTATTATTGATGCTGTTTCATCAACAGAAATTTGATATTACAGTTGGTCATTAGCTAATTAAGACTCAGAGTTATTTTTTGTTCTTTAGGTTTCAAGAACATGTCAATTCAAATCCCTTAAATGAAGTACTCACAGGTGAAGAGTTGCTGAAGTTAAAAGCCGAAGTTGGTGCAGCCCCGCCTGGATTTTCATTTGAAAGTGAACCTACTGTAACTGCTCCCGAAGGTTTGCCTCCCAATTGAGCTTTTTTAAGACCAGTCTTTTTTAACCCCCTTTATATACTCCAGAGGTGACCAGGACCATAGCGAGGGGGTTTTGGTGGGGTTTTGGTGGGTGTAGCACCCCATCTTTTACTAAATTGCAATATTCGGAAAATTCACAGGTCCATTTGGAAAATTGGGACCTGTTTTCTGCAAGACTATTGTAAGAGATTATGTCAAAATATACTGTTTAAATGTGCATTAAATGTGCATTAAATGTACTACTGGTAACAGAAAACTTCACAGTTGAATTTAATACTTTTTATCAAATTTATTTCGACCCACGTTTATCCCAAAATCAAACTTGCTTATCTAGGGGCTCACATATACATTACATTTTACTTTGACATTACTTTGACCTTAATAATTGGTCACAGTAATTTTGACGCTTTGTGTAAAAGTTTCAGTGTATGATTATTATTGCAAGTTTTTTTGAACTTTTATTTCATTTTGCGAAAATGAGTCAAATGACGAAATTACGAATCACAATTGAAAGAACAAACTCGACAGAAGATATTAAAGTTTCTGTGAATACTATTCTGTGTCTCGTAACTTTAATTTCAATGGCTAGACTTATACTCGGTATCCTCATAAAAATCACGATTTTTTTAATCAAAACTAAGGAGTCGTCTTATATTATGAGGTCGACTTATACAAAACAATTAATTATCTTTTGAAAAGTTATTTAACCTCAAAGTTCTGGGATTGCACTGGTTTCTCTTCTGATAAACCTGGATTTTTTCTTAGGAAGTGAAAATGAGGTAACTGAAAATACTGAAACTGAAGGTGAAGAGAAGTCTGAACAAACTGTCATGGTATGCAGAAGAAAGCAACACTATTTTAAGACATAAATAATGTTGTAAATAATATTTAAATTCCCATTTGTCGTCAAAACCGAAAACTGAAAAATCAGTTGAAGATTAGATTGGGCATTTCCACAATAGCAAACAATGAAATAACATTCAGACAATATGCCTAATTTTGTAGGCTGTTTTTTGTAGGTAAACGTTTTTGCTGGGTTTTATAACCTTTGGTATAGTCTCAAATCTAAATAAGCTTCATCCATTTCTCTTCAGATAGATATCTAATAAATAATAATAAATAATAAATCACATTTTCAGGCAACCTTTAGCTAGTAGTTATGTTGTTGTAATAACTTTCTGCTCGTTCCCGGTTGCCAATATCAATGCTGAAAGGAATTGTATTAATTTTCTGTCATTCATGATAGCAAGATCAATGTCCTCTCAGCAATATTACTTTAGAAAAATATTGATACTGTATTTCCTAAAATCCTACACATGGGTTGACTTTTGAAGTTATATATTTGTTGTACTGAATGCCATTAAGACCAGACTCAAAAGAATATATTTGGGAGTAAATCATAAACATGAAATTATGTGTGTGAAGATGATCGTCCGGGTTGTTTGAAACGTCCGTCACCAACCTTAGTCTATCTCGAGACTACAACAACCTGGACGATCAATTTCACACATTTAATGATTAGACATAGTTTGACGATACTCTGGCTTTAAAAAGTTTTTTTGAACGTGACTTAAAAGTTACTGTCCATGACCCAACGTTTCGACACTCCAATCTAGTGTCTTCATGAGGGGTGATCGTTGTAAAGTTAGGATCCCTATTTATACCCTCAGAACCGACGATGACGTTATCTAACAAGATGCAAATAAGCTTCTGGTAATAAACCACCGTCATCGCGATTCAATGGGGCGTGGGCGCTATTGATATGCCAAGCTACAACAATGATACTCCTAGGTTCAAACCATTTACTTTATGAAATTATGTGGCTACATAGACTCAATTGCATTCAATTGCATAGACTCAATTTCATTATAATTTATGTTGTCTAAAGTATACATGTTCTTATTGTAGCAACCAGAAAACCCTGAAGTCAATGCAATTCGTGAGAAAGTCATCGGTGTCAGGAAAGTTTTATATGATGTCAACCAGACGGAGGTCAATAAAAGATGGGTCTTTGAAGACGCTGTGAAACGGCCATACTTTCACGTGAAGCCCTTGGAAAGAGTTCAGTTGAAAAATTGGAGAGAGTATTTGGATTTTGAAATCAGTACAGGAAACCATCGAAGGGTTGTGATTCTGTTTGAAAGATGTGTGATTGCTTGTGCATTGTATGAAGACTTTTGGCAAAAGTTTGCCTGTTACATGGAGGCTCATGATTGTGTAGAAGGGTGTCAGCACGTATACGAAAGAGCATGCAATGTCCACTTGACTTCCAAACCACATATCCATTTGGCATGGGCAGTCTTTGAAGAAAAGCATGGTAATTCACGACAGTTGGCCGGTATTTTCAGTTATTCACGATATTTAGTTGATACCGGTATGGCGGTATTGGTTCTGACGCTATACTGGTCGGTATACTATTACTATACCGTATGAAACACCGGTCGTTATACTACTAGTATACCGTAAGATACACCGGTCGGTATACTACTCCTACTATACCATAAGATACACCACCACTACTATACCATAAGATACACCACCACTACTATATGAATATAATAGAATAAATTATCGATGTTGTAAAGCGCATTTGATCATATACATATGCTAATTTGCGCTATATAAATAGTAAACATTATTATTATTATACCATAAGATACACCACCACTACTATACCATAAGATACACCACTATACCATAAGATACACCACTACTATACCGTAAGATACACCGGTCGGTATAATACTAATACTATACCGTAAGATACACCGGTATCATGACGGCATCAGTTTATCTTTATATTTAAACTGCACGAAAAGTTCACAAATGAGAAACAAACACAATGTGTTTGCGCGCGCGAAATATATAATCTAGATTAGATTTTAACTTTTAAACGATCGCTAAGCCTAAGATGGATAATGTTCTGTCTCGGCGATCGCGACAATTGCGATTGTGGGGTTTGTGGCTTCCGTTTTATCGCTGAGTTTGTTGACTTTTGATTCCTGGCGATCATATATGATACCAGGCTTTTGAATATGGAGTTGAAATATGTAATAAAAGTAAAACATTGAATTTATCCATCTTAATTTTAAACATACTCCCGATTACTCAAACTTTTTTCCATTTTTCCTTGAATGTTTGGGTTATTGGGTGTCAACTGTATTAAAATTCCCATAACGCCCAACTCTATTTTACGTTCATGTTCTCTTGAATTAGAACAATAAACTTAATTACTGATTGATGTCGATACAATACTGCCCAAAAGAATTGTGTAGTCTTAAGGATAATATAATAGAATGTGTTCAAATCAAATCAATTTATTCTGCCACAAATTAAATATTTACAAAAGAAACAGTTAATCAGTTATAGGCAAGGTAGCCCAAAAGAAACCAAAAGGCTTATAAAATCGGGCTCCTTTATCTTATAAATTTAATCCGATAGATATGGAGACAGCTAAGTGGAGACAATAATTATAATAATATCAAATACAGTAATTACAATATTAATAATATATTATTACAGATTGAATAATAAAAGCAGAGAAAAATTCAATTGTCAAGTTCAAAGAATAATCAATAATATGAATGTTAAGACAACTATTACGACGAAAACAAGTAGTTTTTTAATTTATACTGGAATAAAGAAACACTTGACGCATTACGAATATCACAACTTAATGTATTAAAAAATTTCGGGGCTTGATAAATAACTGAAAATTTTCTAATGTTAGTCCTACAAAAGGGTAAATGATACAAGTTAGAATGACGTGTATCATAGTTATGGACTTGACTCGTGCGAAGAAATAGATAATCGAAACTTTTGGGTAGTAAGTTATTTTGGTATAAATACATAAATTTCCCCAATTGATACAAATAGATTTTTTCGAATTTCAATATCTTAAGTTCATCAAAGATTAAATCAGTGTGTGCATTAAATGTTTCTTTATTAATAATTCTAATAATACGCTTTTGAAGCAAGATAATACGTTTTAAATTTGTTGCGTAGGCAGAACCCCAAACAATAAAACAACAATAAAACATGGTTAATAGACTTTCTACTATCCATGGTTATACAAGGCAACCTTTAGCTAGTAGTCATCCCACTTCCAATGAATGTTTACTCGTTCCCGGTTGCCAACATTGAAGCTGAGTGGATATTTATACTTTGCTGTCTGTCATGTGAAAGTAAGGTAGTAGTTCGCACAGCAATATGATCATAATTAAATTACTTGTGAGATTCGAAAAGAATGACTTTGTAATCAATACAATACGCTGAGTACAATCAATACGCTGAATTCTGAAGTTAAGCCAGATCGGACTGGGTAGTACTTGGATGGGTACTACCTCGTTCGATTCCTGAGCTTCGTGTGAGTAGAGTTGTTGATTCTCTCCTGTGCTTCGAGGGTTTTTCTCCGGTTTTCTTCCCTCCCTAATATCAACCTTAGCACGAACTTTAGCTGTGCTCCGAGGTCATCATTGGTCGTATGGTGAAAGCCTGTGGCGCCTTTACTAAACCTTCGACCCGGCCGCGTTGAGCTGCGTCCGTCGTGTAGTTCGTAGAATGATTAGCTTCACCTTTACAATGGACCTTAACATTTCGTTGTATTCTTATATTTAAGGCAATGTCGAGAAAGCAAGAGATATTTTGGCCAACTTGGATAATAGAGTCCCTGGACTTGCTTATGTGAAACTTAGGAGAGTAAATATTGACAGAAGATACAAACGAACTGAAAATGTGTGCAGACTCTATGAAAGTGCCATAAGCGAGAGCACTGAAACAGATTTAATATCATTTTATGCCATCAAATATGCAAGATTTCTAACCAAGGTAAACTAAAAATATTTATTGATAGAAGATAATTTTTCAGTTTAATGTTGGGACATACGAGACAACAAATCGCGGGACATGTTGTGGGGACAAATCCCGTCTCATGCACCATGATGCGGGGACAAAAAGTCCCATCGTATAAACAGCAACTAGAATGTCCCAACCTTTATATCCAGTTGCCCTAAATCGAAATACATTGTGTTCTGGCGATTACTACCTTGAATAATTGACAATGTTTGCTCCTTGGTCTACCTGTATTAATAGTATATCTACTCTATATTGACACTTGTATGTTAAATTTTCACATTGTTTTATTGGCATATTTATTCATAGGTTGTTAAAGATGGTGATAAAGCAAGAAGTGTTTTGAAGACGACGTTAGAAAAAGATAAGGTTTGTGCTGCATTAAATTTTTTTTTGTTAAAATTTGTTCAATACAGTCTGTTGCAGTTGCGCCTTTTTTAAAAGAAGCCTGTATACAATTATATTTAAGATGGCTTTTACACTTTTCAGGAAAACAAAAGACTGTATTTACAATTGCTAGACCTCGAATTAAGTGCCTCTGACATTGATGAGGACAAAGTGGAGGAACTATTTGACATGGTTAAAAATAGTGCTCTTCCAGAAGACGTTAAAGAAGGTTTTTCTCAAAGACGCTTAGAGTTCCTTGAAGATTTCAGTGGTAGCATAGTGAAAATAACTAAGGCGGAAGAAGCTCACTGCAAGTTATACAAATCAAAAACAGGTGTTCCCAGCACAGTTGGAAGAAAAAGATCACAAGAAGATGGGTTTGTTTATCTTTTGTTTGTTTATCTTTCATTTTTAGCCCACCATAGTTAGTAGAGGGGGATGGTTTGGAAGCTCCATTGTCTTTCAAGATGACGCAATGATCGTGTTATTGTATTGGAGAAAGTGATTGTTATTGGCTGGAGAAATGGATTCGTGACGGCGAAGGACTCGCCACACGTGACGATGAAGGACTACACTAATTAAATCCGAACGCGTTATTCGATGACTGCTTCATTATACAAAAAAATACAATCCGTTCAGTGACTGAAAGTGAACAACAACATAGAACAATGACTTTTGCGGACCTTCCAAAACATCCCTTTTACTAACTATGATTCCACTGGACTTCCAAGTCTCCTTTGCAATCCATGGGACCATGGTCTTGCAGGCAACTTTTAGCTAGTAGTTGTGTTGTTATAATGACCTTCTACTCGTTCCCAGCTGCCAAAATCAATGCTGAAAGGAATTATTATTTTACTGTCATTCATGATAGTAAAACCAAACTCCTCTCACCAATATTTCTTTAAAAAAATATCGCTCAGTAGCTCAAAAAATTCTAAACTTTGGTTCGCTTTTAATAAAACTATGAATTGCATGTAATTTTTTTCAGATTTGAAACGAATGCGAAAGTTACCAAAACTGATACAACATCTGATGTAGCGCAAGCTAATACTGCTGTATATGATTCAACCACAGACTACGCTGCTGCTTATCCGACAACATACAACTACACTACTCCACAATGGCCTGGCTATCCAGCTGGAAATTCTGTAAGACCCTTTTCCTGAATGTAAAATGTATAGTTTCTCTTTCAATTAGACAATATATTTAAAAGGAATTTGTTGTACGTGTTATAGATAATACTTAACGCTTCTGGGTTTTATTTTGTTTTTTAGGCTTACAATTATGCAAATTGGTATCAACAGTATGGCCAAGCTTATCAACCAGCACAGTGACAGCACACCTTTTGATACAGAAAAAAGGATTCATTGAATAAACACAGAGTGTAATACAAACTTACAGAGTCTTTTAAAGCTTGCAAGCTATATACCCGTTTGTGTAATATAGTATATAAATCGATGTACAAACTACTAATATTTTAGTTTTTGGTCCACGCTTGTGCCATAGCCTTATAGTTCAAATGTAAAAATGATGTTGCACTAAATTGAACTAAACCTGTTTCAAACCTGTTTTTATGAGTCCAACAGAAACCACATTGGTTCAGTTAAGAAATAGAGGACACCTTCAGTGGGAGAACAAAAAATTGCCATGTGGAAATTTTTATTTTTGTTATAAAATTTCGTTTTAAAAACAGTTAAAATTCATTTATTAAAATGTAGTCTCCGTACTTACGCAAACATTACTCAGCAGTTATAAAAAGAGCTATTTTCTTTTGTTATGGTCGCAATAATTATGGGTAAATGCGGAGCAAAGGCAATTGGGAAACAAGAAAAACGCAAAGGAAGACCTTTCTTTTGAATTTTCATGTTTTATACAGTTTTAGAAACAAATTTTTTATTGTAAAAACAAATTAAATATCTCGTGGTTACACGGACCTGTAGTATGTTCTCGGAAATGGAGGCTCTTTTACGTTTGAATATATTGTTCTGATAATTTACAGACCCTTCGCTTGGGAATTCGACAAAATATTACCCCGAGGGTGTATCATCTCCGATGGGTAATATTTCTATTTCTTTTGGTTTATAAATTTCCGCTTTTTGAAATTTCGGGACTAAAGCCTCTTTTCCAGTCATCGCAAAAACTTCGCAGCGGGCTCGCTGCGAGTACTTGCATGTAAATAAAAAGAACTCGCAGTGCTCGTTGTGAGTTGTTTTTAATCAGATGCAAGTACTCGCAGCGAGCTGTTAACCAGTTTTTGCGATGACTGGAAAAGAGGCTTTACGCCTTCTCAGTAGTAATGTAGTATAGACCATAGAGATCATAAATAAAACTAGGATTGAACGCCGCCATCTTGGATAAATTGGCGAGGCAAGATAGCACACCCGGATGTAAAAACACGGTGATTAGTCGTGAGCATAGGTCAAAGGTCGCTCGCTGTTTTTCATGCGCTTTTGACCAGGGCGCTCTGCTTTTGACAGTGTTGTTTTTTCGAGGTTTTTTGCAAGTTGTGTTGAAACTGCTCATGTGCTAATACACCTTTTTTGGAAATCAAACCAGCCGTGGTAAATTCATGCTCATTTGTATACTGCTCAAACGGTTCAACGTCAGACACGTCATATCACGCACGTCAGCCAACTGCTTTTATCTTTTTTCATGCCCCAGAAATCACCAAAGAGCTAATAAGCATTTTGAATGGTTTGTTTCCAATTTTTATTGTATAAAACAAATTAATTCCATTTTGCCGTTGTCTGTTCAGTTATAGACGTCAGACGTTCTACTTGTGGTCTAGGCAGAGGTCTGGGAACTGGTAATTGTACATCCGGGTCACAGAATAAAGATTAACCAGAAGTCCAACTCTTGTCGGTACCATTGAAGTTTTTGTCCTCGCGCATGTCACCTCGCGCATGTCATTGCTGACGCCACAGAATATAAGCCGCCATGTTCCCAGCAAGTGTATTTCGTGATTTCCAATAGAAGAACATAGGGAAAATATCAGTTGAGGAACGATAAACGGCTGTATAATGAAAATGAGATGTTTGATCTTGGGTTTTTTAACCAAAATTGGTTAACAGAGGGTAAGTGATTGTTTTTTATTCGATATGGATCTACACAGGCATTTTTAACAACTTTTAAATACGGTACAGGAGTAAGGATTTACTAGGATATGATCAAACTCAGAATGCTTCATTATTTATATTCGAGCACGAAAAAAGCGGTAGTCGTTTGAGTTGTTTTGTGCAATCTTCTACATTTAAATTGTATTAATGTACCTTAAATGTGCTTAGTTTTAAGATATTTTCTACTTTTTTATTTACAGAAGATATATAACACTCGTTTTCCAAACTTCAAAGCGTATCATATGCTTGTCTAATATGGAGGGGCAATTCGGACAAAAATGGCATTGGTTCGTACCTCTATGCCATTCGTTCGTAACCTCTATGCCATTCGTTCGTACCTCGCGCACTTCGACATTTCTTCGAACTTTATTTCGTAACAGAAACGATGACAATTTTGGCGGGACATTTGCGACACGTGATTAAAATATGGAAAATGGTAATTTCTCTCAGAGTGATCTTGCTCGGGATCGTAGCAACCTTTTGCAGCGTACAACAACTTTGCTTAGAACTGCCTTAACTGAACTGGAAACAGGAACTAGTTGCACAACTTCCACCACCAAAACACAAGAAGATCTAGGCACAGTTAATCAAGGTGAAGGAGCAAGTATAAATAGTGCCTCCGAGGATTTCAGGTATGTTGCTTTGAAGCAACGGATTCCTTCCTTTATCATATAACTGTTATGTAATTTTAATTCCATTGATTGTTACCCAGCCACCCTGCTATTAAATTAAACTATCACAACTCACAAGTATCTGTTCATAATTCTGTTGTATTAGCATGATTTCGTTGTTTTCTTTTTGTTTCAATCTTCACCATGGTGGAAAGTTCGAATTTTATCCGCCGAATATTTTACGCCGGGTAACAGCATGACAAATTCTATGCGCCAATTACGTCATAACGCGGATTAACGCCTCGCCAATAACAAAGTCAGATTGTATTCCCGAGTATTTTAAAAATTTTCTCGTGGATGCGACCCCCCAAACCGGCTTCCGCCTCCCCGGCGTTTCTCCCCCGCGTGTTTTCCCGCGCGCCTTCACGCAATATTTTGTAGTTTTGAGTCCTGACACATTCTTGGTGAGATCAGGATTAAGCGCTATTTTTCACACGCCCTGACTGTACGTAACTAGATTAAACGCTATTCCAATAGTTGACATATTCAAGTGGCGTCCCAGCGGTGGCGTCCGGGCCAGGCTTTGGCCCATTGTGCCAGCATAATTTTTAGCATAATGGGAGCAAAAAAGCATAATTTCTAAAACGAGCACTGCTCGAGCATAATCCTAAAATTTTAGCACTTTTTTAAGCATAAAAGGTAATATTACTCATTTGGTAGTCTAGAAAGTCAGAAACTTGTTACAAGACCGCTTTCATAGTTTCACTTTCATTGTGGGCAGTAGTAGTGCAGTACACTGTACACCTGAACTGCCGAGCAAAAAGCCTGGGAACGAGCCACGAGGTTGTAAACACTACTGCCAAAATGGCGTCAAACATTTTTTGAGTTGTTGAATTTATGTAAGAATCTGTGAGAATATCGAGCATTTATGTGAGAATATCGAGCATAATTTGTGAATTCTAGCATAATTTTTAGCATAATTAGGCAAAATTGAGAGCAGTGCTATTAGCATAATATGCCAATTTTTTTAGCACAATGGGCCAAAGCCTACGTCCGGCACGGTTAATTGGTAACCAACCAATCCAGCTCGATTTTTCTCGTTGGCTCCTCCGCCCACAAACACACTCGTCAGCGGTTCTTCACGTAAAAACTCGAAAAACACGGGAAAAAACTCACGGAAACCTCTGTGCTATTTCAATGTTTTCTACGGAAACCTCTGTGCTATTTCAATGTTTTCTACATGTGTTTATGTTTACGCCACTGCGCCGCCACAAAGCTACGCCACGCCAGCGAAATGTGCCAAATTAGGACTATTTTTACGCCAAATTGGGCGTGAGGACCAAAATACCACGCCGAATATATTCGGCGTAACATGCCAACTTTCCACCATGGAATCTTCATCAGATACAAAATTATTTTTTTCCACGCTTCTTTTCTAATAAGTTTTAAACAATGTCGAAAATATACTATTAAATGCTGATTTGACTGAATTCTTTATGAATTTGTGTCTTATAGAAAAGCATTTCCAGGACTCTGCTCAAGGAATGTTACACGTCCATCAACAAAATCGTTCAGTCCATCCCCTGCAAGATCTTCAACCAATAGCCAGCCACCATCTAAAAAAAAGAAATCAATGACCGGCTATGTACCTACAAGGTTTCAGCCACCAGACACTTGGACGAATGAAATCTGTATTTTGGCCAAGTGCAATGAATCACATACGCCAGATAGAGATAGACTTAACACTCTAATGTCTGCAGGGATTGGAAAAATGAAAGTAGTATTTCCAAATAAAAATGCATCTCATGATGAACTTGAAAAGTTCATAGGAGAAAAATTTCCAAAGATGAAGACAGCAGGAGGGTTTGAAGTGCTGAGAGCCGTTGGAGGTGGTGAGGGTCAGAGATCCCTTTGTCTTATACCACCAGGAAGAGAAGGTTACACTGTACCACATATTAAGGAAAGGTTGGGCCAGGCAGTAGCCTACTTTCGTCCATTGCAGGCAGATTTGAATGAGGCACCAGTGAAATATGAGGTTAATTAATTTTAAATATGTATCCAATTCTCGTACAGTATTGAATGAACTGTATTTATAAATACAGTATATACAGTATATACAGTATATACAGTATATACATATAGATATACATATAGATATATATATATAGATATAGATATATATATATATATAGATATATAGATATAGATGTATATATAGATATATATATAGATATATATATATATAGATATATATATAGATATATATATATATAGATATATATATATAGATATATATATATATATAGCAAAGTGAAAAGGTGGTAAACTGCCAAGAATTTAGTGACGAGATACTGACGTTTCGAGCGGAGCCCTTCATATCACTAACCAAAGTAGATGTAGTTTATAATTTTCAGCTTTTCGGTGGTGAAGAAGGCCATCTTGTGCCAATGTATGGGGTTGATGTCATGTCAAGTGGATGTTTTATGATGGCAGGAAAAATAATTGCTCACAGTATACTTCATGATGGTGGTGGTATGGCTGGACTGTCACCTGCGATTATAAAGTATATCACAACTGGCAGTATTGAAGAAGTTGGAAAGCTTGTAACTTCACATGACATACCTGACACAGAATTGCAGATACTTTTAGAAGAAAAGGTTGCTACAATAATTGTTTTTTGTAATTAAAACAGATTAAAGTGTCCCCTTTATTTTTCCTGCCATCATTTATATAATTACATACAGTTACTAACGCCATACAATTTTACTCATCAAGGGAGATCCTCTGGGAGGCAAAACGCTTTATTAAAATTAATTTATTTTAATTATATTAAACCTCTTCCTCCCAGAGGTTCTCACTTGGCAAGTAAAATAACAGTTTTGGGTGGTCTATGAGGGAAAGGGTTGATATATTGTATATGTAGGTTATAAACAGCCTTAACATCTTTCTCATGTATAAGTTCAGTAATCTGCATGCATGTGCTATATAATAATATAAAATCAATATTCTTCAATATTTGACTATACAACTGTATAGTACACCTTTATCAAGTTGTTTGGAAAACTGCATTACTTTTTTATTACAGTTGCTCAGAAACGATGATCTAACAAGTTTACAACCAGAAGATAAGACAAAATAGAAGAATTGCTTGTACGACATGGCCTAACCACGCATGTGCCACTAACCACATTAAACAAAGATGCTGCTGTCGACGACTTAATGATTGCTGAAGTTTTAGTCACAATAATTTTGCCATTAGAAACCCTTACAAAAGGAATGAATAGTTTGGGTCTGGCTGATCTACTCAGGAAGTATCCTTTTATTGAAACAAAAGTATTCCCATCACTAACAGATTTGGTGATTGATGTTGATCAATTATGCAATAAGATCAAGTTAGCAGATGATGAAAAGAAAGACTGCAGAGAGAAAGAGCTAGCTTGGGACTGGTTTTTGGCATTTGTAAAGCAGTCTGAGAATGAAGAAGGTTAGTCAAAGTACAGAAATATTGTGGTTATTTTTTGTTGTTTTATGCACAAACCAATACTAACAATGGTGTATTTACATACTGTATCTAATACTAGTTCGTCATATTATTCAAATAATTTTACCGGAATAATTTTTTACATTAAAACTAATAACAAACAGAAGAGGTTTTCTGTACATGTAAAAATACCTTCATTGTGAAAACAGGGTGGATTGGGTCAAACCAGTCAAACATGATTTAAGCTATCGTTCAAGTATCCAAATAATTTTCTTTACACCAGTTTCACCAATCCAAGATCCAAAATACCATCCGGTAAAATTTGACCGGATACTACCGGATAACGGAATTTGCCAGATACCGGTATCCGGTACATCCCTAATTTCTGTTAATTTGTACTTAACAAGAAAACAAAGCTTGTTGGTAAACTTGACTTAAAATGACATGTCAGCCACCTTTATCATTGCAAAAGTCAGGCATGTTTGTGGTGGGAGGGCCCTAATACTCCCAGTATGGGAGAATATTATTTCAGTCCATAGTGCACTGGTTGTTCCAGAATAAATACAAAATATATCTTAATTTATTTAGGCGTGGACACTGGAGAACAGTTACTGAAGAATCTTATGGTCTTTATAACTGGTCGACCAACTATGGATCCGTATGATACAATTCAAGTTCAGTTTATCAATGCACCAAACAAGAAGCTACTTGAAGCAGATGCTTGCTTCAACAAGGTTTATCTGCCATTATCACACTCTACATATGAAGAATTTAAAAGATGCTGTGTAACTTCTCTCCTCTATGGGGGAGTAGGATATGGCAGGTTTTAAATATGTTCCACTTTAAATACTGAGATTTGAAAGATTGTATTGCTTATTATTGTAAAAGTTATGGCTGATGGAGTCCTTACAACAAAAGTTGTGTTACAATGTATATTGTATAGGGTATTTTAACATTTTATTTAGCATTAAGTTGCTTACTAGTATCTATAAGTTTGGCAGTTTTAATGACATGGAATAACATAGTAAAAGAAGAAAAAAGTTGCCAAAGAAACAGTTGCAGTAATTTTAACATTAGGGTTTTATTTTTAATAAAATTTTAAGTAACCATGTTTAATTCAGGAAACTCTGTTCATTGTACTCTTGAGGATACAAAAGAACATGCCTGTAGATAGACCCCAATACCATAATCATCAGTATCCTGTAGGGGATCTATTTGTTGTCTCATTTCTTCTAAGTCTCTTTGCTGTAATGGACACAAAACATCCTCAATGTTATTTTCTTCTTGCTCTGGTGCAGGGCATGGTGCACCAGCATCAATTCCATATTCATGCCAATTCTGTCAATTAAAAGCACCCAATTAAATACAGTAGTTACATGTAGTTTGCATATTATTTTTAATTGCAATTATGAATATTAAGATACTTCAAGGAATATACAGCTCACACAACAGGTATAATATAGTATACTGTACATGTATTATACTGTAGTTACCTGCAGGTTATGTTCTGGTGAAATATCATGCAGTCCGCTTATCCACAATCTTTAGGTGTCCTGTTGTTTTCGGTTCTCAATGGATGATTGTCCCATCCATTGACAAAATGCTGAAGGTGTTGGTTTATTCGTGGCTTAAAAATGTGATGCAAGCAAAACATGTGAACTTCATTGTTCAAATCCAAATATCTTCTCTCTTCTAGGTAGTAGAAAACAGAATAATATATGTATACACAGGCAACAAATAAGTCTCTCCATAATCTCTCTATGCGTTGATTGTGTACACTTGGGCCTGTGATATAACTGCCACGCCCTGATCCCCTCATTGGATGATTGAACATGTGCCAAGCTACTTCCACATTTTCTCCACCATGGTCTCCTCTAACTCTTGAAGGCAAGCCATGTGTTTCAACTGCTTTCAAAAACAAACTGAGAACAGTAGTGGCTCTGTTGTTACTATTACAAGCCAAATACATAATCTTTCGTGAAAATCCATCTATGCAGCCATGGACCACCAACTTCCACCTGTAACAAATAAATTATTTTTGGGTTAGAAGCTTGTTGATTATAGAAACCTACCAGTAATCTAATGATGATATAGAACATTGATTGGTTGAATGAAATAATTTATTTTTCCATTCGGGTGTAGAAGTGGGGAACTTTTAATACTCACATTTTAAGTTATGTTTGTATTACTTTAGAAACAACACATAAAATGTTCTCTATTTCTTAAGTGTAGTAATACAGTATATGCCTCATTTTTTTGTATTATGTGTGCTTATGCATGAATTCAATTATTCCTATAACCACCACCCCCCCCCCCCCCTGGGTAACCCGGGGGTGGGGAATTGTTTTATTAATTTTGTCCCAGGGGTATAGGGCAAGGATGCAAGGAGTGCAGGAGTCTGGTAACTATAAAGTATTCTTATTCAAAATGGCAACAAATTGAAAGATTTCAGCCATTTTCAGGGGTGCTGAAAAAGCAAAGAAAACTAGAGCTCAAAGGAAGCAGTTAAAATGTGATGTTAAAATGTGTTTAATTATACATTTGTTTGATGTTAAAATTTGTGTGCATTTTGTATTAGTTTTTCAGCCTTGCCCCAGGTATGGATTAGGATCATAAAAATTACACATCCCAGGGGGGATGGTTACAGGAATAATTAATTGATCCATGCATTACTAATTGACCTTATTCAAAAATGGCCATCAATTTAATATTTTTTATATGCATATAAAATAGTCCTTATGACCTTGTTTCTTGTACAATAACTATGTCATAAGGGCTAATTTATATGCATATAAAATAATATTAAATCAGCGGCCACTTATGAATACATGTACAGTATGGTATATATTCTTCACCTTATCAGTTTATGGTGGCCATCCATGTGCCACAGTGACAGAGGTCCTCTAACATTGTAAATTCGTCTGTGAGTTGTCCGTAACTGTAGTGCTCTAACTAAAACTCCTTCAGGATCTGCCATTCTCATAGCTTCTCTTACTCTGTTTTCCTGTAGTTTTATCCCTCTTCCCAACAGATGCCCACGCATAGATTTGTAACCACTGTTTGGAAATTCCCTTAGTGTTTCTTTGACCAACACATCTAACTCATCTCCAGTGATAGTTGAGTAACTCTCTCTCATCGAAAGTCCGTACTCCTCCAGCCTTCTGTAAATTGTTTTCTCGCAAACATAAAGTAACTTTGCGATTTCTCTTCCCTTAAAGCCATAATCAATTAGTAGCTCCAACTGTTCACGAGGAATATTGAATTTTGGCCTTCCTTTCGACCCTGTTTGTGTGCACGACAAGGATTTATTGCCAATATAAAGATCATCGTCAAGGGTTGCAAGAATAGCTCTAGCCTCCTGAAGATGAACAATAATGGAATCCTCCACGTTTTCAACATGGTTGCCAAACCGGGGTCAATACAACCTCGTACCCAGGGTCTTATCTCCGCTCCCCGCCCCCCCGCACGCTAAGACCCTGGTTGCGGCTGGTCACGTGTCAACACAACATTTTTGACACCGTGGGAGGGGATAAAGATCACAACTATTTACACGTATCACTAGACTTGCTCCAAGTCCGCCTCTTGGTTCGGTTAAAACGAGTTTAGTGGTTTGGGTTTGTTTACACCGGTTTATTTCGAGTTTTGGTATTAAAGACGGGCGAGCGAAACGGGCTTTGAGAAAGTCTAACGTATCACGCGCGCCACGAGTCGACAAAATGTAGGTGTTAATAAGTCTCCATTTCGATATCGTTCCCAGTGTGTAATGAAATGTTCTATAGTTTAACACTATTTGCCTGGAGAAATTATTTTTGAGACTGGGAGTTCTTGATGTTGTTCAAGTAGCAACGGGATATGAAACATCGTTGCACACTCCGGGGGCTTTGATTATTTGTCGCAAGAAACCAGCCATTTAAAAATGAAATATCAAGAAAGAAGTTGGACTCATTCAACAGCTTGTTTTATCGTCCTACCTTTGTATTCCCTCAGATTAATATATTAACTAATTTCGAGATTATGCGCAGGTTTCAGTTATGAAAGTTTCAAGCGTTAATATTTTATTATTATGAATCTTATATTGAATGTTATTATTATTTCAGCATTAACTTTACTTTACACTGATTATTTCTTGGGAAATATTTTTTAAATCAACGTATCAATCAGAACTTTAGACTGCTAATTAAAACGTTCTTTGTTGTAATATTATTTTAAAGACTTGAGTAAACAAAGCGTAAATGCGAAGCGCTTGTTTTAAACATGTCAACCTTTGTTGGAACGAAATTTGATATTAATCACTCCTTATGTTACAGACGTGCATACGCGTATTGCAATAGTCTATAAGAATTTTAACTTCACGCAGTGTTATACAAATTAAAATTTAGACCTTCACGGAAGTTTTTGTTCTGATGTTTTTAGTGTTGTGCTCTATTCATCTTTGCCACTCCTCCCTAAGTAATTTTCTAAACGCTAATTAAAAACCCCCCACTTTTTAGGGGGCACGTGACCAGCCGCAACCAGGGTCTTATTGCAGCGTGCGGGGGGGCGGGGAGCGGAGATAAGACCCTGGGTACGAGGTTGGGGTCAATATAGCACAAAGCCAATCTACTTTGTAAGTGTTTGTACCGCACATAGTCGAGGTTAACATTGTTTCCTTGCAGATTACGAAGTACGTCATTTAGGACATTTTTTACATTAATGTGTATCAACTGAGATGGGGAATGTTGTTGGGTTTGAGTTTCTCTCCAGTTAGACATCGCTCGACAATCGCAGCAGACAAGATGAAGTACTCATGAAGTTCTCATGAAGTACTCGACAACCGCTGACCTGACCTAGAGGTCAGCGGCGATAGAAACGAATTGGCATTATAAGGCGAACCAATGGCATAGAGGTACGAACCAATGGCATAGAGGCACGAACCAATGGCATAGAGGTACGAACCAATGGCATAGAGGTACGAACCAATGGCAGAGGTACGAACGAATGGCATAGAGGTACGAACCAATGGCATAGAGGTACGAACGAATGGCATAGAGGTACGAACCAATGGCATAGAGGTACGAACGAATGGCATAGAGGTACGAACCAATGGCATAGAGGTACGAACGAATGGCATAGAGGTACGAACCAATGGCATGTCTTGTACGAACGAATTCCACACCCGATACGATCCAATGCCATTTTTGTCTGAATTGCCCTCACAGTATATAGTTCATTGTGCAATTGAAATGGTAGACAACGTTTATCGTACGCGTTCTCTTGGTGTTGCAGCTGCTGGTATCCCTGACCAGTATTCCGATGGCAAAGCTGCCAAAGTTTGGGAATATATCGTCGGTGGGAGTCGAAAAGCTCAATATGGAGAATTTTTCTGTAATCTTCTCCGGGAAAATGGCGTAGAAAAAGTACTAGATGTGGCTTGCGGCAACGGGTAATGTGTATAAATCAAGGAGTTCGTATTATTGATTTGTAGTAATTGAGTTCCGTTCCGTTTTAAAAACACGCGACTAGTGTGAGTTTTATCTCGAGTTTTATTATAAACTACCATAGATTTAAGGCCCTTTGTCGATATATGAGCAACCGAAATAGGCGCTTAATTTATTCTATGTTATTATGTTATACACCCTAAATATCCTTAATACTGACTCAACCTCGGCATGTTTCAATTTCATCCCGTGTTTACATGAGAATTTCTAGCCCTCCTAACCGAGCGGCTCGCTGCCCAACCTGACTCGCTCGAATGGCTACGGCTGCATTTATTTTCGCAGATCAATTTGTAACTTAAACACAAGCAAACAGGTCGTGCGAAATATAAAGTTGTCCAGAAAATACTGGTATTATATTATTATATTACAGGTGTATATTCAGGCTGTACACAGGCTATTAAAATGAATTTGGACTGCCTTAGACTGCTTTAGACTGCCTTAACCTGCCTTGACTACCTTAGACTACCTTAAACTGCTTTAGCTTGCCTTAGACATCGTACGACCTGAGAGGTAGACATTCTTAAAATACCTAAGGTTAATTCCACTAAATATGGTCTTAGATCATGGCCAGGCTTCGAAATAAATTTGCCGGTCATAGCGGAATTTTTACCGGTCATCTTTAGTTATTCTTATTTGCGCTCGTCGTTCGCGTGACTCGTGAGTTTAGAAACAATAATATTGTGTATTATGAATTGTATTTATATACGATTAATACGAACAACATGTAGCAATTTGCTAGTAGTATTAAACATTGTAGTCATATTATTAAGTAGATGAAATTATCACAAACTATCCCAGGATAGACTCTAAGAATGTAGGATTCTTCTAAGCAGAAGATCTTACATCATCAGACAGACTGTTCCAAAGTTTTGGAGCATAGTATCGCCATGAATATCAGGCTTCGAAATAAGTGCCCGGTAAAATTTTACAGTTTGACCGGCAAATACCGTCGCTTGGCGGACATGCATGACCGGTGAATTTTTGAACGATGCGTTTGGCGTGGGAGCTTGAAGCTTTTTCACTTTTTGGGCGTTGTTGCAACTGTCATGATTCACGCACTTTGCTGAAACAGGAACGTTTAGAGAATCTGCTCCGAATAGGTGAAGAAGGACCACCTGTTAAAGAATTTGACGCTTTGCCAGCTGTGATCAAGTCGTGGTCCGAGGATAAAGTGCGTCGGCCAAACCAAAAAGTATCACGCACGTACAAGCAACGGGTCAAAAGGAGAGATATACACGACGACAACGACAGCGATGTCGAGATGGCATAGATAAAACAATTCGAAATACTCCACCAAAAATGGATAATTTGTATATTATTATATTACTATGTTCGTACTTCGTACTTTGCATATTGTTGTTGTCTTGTTGACAATTTGACTTTAGTATTTACTATTTGCTATCTACAATTGATATTGATTGTTAACATTAAAATGTACCGTAGTTTTACATGTATATAGCTTAATTTATTATTAGATTAGAGTTACTAATTATATTCATAACTGTAAATATTTACCATTCTATTGTAATTTTATATTTTTAGCTATAACTTCAGATTTTCTTTGTAATAATTTAGTTTATTATTATTTGTGGCGTACCTGTAAATTAGCTGGTGCATTCTCGTCAGATGTGTTTGTCTATTCTGCGTGAATTGTGCCATTTATAGCTAAGCTAAGTGTATTGACCACGTTAAATAAATTTATGAATTAATTATTTATGAATTTATGAAATTTATGAATAGACTGCCTTAAGGCGGATTTCCAGTCCTCGCACGAAGCAACTCGCTGCTCGCTGCGAGCACTCGCAAGCTCGCTGCGAGTGTTTTAGCCGTCGTGGCAGATAGTTGAAAATGTTGAACTATTTTTTACTCGCAGCAAGTACTCGCAGTAAACAACCAATCAAAACAAATTATGTCAACCTTTCAAATCATTAGTAATTTATGGTGAAAACTGCACAAAGGAAATCATTGCAGGGGAAGAAACCACATAAATTAATCGAACTTTCACCTCGATTTTCTCGTAAATACCGATTTATTTGAGGTGCTATATCTGAAACACTCAGAAGAGTGCTTCATCAGGATATCCAAACACCTCGACGTTTGTTAAAAAAACGCGGCTATCGGTTCATCAGTCTTGAAAAATATGGCAACGAGCTGCATGTGGTGGAAATACAGTGGAAACCATGCGAGTACCCGCAGCGAGCTGCGAGTTGCTTCGTGCGAGGACTGGAAATCCGCCTTTAGCCTGCTTTAGACTGCTTTAGACTGCTTTAGACTGCCTTAGACTGCTTTAGACTGCCTTAGACTGCTTTAGACTACCTTAGACTGCTTTAGACTGCTTTAGACTGCCTTAGACTGCTTTAGACTGCTTTAGACTGCTTTAGACTTTAGACTGCATTAGACTGTTTTAGACTGCTTTAGACTGCTTTAGACTGCTTTAGACTGTTTTAGACTGCCTTAGACTACCTTAGACTGTTTTAGACTGCCTTAGACTGCTTTAGACTGTTTTAGACTGCTTTAGACTGCCTTAGACTGTTTTAGACTACCTTAGACTGCTTTAGACTGCCTTAGCCTGCTTAGACTGCTTTAGACTGCTTTAGACTGCCTTAGACTGCGTTATACTGCCTTAGCCTATCTTAGTCTGCATTAGACTACCTTATCCTGCCTTAGACTGCATCCTTCGGAAGTGTTCGGCCCATCCTCGGAAATCCACCTTCGGAAGGACTTCGGAAGTGATCGGGGACCTTCCGAGCACTTCCGAAGTGCTCTCGGGAGGTGGTCGGATAGGGTCGGAGGTGTTCGTAGCGGTTGGGATCTGTCGGAGGGTCGTCGGTATATCCATCGACAATCGGTCGAAGGTGGTTGGTGGGGTGTCCAGTGGTGTGGTGGTTTCGCTGCTGGGGGTGGAATATCAATGGTGGGTCTCTTTGGCGGACATCCTCTATAGTCAAGATCTCTTTGGCGGACATCCTCTATAGTCAAGAAGTATTTTTAAAATCACTCCGCCATTCCGCAAAATACACCGTCCGCTTCCTTTATGGCAATTATTTCAGGAACGGTAAGATTCTCAGGAGAATACAGTTCGTGGCACAGTCTAGGAACATTGTCCGCAGTGCACAAGCAGCAGATAAACCCGCCGCCATAAACGGATACATAAAACGCTAGTTATATATGTATATGCAATTTTCCGGCATCGAAATCTACAATTTTATTTCATTTCATTTCATGTTATTTTATATTATTTTATATCATTTCATTTCATTTTATTTTACATTTTACCCACGACGCATGCACGACCCACCCACCAACGCCATTTAGCCATTCCCGTCTTTTATTCCCATATCACAGCATAAAATTGTATAAAAACTAACGAACTGCCACACGTAAAGACCAAATTTATTTCTTTAAAACGAATTACGAATCGAAACTCCCATCAGAAATAAAGAAGAATCCGCCTACTTTACAATCATGTAAATGCGCATGCGCATGCGCGCTTCATGCCCCCAGCCCCCAGGTCTACTCTATTTGCAAGAAGGCCTTTAGCCATAGCATGAGCCATAATACCTATGTACTTAAGCACGTTTCCACGTCAAACTTTAGTTGTTTTCGTCTGTCGATAGGTATTCTTCGATGGTAAATAACATTCATTATATTTATGAAAGAGTTAAAGAAAGGAATTTGTAATTTGCTACTGTAAAAGAACGCGTTCCTTTGTTTTGTAATTAATTACCTTTTTCGTTCCTTTACCAAAAAAGTAATTAATTACCGGTTAAAATTACTACAAATGTAACGAGTACACGGTAACGCGTTACAATTGTAACGAGTACTCACACTACTGCAGATTTTGAACATCTGAGTGCAGAACCGTAAATCTGCAACCACAGCAATTTAGATCAACATATACTAATATTAAAATAAATTAATAGATTGAACTGAGAGTGTATCATTAAGATATTTCATGCGAAAGGGTAAAGCAATTAAGATTTCAATGTTTGTCAAGGAAATTTGTGGCAATGATTTACTCACTTTATTTTTATTTACGACAATTCACGAAAGTGACCTGGCCGGATCCGAGAAACATAAAATTAAATTGGTCTGGCCTTAATATAGAAATAATAACTCCGAAAAGGATGATTGTAGTTGATACTACAATACAGTGCTTCCCTTTAGGTAATTGTACCAAATCTGGGTATCTGGGCACTTTGAAACAACTGACACATTGCCTTTTGAAAAAATTTCATGTATCTTTGAAACTAATTCAGCGATAAAAATCTCTTCTTCTTTTAGCCTCTTCTTCTTTTAGTTTAATTGGCAGCTAAAATGGACAAGTACTGGTTGTTTCCTTCACCACAAAAAAGGAAACATTAAATGGTTGTCCTTCCTTCACCATTCAAGCTTACCAAAGCTTGATAAAAAAGGAAACGAAAAAGGTTATCAAAAAGGTAACCAAAAGGTTTGTTGCTTTTAGAGGGGATCAATTAATGGTTCATGACCAAAATCTTTTTAAATTCAACAGTTTCCAATGCAGTGTTGTTTTTTTGTATAATAATAATAATAATACAAGACAGCCATGCTACTCTGATCTTACCTTTATATTAACAAGACCTTGACTTTCTTCAAAGAAACAGCCTTTTTATTTTGAAATAACACAACTTTTTTATCTCTGTAATATGTAGTGTTGATTCAATTTTGCTATTGGAAGAAGGCTTCAAATTAACCAGTATTGATGCCAGTGATAAAATGCTCAAATATGCTCTAAAAACACGCTGGCAACGCAGAAAAGAACCTGCATTTGATGGATGGGGTAAGTGATTTCAAGTTTTCCACACAAATATCACAGTTTCTGGGTAACAGGTTGATTGACAAAGGTTGTAATTAAATATTTTAGGGGACATATTCAAAGCAATTAAATTACCATTATTTCGCAAACATGATCTTTTCTGCAGAATGTGCAGATGAAGAGGCGTCGATAAAAACATAAATTTATAGAAACAGTATTGCATGCATTTAAAAAATATTAAAATAGAGAAATTCGAATAACGGAATTCGTGAATTCGGAATGTCTTTGGCTAAAGGTCATAAGCAAACGAGACGAGCGGGGGCAGTTTTAGTGTTACCTATTCCTAGTTATATATAATTAGTAAGCATACTCAACGATGTTCGGTACATAATATACTGTATATTTAATATTTGTTTCATTGCAGTGATTGAAGAAGGAAACTGGCTGGCTGTCCGAGAGTCTGATGCACCAATTTCCGAAGGAGGATTCGATGCTGTCATATGTCTAGGAAACTCTTTTGCCCATCTTCCAGATTTTTCTGGTGACCAAGAAAATCACAAAATTGCCATAAAGAATTTCCACGATGTCCTAAAACCAGGGGGACTTCTTTTCATTGATCATCGAAACTATGATGCCATTCTCGATACTGGCAAGGCTTCTCTAAGGACTTTGTATTACAATGTAAATACCTACTTGCTAAACTAGGGTAGAAAAGTGTTGTAGGGTAGAAAAGTGTTGGGGTTCTTTGTGGTAAAAATCTTTAAAAGCTGTAGTGGTGGATGTTTTTTTTTAACTTTTGTACTTTGTATTACATTTCTCCATGTTTGAATTGCCTTTTTATTAAAATAATTTTGTGTTTTAGAGTAACCGAATTGTTGATATAACAACATCAGTGCTTCACGTAAATGGTAGTCCAACAATGATCACTCTTGATTATGTGATTGATGGGACAGATGAAAAAAAAGCTGGAGGCAATAAGGACTTAAGGTGAGATTTAAGGTTTTTTAAATTTCAATGGTAAAATTCCATTCAACTTAATACCTGTTGACCACTCATTTCAACTTTGGAGTCTATAAATGATAGATTTCAGCCTATTGGTTCTTTAATACATACAGGTTTTTACTGTACAATAAAAACCTGTATGTAGGTTTTTATTGTACAGTAAAAACCTGTATGTATAAAAGAACCTATAGGCTGAAAGCTATCATTTAGACACCAAACACATAATCTTCAGAGTCAAGTAAAGCATGAAGAAAAAAATGAATTTCATGATATATAGCGCAAGATTTATTGAGGAGTATTTCTTCGGATCTCTTGTTGCACGACCGCGTTTTGAGAAGAATGGCACTATTACCGGTATGACGCCATGGTGTCATACTGGTAATAGGTTTATTGAGCAAAATAATATTCCAGTGCTTGATATTTGGTTTGTCACTTATCACTAACCCAAGAGTAAACAGTATTCCAAACTTCACTAAAACAAAACCAAAATATAAATCATTATGACATCACATACCGGTAGTACCAGGCTTTCTTCCGACGCGGTCGTTGTTCAACTAAGTTTAGCAAAAGGCTGAAAACTCGATCTTTAACAGATCATAAAAGCAGAACCGAGTAACCAATTTCAATTATTTCTTCGGTTTTGAATTGAACTTAACAATAAAATAAAATTGAACTTAAAAATAATTGAACTTAAAAATAAAATAACCTCAAAAGGTATAGTTGACCTTTAACGGTGCCGTCAAGTCCGTTCTGCGCATGTGTGATATTTCAAACGTTGGGGACCCCACATGTAAACAAACGTTAACGGAATTGATTTGCGACAGTTCGAAAGCGAGTATTTGTCAAAGGTGGCGAAGGCGCGAGTGGTAGTTTGATATATTAACAACATTTAGAAACAGAACAGCTTCTTATAACACGCTTTTTAGGCGGAAAAGCTCAAGCGTGTGAAAGAAATCCGCAATACTTCATGTTCAATGTTTATATAATGCAATGTAAACAAACGATGTAAACAGAAACGTGGACATGCGCAGAACGGACTTGACGGCACCTTTAACCTAAAAATTGAAATATGTTCTTATTTGCAGAAATGGTTAAAATGCTTTAAAAACAGTTAATCTGACAACCAAAAGTGTCCTGGAAGTGTCCTATATGTATATATATATAGATTATATACATAGTCTCTGTACTGTAAATGTCATAAAGGCCTGTTGTGGGTATAAATAAATCAAAGGATCTACATATAGTACAGTATGACACAGAACCACCCATATTGAATTAGTTTTCTGAACAGCAACAAGCACTTTTCCCTTTAAAAAATACAAACCTATTCAAGAACCTATATAGCCTAATTTCTCACAGTAGACACTAAATATGAGTCTTTTTAGGCTAACTTGAAAAAATACTGGTTCTCGGGTTGGTACCCAGCCTAAGTAGTATACATGGGTTTTTACTGTGTTACTGATTGGAAAGACAAATTTGAAGGTTATGAGGGTAAAATCATTAAAGGACATTGGCAACAAAAATTAAGTTTGTCTAATATGAAAGAACTCGTAAAATGATATAGTAACACATTTTACAACTTTTCCGTATTTTACTTCGTTTTTGAAATATATCTCAATTTGTTTGATATGTAAATGAGATGGTCTCTGACGTCAGGTGTGGGGTAGAGAATTTTCACTCATTAAAAAATGTATTATATCTCAGTGATTGCTAAGTTTACAACGTTCATTATCATGGGGAGTTATTATACGCACATTTTCAAGTAAATTTGTGGAACAAACTTGAAGATGTAACTAATATTTTAATGAGTGAAAATTATCTACTCTGCACCTGACGTCAGAGACCATCTCATTTATATATCAAACAAACTCAAATATTTCAAAAACGAAGTAAAATACGGAAAAGTTGTAAAAGGTGTTGCTCTATCATTTTACGAGTTCTTTCATATTAGACAAACTTAATTTTTGTTGCCAATGTCCTTTAAGTTCAAAAAAGTATTTAATTAGTTAATTTTCTTGTAATATTTTGTAAGATCCAGAGCCCCAGTTAAACAAACAACTTTTCTTACTTAGAAAAAATGTAGTCTAGTTAATTCACCAACATTCATCTTTAACATTCACTCCTTTAGCGAATTTCGTTTGTCCTACTACCCCCATCGTCTCAAGAAATTTGAAGAGCTTTTGCAGACTGCATTTGGAAAAGAGACGAAGCATGAAATATGGGGCGACTTTGAGCCTAAAGGAGAAGTAGCTGTGCCTGCTCACTATATCCACATGATTCAGAAGAGTGATGCTTAGAATGTCCTTGGAGGAAAATTATCACCTATCTCTTTGTTTTTCATTACTTGTACTATAATTATTTTTCTTTTGTAGAAATAGCTTAATTAATTTCAGAATATGATAGAATAACATTAATTTATCAATTATTGAATGAGGTTGAGCATGATATGAAGAATTATCAAGGCCAAAGTTTGTGTTATCTGCTGAAGGCTGAGGCGGATAACACAAACTGAGGCCTTGATAATTCTTCATATGCGAAAACCGAATTCAATAATTGTTTTATTATTTATTTAAAAGATTAACTTTATCAACTATTTAACAACTTCATCGTTGGAAAAACGTGATAGCCTGCAATATTAGTTTTTCATATTGCACCAGGTGACATCAATCGTGCAATAATCGTTCGTCATATTGCACCATTGATGTCACAACTCCATATTTGGTAGGGCAATCAGCGAATCAGCGATCACGAATTCTTTTAAGTAAATAATAAAATAGAATATGACTTTAAGAACTAGTATTATACTAGTAATTGTCAGCAGTTTTATTTCCTGTTAAAGTTGTTCATTTATCTGAATATCTATATTGTTATGACAAAAGGACAGAAAAGTTAAAGAAATTAAATACAAGTCTTTGAAAATCAACAAACTTGACAACATTGTACATCAATCTGTGTTATATTAATGGTGAAATCAATATTAAGTGCAAAAAGTTTAAACTATATACATATAATATAATATATAATGATTTAGATACTGTAAAATCTCCTTTTCTTTTTGCCTCTGTTTAATAACAGTTCGGCTGACGTTTCAGATAAGTATCCTGAATTTAAAACATAATCCTAACCCTACACCTAATCCTAACCCTACACCTAATACTAACCCTACACCTACACCTAATACTAACCCTAACTCTTACGATAATGCTTTTAGAAATAACAGCTGATTTTAATTTCAAATTTTACTACTGATAGTCTGTGACTATGTGCATATTCCTTTAAAAGATAATGCATAAAAATCATGAGAATTTATATTGCTATATATGTTGTTTGCTATTGGAGAAAAATGCAAACTTTCTATTATGCAAAGTTTAGGATGTGCTTACAAGAAAGGTAATTTTCAAACTTACCTTTCTTGTACGGCACATCCTAAAATGAAATAAATTATGTTAAATTACACAAAGAACAACAGTTAACACCACAGTGACTGTGAGGCTTTTTGGCCATTTACAGAGGAACATCGTCTATCCCACAATCACAGAATAAGTTCATATTTGAACTTGGAGTATCATTTAATAGATGATAAACACGCTTCACTAGTTTACTTAGTGTCAAGTAAGGCTGACAAACGCGTAAAAACAAACACGTAAGTCAAACATAAGTCAAGTAAAGCCGACAAACACGCTTTACTTGACTCTAAAGATGACCACCGCTGAGGCCGTCGAAACATGAGTCATTAGTCTTACAACAACTCGGGACGATCATCATCAACTTCACACATGTGTAAGGCAGTACAATATAAACAGTTCAATTGTTGTGACTAAAATAAGCCCAGGGTTAAAGCCGTTCCAAAATAAAACCATTTAAAAATCACTTGCATCAAAAAAAAGCTGGTGCGGGCATGCAAATTTTATATATAAATAGACATGTTTTCAAAATGGTCAACAGCCACAAGAATTGTTGTCATCGTGCAGGCTTGATTTGCATGGTGTGTTCTCACTCGGTTTTACTTGGATTGCATATGAGACCATTAATCGTAGTATAGTACACCAGTTGGTGATGTCCTTAATACATAACTCAAGTTTAGCTAGAGCAGCAGGTCGATCACATGGAGATTTTAGGCATATACAGCTGTGTGTCATCTTCCAATGGCGCAAAGAAGAGTGAAAACAGAAGTGGACCTAGTACAGAACGGTTCTGTCAGAACCCTGAGCCGAGGTACACCATATTATTACAATTGTTTGTTTGAGGAATGCGTATTCTTCACCATAACTGACTGTATCCGATCAGAAAGGTATGAGTAATACCAGGCTAGCTCTCTGTTATATTGTAAATAGTCATCTATATTCAGTTTAATACTAGAAGTTACTATCGCAAGGGAAGTGCTGCCTCGAATTCCAAGGCAGTTGTGATATTGTGCAAAATTCCAAAAATAAGTGGCGGGCTTATTGTGTCTTAGGCCGTGTTTACATGGATGTAGGGTAACCCTTCTGGAAGGGTTACAGTCCATTGTCTTACATGTATCAAGGTGAGGGGTAGGGTTACCCTATCTGCTTGCTAGGGTAACCTTGGCGGCAGGGCTATCTTCTTGTTTACTTGACCCATGTAAACGCATCAGGTAGGGTCACCCTCCCAGACGGGTCATATTTCAGTTAAACCATACGTCGATCATGTGTGTTATCACCAGTGCCACATTTATACTTACCCGTTTGGATGGTTGGGTGACAGGCAGACCGACTGGTTGATGCGTGCTGTTGTCCTAGTTGCTTGGAGTAGGATCAGGTTGACTGAGCCTGTTGGTCCTGATCCGATCACCAGTCGGGTTTACCTGTACCCTTCAAACATCAGTTTGTGATAACACGAGAACTGATGGAATTGATATTTTTTAAAGGGAGGGATGGTGGGTGAGAATTTTGCTTGAATGTGCTTCGTTCCGAGCGTTTATCTCGTCGGCCTAGAGTTTGGGCTTGCGCTTTCCGGTCTCCCATGCGCTGCCTTGAGGCGCATGTATATATATCTCCTTTGGTTTAACCTCGGTTAATACATAACCACATTTAAACCATACGTCGATCATGTGTGTTATCACCAGTGCCACATTTATACTTACCCGTTTGGATGGTTGGGTGACAGGCAGACCGACTGGTTGATGCGTGCTGTTGTCCTAGTTGCTTGGAGTAGGATCAGGTTGACTGAGCCTGTTGGTCCTGATCCGATCACCAGTCGGGTTTACCTGTACCCTTCAAACATCAGTTTGTGATAACACGAGAACTGATGGAATTGATATTTTTTAAAGGGAGGGATGGTGGGTGAGAATTTTGCTTGAATGTGCTTCGTTCCGAGCGTTTATCTCGTCGGCCTAGAGTTTGGGCTTGCGCTTTCCGGTCTCCCATGCGCTGCCTTGAGGCGCATGTATATATATCTCCTTTGGTTTAACCTCGGTTAATACATAACCACATTTAAACCATACGTCGATCATGTGTGTTATCACCAGTGCCACATTTATACTTACCCGTTTGGATGGTTGGGTGGCAGGCAGACCGACTGGTTGATGCGTGCTGTTGTCCTAGTTGCTTGGAGTAGGATCAGGTTGACTGAGCCTGTTGGTCCTGATCCGATCACCAATCTGAGAACTCATGTCTGTGGAGTTCTCAGCCTCCAAGCAGTCTGGTCCCTTCCAGTCTGGTCGAACCATATAGGTCTGGTCACCCAACCGAATCATGAACATAACCATGTTTCGTGCATTAATGAGGTCGCTATAATCATGCTCGTCATGCCCATGCTCGGAATGGGAATGCTTTTCCCATCTTCGCCCGGCATGGACTCGTTGTACCAATGCTCGGAATGGGCTCATCGCCCCATGCTCGGAATGTGTTCGTCATGCTCGGAATGTGTTCGTCATGCTCGGAATGGGCTCGTCAAACCCATGCTCAGAATGTGTTCGTCATGGACTGTCATAAGGAATTTTTAGGGAGAATGGAGATGGGGTCGCTATACCCAGGCTCGGAATGGGCTCGTCGCCCCATGCTCATAATGTGTTCGTCATGCTCGGAATGGACTCGTCGAACCCATGCTCTGAACGTGTTCCGGAGTGGGCTCGTCACCCACCTGCTCGGAATGTGCTTGGAACAGTGAGCTCTATATATATATATATCTGGAGGGCTATCTGCCAGTCATTGGCCAGGCAAAAAGTGAAGCCAAAGATGGCCGACTTTGCACGTCAGTTTCAGTCCCCTACGCGGTTTATATATAAGAAATTGACGTACAAACCGCGCAGGGGACTGAAACTGACGTGCAAAGTCGGCCATCTTGGGCTTCACTTTTTGCTCGGGCAGATAGCCCTCCAGATATATATATATATATAGAGCTCACTGGCTTGGAATGGCTCGTCATATCCCTGCGCGCAATCGGTTCGTTATACCCATGCTCGGAATTGGCGCGTTATACCACGGGTTATACCCATGCATGCTCAGAATGCGCTCGTTATACCCATACCCGTGCTCGGAATGGGCTCGTTGTATCCATGCTCGGAACAGGCTTGTCATGCTCTCGCTATACCAATGCTCGCAGACCTTTACCAGAGAGTATGTATTTAATGTGCAAATAGCGTAGAGTCTGGCTGCTATTAATAGCTCAAAAAGCGGACAAACAAACCAAATTTGACTCACAAATTATTGCAAATGAGCTATTTCTTTTGTCATGGCCGCAAGAATAATGGGTAAAAGCGGACAAACTTCGGTACTGACGTCATCTCGACAGAGCGCTATTAGTCTGAATATTATCAGCAACAATAACAATAACCATAACAAGAGCAATACAATAGCCCTAGATTAGCGATAACCAGTCACCTACAGTAGGAGTGTCAACTATTGTGTTATTAGCGGCGCAACCTTGTCTAATGTAGTCACTGGTGTCCTAAATACAGTTGATAAGCGTTACTCTCCCAGCACCTGAGAGTTTTTTTTAAGATGATCTGGGATCCCTTTTTTGCGCGGTTGTGCAAGCTGCTCCAATTCTGAACTATGGCCGGAAGAGTTGGCCGAAATCCCCGGATAGTGGTCCTGACTTGCTGCCGCGGAGATGGAGATAACGAAGAACTGATCTCACCGCACAGATCGAGAAACCAGATGTCGCTAAGCGCAGGGTAATCGGTTTTGATGCCTTGATTTTGACAAGCATGTATTTCCTGGACGCTGAGGGGTCGGTCGCAATCAGAGGATGAACTTGATGAAACTGTAAATTCGCCAGACCTCAGAAACCCAAAGAAACCGAGGCAAGAAGCGGCCCAAAACATGGCGTCGTCGTTGTTCTCAGTCTCCAAGCACCCCTTCCAGTCTGGTCGAACCATATGGTGCATTAATGAGGTCGCCATACTCATGCTATGAATGGGCTGGTCATGCCCATGCTCGTAATGGGAATGCTATACCCATGCTCGCCCAGAATGGACTCGTTGTACCAATGCTCGGAATGGGTTCGTCGCCCCATGCTCAGAATGTGTTCGTCATGCTCGGAATGGGCTCGTCACACCCATGCTCTGAACGTGTTTCGAGTAGGCTCCTCGCCCACCTGCTCGGAATGTGCTTGGAATGGGCTCGTTATACCCATGCTCGGAACGGGCTTGTCATGCTCAGAATGGGCTCGTCCACATGGTGGGGCAAAGGGCGTGTACAAAGGGGACTCGGAGGTGGATACATCTTTCAGGATCCTGGAGATTCCCGGTGGTTACTCGGTGGCCTTGTGTCCTGGGGCAGTAGCCAGGGATGTGGTCTTGTCAATACATATGGCGTCATCGAATTTGGTGACATGGGCAATGCGATAGAAAATGAACATCGCGATCTCGCTACTGACGGCAACAAACTGCGATAGCAAGTGGATATCGAATTTGGCGACGCTTCAAGGCGATGTGATAGCAACTGAACATCGAGAATTAACGACTGAAAGCCACACACGGCGATAGCAAAGGAATATCGAATAGCGTAGCGACTGGCTGCTATTGATAGCTCAAAATGCGGACAAACAAACCAAATTTGACTCGTAAATTATTGCAAATGAGCTATTTTTTTTTTTTTTTTTTTTGTTATGGCCGCAAGAATTATGGGTAAAAATATGGATACTGACGTCATCTCGACGGAGTTCTATTCTGCGACGTTTCAAGGCAATGCTGTATGCGATAGCAAATAAACAATGAGATTTAGCGATTGAAGGCAACATGCACAGCTATAGCAAAAGTTATCAAATTGGCGACATAAGCAATGTGATATAACAAATGAACATGAGATTTAGCGACTGACAGTAACACACTACGATAGCAAAGGAATATTGAATTCGGAGACGTTGCCATTGCCATTGGCAATGCGACAGCAACTGAAACAGTACGATTTAGTGACTGAAGGCCATGCACGCTGCGATTGCCACTGCGTATCGAATTCAGTATGGATATCTAATTAAGTGACATTCATGGCAATGTAGCATATGAACAGCGAATGAACAGCGAGATTTAGCGAATGAACAGCGAGATTTAGCGAATGAACAGCGAGATTTAGCGACTGAAGGTAACACACGGCGATAGCAAAGAATGAATTGGCTACATTGGCAATATGATAGCAAATGGACGGCAGCGAGATTTAGCGACTGAACTAGGCCACATACACAATGCGATACTATAGCGAATGAATGTCGAATGTGAGGAACCACTAGCGATCGACAGAAAGCAACAAGTTGCGATAGCCAAAGAATATTGAATTCAGCGACATTGGGCAAGCGATAGCAAATGAGTATCGATCACAAATTCAGTTTGTGCTTCCTGGGAATGAAGGCAAATTATTGATTTGACTGTTTCTATTCGTGCGCAAGACACTCGTCTATCACCTCAGGCAGCTTTAAATTGGATTGTCCCTGCGTGAGAGCCGACCCTAACACCTTCGCATAGTTCGGTGATAACATATTTACAAATCAAACATTTAAAAAGGTTGGTGTACTGTCGAAATAGTCCAGCGTTTAACTTTCGAGCGAAGGTCCTTTAGTCAGTCGCGAAACGTAAAGCGAGATTCCCCGATTCCCCGTTCCCCCTTTTAAAGATAGCCTGTGCGCCAAGGCCAATTGAAAACTACAAGTAATGTTAGTGTTAATTTATTTAATTTTTTTTAATTTTTTCGGGTTATTATTCCGCTGACCGTTTACTGTATTGATTTAGGTTGCTGCGCGAACGGGCATAGGTAGCCCAGACACAAATTTCGAGTATGAATAGATAGATATACATAGTCATATTATTATTTTTTTTATAATTCATTTATTTACTGCATAAAAATGCATACTGTTGGCCTGTAATTGTTCATATCTTCTTTCATAACATCAATATATTCTATATGACTTGTTTATAGATCATAAAGCTAGCAGTATTTCAAAATATTCATCAAATACACTGCTACTCTATATTACCCCCTGCGGTGTTCATCTCGCTTTACCGTCAGATAAACATTGTTATATTACTATTTTTACCGTAAAATATACAGGAAAATCAAATTTACTGGTAGGACTAACTGCCTACTTAATATACCATGCAAGAGGGAAAATTTACACATATACTTACGATTAGACGACTTTAAATCACGTTTGAAGTCGACCATGTGTAAATTTTCCCTCTTGCATGGTATATTAAGTAGGCAGTTAGTCCTACCAGTAAATTTGATTTTCCTGTATATTTTACGGTAAAAATAGTAATATAACAATGTTTATCTGACGGTAAAGCGAGATGAACACCGCAGGGGGTAATATAGAGTAGCAGTGTATTTGATGAATATTTTGAAATACTGCTAGCTTTATGATCTATAAACAAGTCATATAGAATATATTGATGTTATGAAAGAAGATATGAACAATTACAGGCCAACAGTATGCATTTTTATGCAGTAAATAAATGAATTATAAAAAAAATAATAATATGACTATGTATATCTATTCATACTCGAAATTTGTGTCTGGGCTACCTATGGAACGGGAGAGGCGTTACGTTTTTTGTTGATGTTTTTTTTGTTTGAAGGTTGAGCTAGACGTGGAATTGACCGATGGTCTCCTTTGTTGCGTTCCGGGACAACATTTCCGCCCGGACAACGTTCCGTTGTCGATAATAACATAAACTTACCCATGTTCTGCAGCAAACCCTCTGTCCGAGCGTTTTCCTCGTCCGATGATGGGCCATCACCCATAGTGATAGTTGCGCGAAACCTCGGAGCGAACAGCCTACCTGAATGTGCGCTGGGAGTTCCTGTTGTATGCCTTGTCGCGGATGCGCTAGACCTTACTTTGTCCTTGCTTGGTTGTGACTCGGTTCTCCTAGCTGTTCCATTGGGCAACTTGGGATGAGACTGAGGATGGTGGCGCACTGACTCTTCCGAGTGTCTGAACCAATGAGGAATTCATAGAGAATTTGCAATTTTGAAGAACTCTTGTTTTGTTGTTATTTCGCAAAAGCTTTATTTGCATCTGTTCGCTGGAACTCTGGTCTGAGTTGTTCTTTCTAGCCGAATCTTCGCGTACCCTTGTATCTTCGTGTACCTCGATTGGGTCTGACATTTCGTTAGGTTCCTTTGGACTATAAGCGTGAGAATTTTGCTTGAATGTGCTTCGTTCCGAGCGTTTATCTCGTCGGCCTAGAGTTTGGGCTCGCGCTTTCCGGTCTCCCATGCGCTGCCTTGAGGCGCATGTATATATAACCTCGGTTAATACATAACCACATTAAAAAAACGTGCAATAAAAGCGCTCGTTCTAATCTGTGTATTTAATATTCAAGTAAAACTCCATTATACAGGTTGAGCCACCACTGTTCTGTTCTACTAGGATTCCGATGGGCATGGGCATGGACATCAGGACATGGACGACGACGAACAGCTCTCCTTCGAACGTGTCTAAAGACTAACTGGTTGGCTGCATGAATTGCTAACTGTTGTTGATGACATTTTTGAAACAACAAAAAGCCAAGCAATAGACCAAGACACAAAACTTACAGAGGACCAAAACTTACAAAGGACCAAAACTTACAGAGGGCAGCTTTTAAAGCTTGCAAGCTATATACCCGTTTGTGTAATATAGTATATAAATCGATGTACAAACTACTAATATTTTAGTTTTTGGTCCACGCTTGTCATAGCCTTATAGTTCAAATGTAAAAATGATGTTGCACTAAATTGAACTAAACCTGTTTCAAACCTGTTTTTATGAGTCCAACAGTTAAGAAATAGAGGACACCTTCAGTGGATGTTTGGGAGAACAAAAAATTGCCATGTGAAATGAGCCCGTGGCGCAAGTGTTTCCATGGAAATTTTTATTTTTGTTGGGATGCAGATACATCCCTCATCATCATCATCATCATAAACTTTATTTAAACCTCGGGGACTGTTTAGGCCCCTAGCAGATACATTGCTAATATGCCGAGAAATAGAAAAAAAATTAAAAAAATAAAAAAATACTAAGCACTAAATTTACAAATATAAAACATTAAACATTAAAATCTCATTGTACGCACAGCGCTACAAAAAGACTCTACATTAATTGCTGTTCTTAAGGAGTCTGGTAAAGAGTTCCAAGTCGTTGCAGCGGTGTATGAAGTTGAATTAAGACCAAAATGTGTGGTTTTAACTCTTGGAATGCACAATTTGTTAAGTCCTCTAAGGTTCTTAATATTATCCCTAATGGGAAAATAGTCCTTCAAGTACACAGGTGGATAGTTGTACACAGACTTGTAAACAATAATAAGCAAACTTTTTTTCCCGAGCGAAGGGTCTGAGAACATACTACAGGTCTGTGTAACCACGATATTTAATTTGTTTTTACAATCAAAAAGTTGTTTCTACATGAACTGTATTAAACATGAAAATTCAAATGAAAGTTCTTCCTTTGTGTTTTTCTTGTTGCCTAATTGCCTTTGCTCGCACCATGTTTGTCCGCATTTACCCATAATTATTGCGACCATAACAAAAGAAAATAGCTCTTTTTATAAACAGCTGAGTAATGTTTGCGTAAGTACGGAGATTTTAATAAATGAATTTTAACTGTTTTTAAAACGCAATTTTACGATGGGTAATATTGGTTTATAAATTTTCGCTTTTTGAAATTTCGGGTTGCGAATTCTAAGTAGTAAAGTAGTAGACGCTGCGGTAGAAGCTAATTTTTGATTGGCTATTGGTTGCTAACCATCCTAATAAGTGGGCGTGTTTACTAGATTCTTGTGTCCGATTGGATGAAAAGGTCGGAAAACGACCAATCAAATCTGTTCAAGAAGCATGAGCTCCTTCTTACCCTTGAATTTTTCAAAAATTTATTAATTTTTTTCAAAAATTTATAAATCAGTGCTGGTTACAGGATGAAAAATTCAGGGGGTGATTTCGGTGGAGTCTATTTCCACGGAGAAGAGGTGACACTTGTGGGCCACCCGACCGTATTTTTCCAATTCAATGTATGCCCCTCCTATCACCCTTGAGTTGAACAAAACTAGTTCAACTGGAGCTGCTTTCATTTTCAAGTTTCAACGCATATTTCTTTACATGAAATATACCTGTTTGTACGGGTTTGTACCCGGATAGCATCCGGGTTTCTGTGCGACCCTATATTATATATAACCCAGTACGTTCATTGTGCAATTATACGTACGTTGGTTTAACAAAAGAACTAAAGATTTTAATTTGAAATGGTAGACAGCGTTTATCGTACGCGTTCTCTTGGTGTTGCAGCTGCTGGTATCCCTGACCAGTATGCCGATGGCAAAGCTGCCAAAGTTTGGGAATATTACATCGGTGGGAGTCGAAAGAGGACAGCTCAATATCGAGAATTTTTCTGTAATCTTCTCCGGGAAAATGGCGTAGAAAAAGTACTAGATGTGGCTTGCGGCAACGGGTAATGCGTACAAATCAAGGAGTTCGTATTGATAATTGTAGTAATTGAGTTCCGTTCCGTTTTAAAAACACGCGACTAGTGCGAGTTTTATCTCGAGTTTTATTATGAACTACCGTAGATTTAATGGCGATTTGTCGTCACTGTTTTTTAATTTACATACAATTTCATGGCGCTTCAGGGTTGCCACTAATTGTTTTGTCCCAAGAACGCCATGAAGCTGTAGTGTGTTAAATATTTTCATACGTGGCGGAAGTCTCGTCACTGATTACTTTCATATTTGGGGTTAACATTAAATATCTAGATAGGAGATGTATTTTAAAAACTCCTGGAGATTTCCGATTCTTATAACTAGGCTGATAAAATAAAGATTCACTTTTAGAAATACTTGAAATAGCAAGGGAGAAGCTGCCTCATTTCACATCTGAAACTGAAACATTTTCACATGTATAAAATACCTGTTGTAATACCTGATTTCATTCAGGAACCAGGGGGGCTTAAACACTGCTGCTCGCATAAAAGGGGAAGCCCCTCCCCCTCGAAACAATAGAGTCTTTGAAATTTTAAAAATCAATCTCGAAACCATGGAAATTTTGTTGTTTTGATTACTTCTCATTTCTCGTTGTTTCCTGACCAATCACAGTAATTGAACTAATTATGATTGGCACGGTGAGCATCTCACCGCCAATATATGCAAGCACTCAGTGTTTAAGCTTGGGTGGGAATGGATATAATGTTGCACCAGCACAGAAAGCAGTACTAAGAGCTAGGGTTTCTCAATTTGAATAACTGAAATCACATTCGGATTCCCAAATCCTAACTTTAATATTTACCAAAACAAATAATGATATGTTAGGCCAGACCAATTTAATTTATGTTTCTCAGATTTTTCCGATGTTTCGCGGCAGGTCGGTAAATAAAAATAAATCAAATTTTGAACATTTGAGTGCAGAACCGTAAATCTGCAATTTAGATCTGTTTAAACAACCGGGATGCCTAGATTACGCACGCACAAACATGCAAATATACTAATATTAAAATAAATTAATAGATTGAACAATGAAAGGCTTTCAGAGATAAAAATTCAGCATGTGAGAGTGTATCATTAAGATCTTTCATGCGAAAGGGTAAAGCAATTAAGATTTCAATGTTTGTCAAGGAAATTTGTGGCAATGACTTACTCGCGCTTTATTTTTATTTACGACAATTCACGAAAGTGACCCGGCCGTATCTGAGAAACATAAAATTAAATTTGTCTGGCCCTTAATATAGAAATAATAACTCCAAAAATGATGATTGTAGTTGATACTACAATACAGTGCTTCCCTTTAGGTAATTGTGCCAAATCTGGGTATCTGGGCACTGAAAAAAGTTCATGTATCTTTGAAACTAATTCAGCGATAAAAATCTCTTCTTCTTTTAACCTCTTCTTTTAGTTTAATTGGCAGCTAAAATGGACAAGTACTGGTTGTTTCCTTCACCACAAAAAAGGAAACATTAAATGGTTGTCCTTCTATGCCTGCCCGTTTGTAGCAATATTCAATCCGATAAAATATGCATTCAATCTAATCCACAAATGTTGTTTAATTCAATCACACTTCAATTTTACTATGCAATGCAAACAATAATTTATAGTTTAATGTAAACAACACATATTTTATTCAATCCAATCCAAAAAAATATTCATTCATTTCAATCCAAAAAAATATTCATTCAATCCAATCCACAAAATATTCATTCAATCCAATCCACAAAATATTCATTCAATCCAATCCACAAAATATTCATTCAATCCAATCCACAAAATATTCATTCAATCTTCCTGGGCGAGCGCGGTCGTACCAGTGTGCCGACGGTGGAGGCTAAAAGGACCTTTTCGGTTCCAGTCTCCCTCGGCCGTATTTTCGTTCACGTCAAAAACATGATGATAACAATTAGCTGACCATCCAGGCATCACTACCCATCACTAGGCATCACTAGGCATCACTACCCATCACCAGGCATCACTACCCATCACTAGGCATCACTACCCATCACTAGGCATCACTAGGCATCACTACCCATCACCAGGCATCACTACCCATCACTACCATCACCAGGCATCACTACCCATCACCAGGCATCACTACCCATCACTACCCATCACCAGGCATAGGCATCACTACCCATCACCAGGCATCATTACCCATCACCAGGCATCATTACCCATCACCAGGCATCACTACCCATCACCAGGCATAGGCATCACCAGGCATAGGCATCACTACCCATCACTACCATCACCAGGCATCACTACCCATCACCAGGCATCACTACCCATCACTACCCATCACCAGGCATAGGCATCACTACGCATCACTACCCATCACTACCATCACCAGGCATCACTACCCATCACCAGGCATCACTACCCATCACTACCCATCACCAGGCATAGGCATCACTACCCATCACCAGGCATCACTACCCATCACCAGGCATCACTACCCATCACTACCCATCACCAGGCATCACTACCCATCACTATCCATCACCAGGCATCACTACTCATCACTAGGCATCACTACCCATCACCAGGCATCACTACCCATCACCAGGCATCACTACCCATCACTAGACATCACCAGGCATCACTACCCATCACCAGGCATCACTACCCATCAGTACCCATCACTATACCCATCACCAGGCATCACTACCCATCACTACCCATCACTACCCATCACTACCCATCACTAACCATGACTACCCATCACTACCCAATAACCATCACTACCTAGTGATGCCTGTCATGGGTAGTGATGGGTAGTGATGGTTAGTGATGGTTAGTGATGGGTAGAGATGGGTAGTGATGTCTAGTGATGGTTAGTGATGGGTGGTGATGTTTAGTGATGGGTATGATGGGTAGTGATGCCTAGTGATGAGTAGTGATGGTTAGTGATGGGTAGTCATAGTTAGTGATGGGTAGTGATGGGTAGTGATGCCTAGTGATGGGTAGTGATGGGTAGTGATGCCTGGTGATGGGTAGTAGTGATGCCTGGTGATGTCTAGTGATGGTGATGGGTAGTGATGCCTGGTGATGGGTAGTGATGGGTAGTGATGCCTAGTGATGGGTAGTGATGTCTAGTGATGGTAGTGATGTCTAGTGATGGTGATGGGTAGTGATGCCTGGTGATGGGTAGTGATGGGTAGTGATGCCTGGATGGTCAGCTAATGGTTATCATCATGTTTTTGACGTGAACGAAAATACGGCCGAGGGAGACTGGAACCGAAAAGGTCCTTTTGAGTCATCCCTTTTAGCCTCCACCGTCGGCACACTGGTACGACCGCGCTCGCCCCAGGAAGATTGAATGAATATTTTGTGGATTGGATTGAATGAATATTTTGTGGATTGGATTGAATAAATATTTTTTTGGATTGAATTGAATGAATATTTTTTTGGATTGAATTGAATGAATATTTTTTTGGATTGGATTGAAAAAAATATGTGTTGTTTACATTAAACTATAAATTATTGTTTGTATTGCATAGTAAAATTGACGTGTGATTAAATTAAACAACATTTGTGGATTAGATTGAATGCATATTTTATCGGATTGAATATTGCTACAAACGGCCAGGCATATCCTTCCTTCACCATTCAAGCTTACCAAAGCTTGATAAAAAAGGAAACGAAAAAGGTTATCAAAAAGGTAACCAAAAGGTTTGTTGCTTTTAGAGGGGATCAATTAATGGTTCATGACCAAAATATTTTTAAATTCAACAGTTTCCAACGCAGTGTTGTTTTTTTGTATAATAATAATAATTATTATATTAATAATACAATACCAAGACAGCCAAGCTACTCTGATCTTACCTTTATAATACAAGACCTTGACTTTCTTCAAAGAAACAGCCTTTTTATTTTGAAATAACACAACTTTTTTTATCTCTGTAATATGTAGCGTTGATTCAATTTTGCTATTGGAAGAAGGCTTCAAAGTAACCAGTATTGATGCCAGTGATAAAATGCTCAAATATGCTCTAAAAACACGCTGGCAACGCAGAAAAGAACCTGCATTTGATGGATGGGGTAAGTGATTTCAAGTTTTCCACATAAATATCACAGTTTCTGGGTAACAGGTTGATTGTAATTAAATATTTTAGGGGACATATTCAAAGCAATTAAATTACCATTATTTCACAAACATGATCTTTTCTGCAGAATGTGCAGATGAAGAGGCGTCAATAAAAACAAATTTATAGAAACAGTAATTGTATAAAAAATATTAAAATAGAGAAATTCAAATAACGGAATTCGGAAAGTCTTTGGCTAAAGGTCATAAGCAAACGAGACGAGCGGGGGCAGTTTTAGTGTTAACTATTCCTAGTTATTATATATAATTAGTAAGCATACTCAACGATGTTCGGTACATAATACACTGTATATTTGTTTCATTGCAGTGATTGAAGAAGGAAACTGGCTGGCTGTCCGAGAGTCTGACGCACCAATTCCCGAAGGAGGATTCGATGCTGTCATATGTCTAGGAAACTCTTTTGCCCATCTTCCAGATTTTTCTGGTGACCAAGAAAATCACAAAATTGCCATAAAGAATTTCCACGATGTCCTAAAACCAGGGGGACTTCTTTTCATTGATCATCGAAACTATGATGCCATTCTCGATACTGGCAAGGCTTCTCAAAGGAATTTGTATTACAATGTAAATACCTACTAGCTAAACTAGTGTAGAAAAGTGTTGTAGAAAAATTGGGGTTCAATTGGGGTTCTTTGTGGTAAAAATCTTTAAAAGCTGTAGTGGTGGATTTTTTTTTAAACTTTTGTACTTTGTATTTATTACATTTCTCCATGCTTGAATTGCCTTTTTATTAAAATAATTTTGTGTTTTAGAGTAACCGAATTGTTGACATAACAACATCAGTGCTTAACGTAAATGGTAGTCCAACAATGATCACTCTTGATTATGTGATTGATGGGACAGATGAAAAAAAAGCTGGAGGCAATAAGGACTTAAGGTGAGATTTAAGGTTTTTAAAATTTCATTGGTAAAATTCCATTCAACTTAATACCTGACACCGGTTGACCACTCATTTTAACTTTGGAGTCTAAATGATAGATTTCAGCCTATAGGATTTCAGCCCATATTAATACATACACGTTTTTACTGTACAGTAAAAAGTAAAAACCTGTATGTATAAAAGAACCTATAGGCTGAAATCTATCATTCAGACTCCAAACACATATACTTTTGTTAGATGTGTGAAGTTGATCGTCCAGGTTGTTGTAGTCTTGAGAAAGACTATTGTTGGTGACTGCAGACGGCCTCAGCGGCGGTCATCTTCAGAGTCACATGAAGCATGTTTGTCAGGTTTGCCTGGTTCATTATGTCATAGTTTGTTTGTGTCATAATTAGTGTGAGTGGGTGTTGCATCATGCGTTAAGCGTGGGCCAATATTGTTCCTCATCGGTTGTTTGTATCATAATCAATGTGAGTGGGTGTTGCATCATGCGTTAGTTTGTCGGTAGGTCTATTGTTCTTTGGTGTGTGCGAAGAAGTCATACAAAATATGGTGTTGGTAATTGTTGTGATCTGTCAAGTGGTTTAATATGTTCCAAATTGGTAGCTATGTGATTAGTCCTGTCCCCGTTTCTAGTAACCTAAAAATTGAAATGTGTTCTTATTTTCAAAAATGGTTAAAATGCTTTAAAAACAGTTAATCTGACAACCAAAAGTGGCGTCTTATATGTATGTATATATATAGATATATAGATATAGATATATATATGATCGCCTTGAGCGTGAAACTCGAGTAAATGTTTTTAACTTTTAATTGTAAATAAACCATTTTTAACTATATATATATATAGATAGATAGATATATATATATAGATATATAGATAGATATAGATATATATAGATTATATACATATATAGATTATATACAGTCTCGATCTGTACTGTAAATGTCATAAAGGCCTGTTGTGGGTATAAATAAATCAAAGGATCTACATATAGTACAGTATGACACAGAACCACCCATATCGAATTAGTTTTCTGATCGCAACAAGCACTTTTCCCTTTAAAAAATACAAACCAAGAACCTATATTGCCTAATTTCTCACAGTAGTCACTAAATATATGAGTATTTTTAGGCTAACTTGAAAAAATGCTGGTTCTCGGGTTGGTACCCAGCCTAAGTAGTATACATGGGTTTTTACTGTGTTACCAATTGGAAAGACAAATTTGAAGGTTATGAGGGTAAAATCATTAAGTTCAAAAAAGTATTTAATTTTCTTGTAATATTTTGTAAGATCCAGAGCCCCATTTAAACAAACATCTTTTCTTACTTAGAAAAAATGTAGTCTTGTTAATTCACCAACATTCATCTTAACATTCACTCCCTTTAGCAAATTTCGTTTGTCCTACTACCCCCATCGTCTGAAAAAATTTGAAGAGCTTTTGGAGACTCCATTTGGAAAAGAGACGAAGCACGAAATATGGGGCGACTTTGAGCCTAAAGGAGAAGTAGCTGTGCCTGCTTACTATATTCACATGATTCAGAAGAGTAATGCTTAGAATGTCCTTGGAGGAAAATGATCACCTATCTCTTTGTTTTTCATTTCTTGTAGTATAATTATTTTTCTTTTGTAGAAATAGCTGAATTAATTTCAGATTATGATAGAATAACATTTATCAATTATTGAATGAGGTTGAGCATGATATGAAGAATTATCAAGGCCAAAGTTTGTGTTATCTGCTGAAGGCTAAGGCGGATAACACAAACTGAGGCCTTGATAATTCTTCATATCATGCGAAAACCAAATTCAATAATTGTTTTATTATTTATTTAAAAGATTAACTTTATCAACTATTTAACACTGCATCGCTGGAAAAACGTGATAGCGTGCAATGTTAGTTTTTCATATTGCACCAAGTGATGTCAATCGTGCAATAATCTTTCGTCATATTGCACCATTGATGTCACAACTCCATATTTGGTAGGCAATGAGTTGATATGACGATTTCACCGTTGGTGTTAGCCAATCAGCGATCATGAAATCTTTTAAATAAATAATAAAATAGAATATGACTTTAAGAACTAGTATTACACTAGTGATTGTCAGCAGTTTCATTTCCTGTTAAAGTTGTTCATTTATCTGATGATTTCACTGTATTGTTATGACAAAAAGACACAAAAGTTAAAGGATTAAATATAAGTCTTTGAAAATCAACAAACTTGACAACGTTGTACATCAATCTGTGTTATGTTAATAGTGGAATCAATATTAAGTACGGTACACATTTATTTATAATGATTTAGAACAACAAAGCGCAAGAGCACGAGATTCCACAGTATCCACCAAACGATAGCGCGCGCAAAACCAGTCAAGCTCAGACCACGCTGACAAGACTCTGACAAGTGTTGCGATTCCTTCACATATTTAATTGAGTGACCGCTGACTAGCATTGACTCCTTTTTTACCTTGCCTAAATTACATTTAGCCACATTTAAATCTCCTTTTCTTTTTTGCCTCTGTTTAATAATACTTCTGTAGTTGACTAAGATACTATATATATAACACTCTTGGGAGTTAAAAGGTTAACAGCTTTATTTTCAACAGTTTTCAATTCAATGCTGACCATATTTGCCTGCATTTTAGCACTAAATCCTCCTTTTATAAATAATATATTGACAATAATATATTGACAATTCAATTCAGTTTACACAGATGTTTGACGATAATCCTTGGTATCCAAAACCTGTTTTCCACACATTGAGCAGATTCCTTTAAAAGATAATGCATAAAAATCATGAGAATTTATATTGCTATATATGTTGTTTGCTATTGGAGAAAAATGCAAACTTACCTTTCTTGTAAGCACATCCTAAAATGAAATAAATTATGTTAAATTACACACAGAATTGGCAACATTTTCAATCTTAACACCACTGAGGCTTCCTGGCCATTTACAGAGGAACATCACCCAGGGCTCAAAATAACGGCCGGTAGGTCGCCGGTCAAAATGACTGGTCAACTTGATTTTAGCGCGGTCAAAATCTGTTTTTGACCGGTCATTAATTTGCATACACTTACAGTGAAACAATTCAAACTCAGCCAGCTCTCTTATCAAAGTGTTATCTTGCTTGACTGAGTCTGTACCCTCCTCCATTGCTCCTCGTCGTCACTCTGCTCACCTCCTTCCTCCGAAACAAAATCTAAACCTTTCAAGTGCAACCAGGATACATGTATATTTATGTTTTGGACAAGAACAAACAATGTTTTTGTCGTACAAAACTTGACGTACTTACAGTGAAATTGCGTACTCTCCATGAAATATTATACCTCGAAATATACAGTCTTTCTCTGACAAGATTTCAGCAAATATGCCGAAGAGAAAAAACGATTTCAAATTCTATCGGAAGGCATACAAATGTGTCGACCGGTCAAAATGACTGGTCAAGAGGCATTTTTGGCCGGTCATTGTCAGTTGACCGACCTATCCCACAATGTACTACATATATTCATATTTGAACCTAGGAGTAATCAAGATGTGTGAAGTTGACAAACACGCTTTACTTGTCAAGTAAAGCTGACAAACACGTAAAAACAAACACGTAAGTCAAGTACAGCTGACAAACACGCTTTACTTGACTCTGAAGATGACCGCCGCTGAGGCCGTCGAAACATCAGTCACCAACAATAGTCTTTCTCAAGACTACAACAACCTGGACGATCAACTTCACGCATCTAATGCACTACACGTCACTACATTGATTTACCAGAGTACGACATCTATTGTTCAGAAGAAAATGTGGTTTGGCAAAAATAAGCTGTCAATCCTTGTATAAACAGTTCAATTGTTGTGACTAAAATAAGCTGGTCCAAAATAAAACCATTTAAAAATATATCCCAGTTTAGCAGATCAGTTGCATTAAGAAACCTGGACCATGGGCGGGCATTTTTTATATATAAATAGACATGTTTTCAAAATGGCCAACAGCCACAAGAATTGTTGTCATCATGCATGCTTGATTCGCATGTGTGTTCCAACATAACGGACAGGAGATTGTAGTGGACATTTTGATCATAATCGTGAAAGTGAAAGATAGATGGAAAAGATAAATTATAACTTAGGTCTTAAATAATAGGTCTTAAAAAATAAAATATAAAACTAGGATATTTTTTAAATGGCCTAAGCTGTGTTTGTGATTTAGTCATTTAGCCATGGGGTATATTATCACTGAATGTATAAAGAATGCCATTTATTAAAGGTGCCATCCAGTCCGTTCTGCGCATGTGTGATATTTCAAACGTGCGGGACCCCATATGTCAACAAACTTCAACGGAATAGATTTGCGACAGTTCGAAACCGAGTATTCGTCAAAGGTGGCGAAGGTGCGCGTGGTAGTTAAATATATTATCCACATTTAGGAACAGAACAGCTTCTTATGACACGCTTTTTAGGTGGAAAGCTCAAGCGTGGAAAACAAATCTGCAATACTTCATATTCAATGTTTATACAATGCAATGTAAACAAATGATGTAAACAGAAACGTGGACATGCGCAGAACGGACTTGACGGTTTTAACCATACCTTGGCAATATTTGGAATGCGGCTGGTGGACATTTTGTTTACAAATTCGACATTTTTCAAACTGAGAATATGGCTTGAAGCTTGAAATAAAGTACAAAAAGCATATATATGAGTACCTGAAACCAAATTTGTTAAAACCAACAAGAACTGTCTGAAGATTCAAGATTCATAGACATACCGGTTTTTCTTCTGTGTCAACAACTTGTTCTCGCCAACTTTTCTCCCTCCTCCCTCTAAAACATTCATATATGACGTTATACGTGAGCAACTAGTGAAACCCAAGTTGGATTAATGTTTCGTGATCAAAACAAATTAAAAACAAGAAACATGTATATGCGTATTATTATTGTAAACCTGTTGTATTTCTTGCTCCGGACTTCCATGGATCTGGTGTGATCACTTTCCCGAGCTTTTTCTCACCTTTCAAAAGAATCAGAAATTAAAAAAATGAGTATTCGAGCTACACTAAGACTCCATTTCATCAAGATCAGAGCAAAAATTCCGTGATTTACTCACATTTTTCACACACCATATTTATTGAAAGAAAGAAAGAATCAAGAATGCAATGTTGCGAATAATTTAGAGCGCAAGAGACTGGGACCAGTAAGGCGTCGTCACGTGACGTTCTTGCGCAAACAGGGCCTCGTTGCGCAAACAGCGATCTTACATTTTTTTTTTAATTTTATTTTATTAGCTTCACCATTGTGCAAAAAAAACACCAAAAAAGAAACCTAACATAGATTACACCATACAGTAATAAAACGATGGCAGAGACCCCGAATTTAGAAGTATATTTACAAATAATGGGTTAATTTAATAATATTTAATACACAACAACTGTAGCTAATTAGTCCGGAGGGCCACAACACTCCATTTCTACACCCCGCCAAGATTAGTTATATTTAATGCTTACGTATTATAGCACAACTGATAGACGGCATAGACCCATGGGATAGATGCAGTCGCGAATACAGTCGCGGGTCCCATTTCGTGGATTCCCACCACTGTGACTTCCCACCTTCTGTTGTATTTTTGTAGAGTCCTTATGTTTAAAAGGATTTTCCTATGGTTAACTTAATTAAACGTGCCCAAACCTTGTATATATATATGGTTGTATACATAGCATGGCAAAGATACTAAACGTATACTTATATATATATATGGTTGTATACATAGCATGGCAAAGATACTAAACATATACTACTATAAAAAAGACATCAGTTAAAGCAATGCGCAAAATTTTCATTTGCTATTTTATTGCCGTGATTGAAGAGGCATCAACCTGTCTTTTGTTTAACCTGTCGTCATTTTCCATGATTGACTGAATTGAGTTTCTGGATCAGGTTTTCACAAAATACTTCCATCAACAATGGGGTATAACGTTGCACGGTTGACGTCAATGGTGACCTTTTTGTATGACCTGCACTTATATTGGTCCTGCTAAGCCTTTGAGCTTGTTATCACAAGCAACGAGCCGCAGCTAACTAAAAGCATCACAATTCAATAACTCATTGTTCCCTCTGTAATCTCTATGAACTTTTGTGCTTTTGTTGTAGACACATGGTCTGATCCAAGGAGGGATTTTCGTAGCTCCACTATCCTTGGATATTCCCACGAAAGAGCATTTTAGAAAAGGAGTATAGCCTTCACGGTACTTGTCAGTTTAGCCTTCTGGATTTGATTGTTAAGAATAATTGCACACTTTACCCTTTCTTTACTTAAATTCTCAGTCAAGCGACAACATCAATCATCTTGAACTTCATTGCATTCCACTCGCAATCTAGACAAAAATCTACAGCCAGCTGCAGAAACCCATCTTGAATTCCAGCAACAAAAATGCCACAATCACGCTATGATTGTCAGACTTCAGTGAAATGTCACTGAGACACCGGGAACTTGCTCTTAGACTTCGTTACTTTTTATAGTAACTTCTAGTATGTAATACGTTTATATATTTTATACTGTTGCCTGGGTTTTTAAGGTGATTGGACGTTACTAGGCAAGGCTGATATTAAAAAAAGACACCTTGAATCACACCGGCATTACTGGAGCTGCTTTAATTAACACTGGCCCTTGACTTCTCACAGTGTGACTTTCTTATCAAAGTAAATTCGACAGCCTTTTAGGGCAAAAAACCCGACAACCTTGTTTTCCCAAGTGAGGTTTCACTGTATGAGACAGGCATCGTCAAAACCTTTCGCTGTAAATCAACGGACATAACTTTCGAAACATCAAAGGCCAACCTACAATGTTCCCGGTATTATAGTCTCGGCTAATTATTATTGCTTTGTATTTTTTTCCGTCGTCGTTTCTTGTCTTTAAGATAAGCCACTTGAATTGTTTCATGTAGCGTTAGCAATAAGATTTCCAGTCGACGTGCCCTGAGCCGATAAACAATGACACAGGGGATATGCTTGTGCCTTTTGGTCTGCCTTTTTAAAACCATGGGGTGTTTTTAAAACAATCGCGGTGTCAATTGTCTAGTAATACCAGAGAGTTTGCAAACGCGGTACGAACGCAAAACAATTGCAGGGGAACATAGTCTATTTTATGTATAGTATAGGACAATACGGAACATTCTCTAGAAAGAATGATAACCACCACAGATGCCAATTAGAAGAGGAGCTGCTTACGACGTGGTTGGCTATCACCAGGGACTTGACATCACTCGCGGTGCTGAACTCTTGGCTTTATCAACCAGATGTTGGCAAGTGACCAATGGCAATCGAGAACGGTCACTGGACATTGCACTGTAAGCCAATGACCTGAGAGTTCGAGAATTAACGCCAGTTGTTTAATGTTGAACATCAAGCTCGGACGACGATTATCAGATACAGCGCAGTGGTCAGTGATGGACAGGAGTTAAACTCCACAAACCCATCTCGCAAAGGAAAGTCAAAGTCGAAAACGTGCTCGTTTCGCGACACATGGCGTCCTTTCCAGAAGTTCCGTCCTCGTGTCCAGCTGATGATAAACCTCGCAGGAAACGGGTTTTAGACGACAAAGGTCAGTTCGTGCTCCCCTGCATCAATTGCAGAATCTTTACTTTGTTGTAACACGACACGCGCACCTCTTGCACAATAAGCTTTTCCACGCGCATCGCTCGCAAGGCTGCGTTACTCGAGGAATTATTTGCGCACATTGTACCATTCACTAGAACTTAAAGGAAGAACTCAAAAGTCATCGCCACTGTCTTTTGAAAGGACTATGTAGCTTTTGGCTGCGCAGTAACACTAAGCGACAGTTTGCGGAGAGACGTCACTACAGTTTATTCCGATGGGGGTCGACACACGCACTCTCGCAATTAATTTATTTTCACTGAGTGTCAGTGTTTCATGACTTGAGGCCAAATATGCAATATTGATTATGATGGCTAGGAAACTTAGTAATATAGAGTGTGCAATGCGTCCCTTGGTCAGAAAGACCGATTTTATGATCGTCGATTATGAGAACCGTACTTGACATGTTGTGTGAGTCAGTGGGTCTGTGGGTGAATGATGATCATGATGCTACATTAGTAATTGTCTGTGACTGTTATGACACTGCTTTACTACTGTCCTGTTTTTCTGCAATGTATTCAGTTGTTTCACTGTGTCGGTTGTTTGTAATTCCTTGATGTACAGATGATATTGAATGCACGACTATGAAAGATGACAGATATATATAACTATATGACTCTATATGCATGAAGGGCGCAAATGCTTGGAATTTTGCACAAGAGTATGACAATTACCTATTTTTTAGAAAAGGTTAACTACTCTAATAATATTCCCATGCAGTCAATGGTGCATGAGAAAGTCCACTATATTTATTGTGGAGAGGAGACTGATCTATGGGACATCTCGCAGTACTTGAGACAATTGGCTTGTTATAGATCAATATTTTCTCGACCATTCTCTACTAACGTAATTGCTCAGCTATCATTCACAACAATTGACAACCACTTGTCATGTCGGTTAATTCTTACTTTTTCCAGTTATTTTTATATACAAAGTCCAAAAATAATGAACTATTTAACTAGGCTTTCAGCTCGAGCAGTGCTTGTTCAAAACAATAGGCGCCATTCATATTGTGTGTAGTCATCATCATGTGTTATAGTCCGTCGTCTTTTCAAAACCTTTACCTACATTACCATCATAAATGCACTCATTATACCAAATATTAAAGTTTTACTTAATATTTTATTACTTGTAATTATTTCGAATTTTGTAAATCTCCAACTTTCCTTCCTTACCAAGTTTTCTTTCCCTGTAGCATGTGAAGTTTGTCACGATAAGTCAACAGGAAAACACTATGGCGTTTATGTATGCGATGGTTGCAGTGGTTTCTTCAAGCGCTCTGTTCGTAGGTCTGTACCCTGGGTGTGCAGAAGCAACGAGAACTGTGTCGTTGACAAGGCGAGCAGAACAGAGTGCCGTGCGTGTCGTTTCAAAAAATGTTTGACTGTGAACATGAACCCAGAAGGTTAGAACACTTGTCGTAAAAGGGAGGAGATTTATTTAATCGTGAAATTTCACCAATTATATACAAATTGCTTTTCGTGAATGCCGAGGAATATAGATTATGATTAAATATGTACAAACTCAAATGAAGTATTAAAATAAAATATTACATTCATCCACATAGTTGCTAAGTCAGATCTAACAGTAATCCCAGCTCCGTTCAATTTGTAGTCCGCAAATGTAATACAACTACCTTTCAAAAATCATTTTTTCAAAATAGAACTGCTAGAATTTGGAACACGTTAGTTTATGATCTTGACAATTTCATAACATTACAGCTGGCCACCTTTAGAAATGTCCTGCTTAACTACTATTTCAGGGCCCTCGCTACATCATATGATCATGATGATCCTCGCTCATGGAAGACAATTTGTCTAAACTGCGGCACTCCTCGCAGCCTTGTTGGAAATATTACTTGCTGTTTGCTTTTTCTCAGTTTGTTATTTTTAAATATTTTGTTACTACTATATATACTTGTTAATATTCTTTATAGTAGTTAGTTTTGGGCACGCTGTAATTGGCTTAATATGCTGTTGCGATTACCCTGCCATTGTTCTATGTAGCTATTGTAAAGTGTGGCGAAGCTAATAGAATAAAATAAAAAATAGTTCATTTCGATTACACCTGGTGGTCGCATTTTATCGGGCGAATGTAAAATTAACCGCGTCACTAAATGCTCGGTTTCCCTCCGAAGGTGTTCAAACTCCGCGTGGCTCGCGTGTGATACACGGTAGGAAAAGCACAGAGCTGAACGACAGTGATTCCAACTACTCCATGTCAGGAAACCCTTCGCCATCTTCCGAGATCAGGGGATTAACTGATTACGAAGCCGACAGAGAACATTCAGGATACAACAACTATGACCCGGATAACAAAAAGAAATGTGGTGAGTTAGGATTATTATTTTAATTCTTCATTCACTGCCGAAATAGTGTGTAGGAGGTCCAACAGTGGCTTAACTAGGAAGTTTTAGCGGGGGGGGGGGGGGGGGGGGGGGGTGTGGCAAGTATTTAGATTTTCCAACAAGTGGGCGTGGTCATGTGGGCGTGGCCACGTAGCAAAATGCCATATTTATTCACTAATTTATATAACATTCACTAATTTATATAACATTAAAGGGATATGGCAATAAAATATTTTTTTGCCTTTCTGATTAGCAAATTGCCTTCACCGGGTAATCCAAGTAAACAAAACGACTCTTGTGCAAAACAACATCACTAATTTTTTAATATGCGTGTGATAATTTTTCGATATGCGTGTGACGTTACAAGCAGGGTAAAGTGAAAACTTTAGTCAGCCATAATTTCACGTATATACGTCTAAAACTTGATTTTTGTGCATGTTTTTCTTTCTCAATTGAACCACAATACTTTTAAAAGTATACTACATAAATTCAGCTAACATAAATGCATGCATCTTAATTTTAATTGTTCTTAAATTACGTAATCCTTCCGTATTGTATTAGCAAACAAAAAACTGTAAACGGTTAGAAAGTCAATATTGGTACTATTCTGATCTTGTTGCTAAGCCGAAAATATGTACAATATTAAAAGTTCAACATATGTTAAGATTACTTTATAGATTAAAAATGTTCCTTGTTCTTGCGTTTAAAAATGGCTTTTGGAGCTCCTATAGCAATGGATGAGACATGCTCGCGATTTATAGCGATGCATGCGAGATTAGAAAGACGGTGTTCTCATGTCATTGTACTTCATAAATAAGTTTTGGCTCGCTAAAGGCAACTGAATGCCATCTCATCATGAGCTGAGAAAACAGGCAAAGTTAGAGCAAGTCTGAGCATGTGGTAATGTTTGTGTGTGTGTGTGTGTGTGTGTGTGTGGGGGGGGGACCGCCCCCCTATAGTTACGCCACTGAGGTCCAACGTACACAAAGATTTTTAGATTTTACACCAAGAGTTTTCGTTTATAAAATAAGAATTTACTTTGCATTTTTAAAAATTATTTAGATAGTCTATCTTTATCTACCACAAAACGTCCATCACCAGTTCACTCAAACTCTCCACCGCTGTCAATGGTTGTGCACCCTCTTGGTGGAAAGTTTCAAAACCAAGCAGACCCACCCACCATTGTCAAAATCGAGACCGAACGACGTGACGTGCCTGGCAATGACGTCACATATGACGTTGGCTCGGCGAACGAGACCAGCCACAACCGAACGCCGTCAAAGAATACCAAAGTGGTTGTCGGACAACAAAACAACACGGGAGCAACCGCTGTGCCGCGAAACCAACGGCCTCAGATTGTGTCGTTGGTCACCAGAAGGCGAACTGAATATTATGGAGGTCCGGGGATGCATCCCATGATTATCCCCGACTCATCCTATACTCCCTATGGTTCCCCAGGTTTCCCATCTCCCTCGTCGGTTCCTCGCTATATCACCGGTGATCTCCACAGTTCGTCTGGTGTCTCCTTACCCTACACCACTGGGGATTCTCTTTATAGCATGGCAGTACGTTTACTATCAAGTGCGGTGAAGTTCGCGAAAAATATCCCCAGTTTTAAACTTTTGCCATTTCGTGACCAGGTTATTCTCCTTGAAGAAAACTGGAAGGATTTGTTTATTTTGGACGCCGCATTTTGGTCGTTTCCTCTCGAGTTGTCGTACGTCATGGACCCCATCGAGGCAAAACAAGAAACGAACACAGGTCTCGTCGGGAGTTTGAGAGTTTTGCAAGAACTGGTGACTAGGATCCAGGCTCTGGGAATGGACGAAGCGGAGTGCGCATATTTGAAGACGATTGTGATATTCAAGTCAGGTAAAGAAATAATAACGCGGAAAGTTCTATAACTTAGATCGATATAGAAGGTCTCAGTCCTACCGCTCAGGAACCAATCAAATTGTAGAACAACTGCGCTAAGTCATAGACCGCTGACGGGTGCAAGCTATATAATAAGAGTAAAAATAGGTACGTAATGCGTACATGCGTCTACGTTTGGGATGTGGCGTAATTACCATCGTGGCACAGATATACAATAGTAAAACTGGAAGCAATTAATATTGGTATTTACGGTAGAGTGTTTTGGATATATAGCAAAGTGAAAAGGTGGTGAACTGCCAAGATTTTTAGAAACGAAATAATGACGTTTCGAGCAGAGCCCTTCATCAGAGTAAGCCAATAGTCCAGCGGCTAAGGTGAAAATCGTTCGTTCTTTTCACGAGACTTGGCATGTAGTTAGAGTTACTAGTACTGATGACTTTCTGATATAGAGGCAATGCAGATTTCTTCCTGGTTGCCACAAAATCGAGTTTTTCTTCCAATTTACCTATTAAAGTATTATCTTATAAAACGGTGAAAATTCAAAGTTCACTTTTAGCGAATATCACCCATATCATTAGAAAGTTCGCAAAAAACTATATGAAGGACATTCAAGCGGGTTGTACGATTTTCCAAGCTCGTTTCGAGTTACAGAAGGCTAAACCCACTAAAAACAAGCATTTTGTAGCATTTTCCAATGTCCTTCATATAGTTATTTGCGATATCTTTGGAATGATATGAGCTAGTGATATTCGCTAAAAATGAACTTTGAATTTTCACTTTTTTATAAGATAGTACTTTAATAGGTAAATTGGAGAAAAACTTGTGGCAACCAGGAAGAAATCTGCGTTGCCTCTATATCAGAAAATCATCAGCACTAGTGACTCTATCTACAGTTGCCAAGTTTCATGCTTGTATCACAAAACGAACGATTGAGGCAAAATTTCGGGCTTAACCGCCGGGCTACAAGGGCGCCGCTGCAAATTTCGAAACCGTAGACGGTCGGACACCTCATTGATGGTTGGACACCTCAGGTGGAGGCTATTTCAGAGTACGGTAGAGCACCAAACCCAACCCCAACACAACAAAGATCCTAACCAGGGTTGCCAGCAGATCTGAGCCCGAAGTAGCCAAATTCAAGATCAAAAGAAGCCAAAAAAGCCAAACTCAAACCCAATCTCCTACCTAGAGGATCGCGCCTAAGGTAGCTGAATTACGTAATTTTTAAAGGGCCTCTTCACCCAAAATTTTTTATTTGCTTAACGGATTAAGCGTTGCCTGTAGAGTAACTCACCCAAACAGTTTTCAAATTCGTTAAATCGTTTTGGAGTTATGCCATGTTGAAATACCCAAAATCAGCCTATTTTCGACGCCATCTTGTTCCACCCTAGGAGAATGGGGCGAGTGTACCTGTGACGTCAAGTCCGGAACACGTACATAATGCAAATATATAGTATAGTATTACATACAGCTTGTTTTGTCTACAAAAATGCCCGAAAGGTGCGTTGTGGCCGGCTGTAGCAATACTAGAAAAACCGAAGGTGTTTCTCTTCACATTATACCATTTTATGGTAATGAGAATCCAGAAGCAAAGAAACGTAGAAAGAAATGGGTCGACTTTGTTGAGAATAAGCGGGTTAAATGGATGCCGACGCCGCACTCCGTGGTATGCTCGAAGCATTTCAACGATACAGACTTCTCGCATCGCTATGGAAAAATGGAGGATAAAAGGACGCAAAATAAGCGTTGGTTATTAACAGACGAGGTCGGGATAATGGTTTTCCCAAGCGTTAACGTTCCTGCTGAAGAACATCGCCCTACTGAACGAGATCAAAGAATGGTAAATATAGTTATCAATATAATTGTTCATATTGATTTACATATTTCGTGTAGTAATATAGAAGTCAAAACAATGATGTGAATATGCGATCTAGAACTGTTTTTTTTGGCAGTTAATTAGGAGTGCCAAGACGTGTGGTGCGTCTACTGTAAGTTCGTCCGAATTACAGCCAACTGAGTTTGAATGCGTCGACAGAGAACAAGGTGTCGCAGTCGCTGATATTGGGGAATGCTCCGGTGTATCCTTACAGCTGCAAGGACCTCCTGTGTATACTAAAAAACAATGTGCCAACTGTTCCTTACTCGACGCTGAGAACCAAAAGCTGAAGGATACAGTAAATAGATTGCGTCAGCAACTGGTACTACGGAGGGCACAAGTGAAGAACTATAAACAAAAAGGTGACCTACAGTAGTTTGTGTAAAACATATTTTGGCATGGATGAATTTATAATATTTATTAAGCTCCAGGAGGGGGAGTTGAAACATTTTTGGTGTTATAACATTTTTCCATGTGTTTTAAAATTTCCAGCCTCCTGAGTTTTGCGTACATGTAATGCATGATCAAAATCCCAACCTAACTGTCAGTTCTTTAGGGGTTCCTTGCCTTGGTCCTCCTGAGGTTGATATTCATATATAGGTGCATAACATTATGTGTGCATAAATAATTATTATTAAACTTCTAGTTAAGAGGCTTGGAAAACAAACAGAGGGATCATCAAAGATTTGCCAGGAAACAATTGAGGTACAAGAATCCAGTGGCAGTCTGGATAGTTCAGGTGCTGGAAGCAAAATAGATATGGATGACATTGAGGAGACATATGATATTGTGGCACAGGAACAAATACCATCTTCAAGCCCTGTATACGAGACAGAAACAGAATCTGACTCCACATCCACAGTACACGAATCAGAAAACACAAATCGGTGAGTGTTTTTATATTTTTTAACTTTTTCCCCAGCACATAGTATGTTTTTTTATTGTTTCATGTCACAGAACTATTGCTTCATTGTGGCCCTGGTCTAGTTTGCTTTGAAACTAATTGGACATTTTTTAATTAAAATGCATGGGGCATGGTGGATGTAATGAATTAACAGGTCTAAAAGTACCAATATAGCACATCATAGCCCCAATATTCGGTACCTGACTTTTTTCTGACAGTAACTGAATATTAAATATTAAACCTCAGATTAGCAACAATTTACAATTTATTTGTTCATAATAATTATTATTTTCTCAGGTTGTCTTTGGCTGGAAAGGATTTCATGACAGAACCCAAGCACATTGTCTTTCTTTCCCAATTGTTGACCCTTTTCCAATTTTGTCATAAATGTAAGGCTGACAACCCAGAAGTTGACAAACGCGAGATTGGCACTATGATTATGATTGAAACAACGTGCAACAGCTGTAGAAATGTAACAAAATGGTACAGTCAACCTTTTTTACCAAAAACAAACTTGCCAGCAGGAAACTTTTTATGTAGCTTTTCCATTCTTCTAACTGGAGCTTCGCCATCAAGAACCATAAGGATGTTTACACACATTGGTCTTGGTTGTATTTCCCTCAGCACATTCTTTAAGCACCAAAGGGTTGGTACAGCATGTTTTTAAAACAATTATTTTGGCTAAGTTAGTGTGTTTTCCTTCATGTAATACAGTACTACAACCTGTATAATGGTTTATGGCTTCTTTATTCAATCGATTTTGTTTCCTTTATAGGAAAAGTTATTTCCAGCCATTTACCTGTATTGGGAAAGATATCAACAACAAGTACTTTTAAAAGAAAAGTCAAGCAATGATGCAATAGTACTTTCTGGAGACGGTCGGCATGACAGCATGGGGCACAGTGCAAAATATTGTGCTTATACAATATATTCTTGCACTTCTCAACGAATCATACACTTTGAACTTGTACAGGTAAGCTGATGTTGTAATAATCAAATAATAGACCGTACCATTGATTATAAGGTATTAAAGTATAGAGCCTTTTGGTTGTTTTTTACCACATACTTTTCAGCAAACTGGTCAGAATTTAAAGTTTTAACTTGTGTTAAAATTAAATTAATATTTTTTTACTTTAGAAAAATCAATCTGGCAGTAGTACAGCCATGGAGTTTATGGCATTTAAATTATGTATTGAATTCTTATTGGAACATGATGTAAACATGTCAACATTTGTATCTGACAGACACATATCCATTGCCAGTTACATGAAGAGCAACTTACAAGCGATAACACATTACTATGATCTGTGGCATTTAAAGAAAAGTATGTATTACCCTACAGTAACAAAGAAAATATATATGCATATAGGGCTAAATAGATCTATTTTGGTACCATTTTGATCCCTAAATCATTAGTTTAAAAAAGCATTTTATATTATATTGTTGTGTACTGTTCTGAGCTTAAAAACTTTTTCTGCAGAGATACGTAAAGTGCTTTCCAAGATAGCAAAGGAAAAAGGATGTGAGGCATTAGCAGAATGGATAAAACCATGTGAGACACATCTGTACTGGAGTGCCACATCAACATTTGATGGTAATGGTGATGTTATATGGGCTAAATTTAAAAGTTTCTTGAGCCATGTGGTTAATGAGCATAATAACTTGGATGATCCTTTGTTCGATAAGTGTGCCCATGGAGAACTTGAACCAAGAAAGTGGTTAAAATCTGGTAAGTACTTGCAACAAGAATGGCAAGGCAAACAAATATTACATGGGTTTCCCGGTTCGCTAACCTTATTTAATTCTCTAACCTTATTCCGAGTTGTTACTGAGCTCAACATTATCCTTGGCTATGCAAGGGACTAAGGGAGTTACTTGGTGTTTCAAATAGGCATCAATATTTATCACTATTATTTTTTTCGAAATAGGTAACCAAATTTTATGGCAAATTGATTAGTGATGGAATTTTGAGTCCAAATCTACCTAGAAGTAGAGCAAACAAACTTTTCCTTTTCTCCCAGGTGAATTATACAATTTTCCTTATTTTTACTCTGTAGGTACTGCTGTCTATGATCGCTTGTGTGCAGAACTTAACAAAAAAGCTTTGGTAAAAGGTATTAGAAAAGCATCACCCCATTCCCAAACAAGCTGCTTAGAAGCCTTCCACTCTGTTCTGAACCATTTTTCCCCAAAGATGTTGGCATACTCTTATCCTGGAATGTACTGCAGGTAAATAATTATCGTATCACATTTGTTATTTCAAACTGCTCAAAATTTGGTAATTCACTGAGGACAGCATGAAAATGGTTATAACTCTGTACTGTATTTGCAAGATACACAATAGCTTACATTACACTGTACAGTGTAAGTAATGTAAGCTATTGTGTACAGTGTAAGTAATATTTAATCTTCTCCAGTGTAGTTTGTAATGTACTGTACTAATTTCATCGACTTTTTAAAAATATTTTAAGGCATATTCTTGCTGCTGTTCATTTCAATGCCAATTTGAACAGGGAAACCAGGCTACGGAAAAGTGACATGAGTGAAAGAGTGAAGGTTTCATACCCAAAGTTCAAAAATGGAGAGGCTACTATTAAATTAGTGCGAGTAAAGCCAAAGTTTGGTATGTTGGAATAGTGATAAAAATGTTCTTTTGATAAAATTGAATTTCTGCACATTTTATTAAACACACCATTGTGTATTTATCTATTTTAATTCTTTGAAACTGCTATAGGTTATGTAAAGGAGATTTTTCAGACGTTTCTGGACATGAATCAAAATGAGTTGAGTTTGGCTATTGAAAATTTGAGACAAAAGACACCAGCCCCTATGAATACCATGCTGGAGAAACAGCCTAGAGAAGAGGCACTACAGAAAAGGGATAAGAGGAAGAAAATTGTTACACAAGATGTCCCTCCAACTGTACCAGGTAAATCCATTACTGCATTTACTGTAACAAGGTTTACTATCATCTTAGTACTGTATATTATCATCTCAATGTATAAATTTTAATATTTTTAAAATATACAGTATATTCTTAATATACAGCAATACAAATTTGACAAATACGTGTAGTATACAGTATTACATAAAATTAACATTAAATATTTGGATCATATTATTCAAAATACTGTAAGTACAGCAAAATTTCTAACAAAAGTTTTTTTATATTTATTAGTCTCCGAAGCAAGACCAAGTGAACAAACTGAAGGAAGACAAAGACAGCCACCCAAATGCAGAGTCTGCAAACATCCTATGAAAGGTCATAAGAATGTAACCACTTGTCCAAAGAATAAATAAACATAATCCTATGGCCTGCCACTGAATTGACAAGAGGAAATTATGTGTGTGTCATTGGCTTCTCCCACCATGGGGACCTCGGGCTGTGGTGGGGCAATTTGATGACTTTGTAGGGACTTTGAATGTACTGTAATTTTTACCCGAGATGTGGGAGAAATGTGGGGCTTTGTGCTGCCATTGCCCTACACCTCAGGGGAAATGAAGCGACTTCATAAGCAAGTGATTGTTTTCTATTGTTTTGTACTTTCATTATGACCAAACAACCAGTTTCACATGGTACTGTAGTTGACTTACTTGACTATGGTTAAATTACATGTATTAGATACTCACTTTCAAAATAAACAAACCGAGTTAAGTCTGACGGGCCCTAATCATAAAAGTTTTTATTGAGTCAAAAATCTGCTTATTTGGCCTAACATTTTTGTAATGCATAGGATTGGTCAAACTTTGTTTTGTTAATTTTCAAATTTAGTGTTTATGCTTTTAATGTCAACCAAACATCTAATATATTTCAATACTGTGCAACACTTTTGCAATATACTATGGCAGGTAGCTACCACAGGTATACATTTTGAGGAAATTGTTTAGTTTAAAATGAATGAGGAAATACCACATATAGGGAGGGGACTATCTCCCTGTTAAGAGTATTTATTCAAAATTAAATTATTGGAACTTGTAGCATTGCTGTTTTTCTTTCAAACATGTTATAAATGCAAATATTACTGGTGGGGACTTTGCAAAATAATATAGCCCGTGGGGTGGGGAAATACTGTGGAATCATAAGTTTTTGCAAAGGCCCCACTATTGCCCGTGGTCCCCAGGGTGAGGGAAGCCGATGACACACGCATTAAGCCATAACTGTTAACATTATGTGATTTTTATGTTATTACCACTACTAGTCCTCATCAAGTTCAAACCCAGAAAAGCTTTCATCGTTGTTTACAGGGAACTTTTTTCTGATCAATGTATAGGCACATGACGGTAGAGGTATTCTTGTTTTTCCCATTATCCCATACACAAGCCTACAGAATTCTCTGTACGAAACACTTCGTAAGAACCTGTTATAGAAAAAACACAGATTTCATATAATCTTGAAGTAATGTTTATAAAATAATCTGCATAAGATTTGATTTTAGAAAACAAGACAAGGCAGATTTTGGTTATTTGAACTCTATTTTGGGGTCATTGCCAAACCTAATCTTTCTAATTATCATTAGGTTTGACAATAACTTTAAAATAGAGTTGAAATATCACCAAAATCAATCTTGCATTTGTCTCAATCAAATTTTGACAAAGAAGGTGTTATGTTTCTTTTTGTATTTAATATTTTATTAAGTTGTCTGCTAGCATATGTAAAATACATTGTTTTTGAATTTTGTGGTTGGATGATCAGCCAAACCATCACCTAAATGTTAATTTTAACAACTTTCAGTCTATAGTATGCATATTTTCATTTAAAAAGTTATTAATATCAGTAGTATTTTGGATTGCCTGTCTTTATGGTGAATTGTCTGGGATTAGAAGTTGGTTGAATGATGACAATTTACAATTTAGTGAAATAAAAACAAGGTTAGCTAGAATAAAAATAAATATTTTTGCTGTCTTTATAGCCATGATGCAAATAATTGCCATAGCAAAGTGAGTTCACTCAGAGTCGTACCCCAAATGGTGTTTGAAATAATGTATCTTTAAATTGTTATAAACAAAAAATTGGCAATAATGTATCCTACCTTTCTTCAGATCCAGTTTGAATATACTTGTGTTTCGCTGTTGTTTTATATTTTGAAGATGCCAACCTAAGGCTCCACTTTTCTAGACAAACTGGAGAAAATCCTGGATGCTCTGTGATACAACTAAGTTGAACTCCCTCACCAATATCTTGTGCGACGAGGTCACTTTGTATTGATTTCATACAACCATCTAATTCCTGACAGCAATAACATTCACTGTGATTCTGTAAGGATGTTACATCACAATTCCCACATTTGCACCTATAATTTTAGAAATGTTGTTATATGCTATTTGAATCTTACAGTATATTTAATATTATATTATAATATACAGTATAATATGCATGAGCACAGTTTGAGTTGACAAAGCTTCGAGCCTTCGCCCTCGGCTTGACTAATCTAGAGTGCTATCTTTTATATACACAAATGACAAAGCTAAATTGCTAGGACAAACGACGGTTTGCTGAACCATCTGTAACAATATTTACCATTCATTTAGCTGTATCGATCCATCTAGCCGGTCCTTTAGCATCTGTTCCAGCATTTCCACTTCTTGCATCTCTACTTCGTAGTTAGCTGTCCATTCTGGTTGTGCTATGGGATCGTTTCCATAAGCATAAGCTTCGTCTTCGGTCGACAAATCACTTGAACTTAAGGTCTGTTCTATGGATTGTGACTCAGCTTCGTGCTCGTAGCCAGAAAATTCCGAGCTTTCCGAGTCGGAAATGAATTCAGAGTCCGAAGATATTGAGCTCATTATAAAACTTATTCCTTCGTATTGACGTATTCAAGTGTGTTTATATATCACGCTCTGCAAGGTGTTCCGGTCTTGACGTCACACGCCAACTGTCATGGCGGAATTAAGTGCACACGCGCGGCCAAACTTTAAATTGCCGTAGAGACGCGAATATTTATCCAAATTAAAAAAAAAATCAGCAATAAACTCTACGAACCAAACTCTATTTAGTAATCAAATAAAATTTTTTGGGTGAAGAGGCCCTTTAAGCGTAATGGCGTGATAGAAGAACTCAGAAATCTGTTTATTACATCTTTAAATAAGAAGAAATTTTGATGAAATCTATATAAAAGGAAAATAACTTTATTATTTGACAACATTTCGATATTTTACACTCTTAATGAGGTGTCCGACCGTCTACGGTTTCGAAATTGGCGGCGCCGCTCGAAACGTCAGTATTTCGTTCCTAAAAATCTCGGCAATTCACCACCTTTTCACTTTGCCATAAGAGAACATTCATTCCCAAGTTCTATTTCAAGTCGTTGTTCGTGGTTATTGAAGAAAAGGTTAGGTATATTGTCACGTTTAATATCTTTTTTTTTCAGACATTAAAGGTCTCAAAGACTCAAAACGAGTGGAAACACTACAAGACGACACCCAGGTGAAATTCTCCGAGTATGTCAAGGTGAAAAACGTGAATAATCCAGCGAGGTTTGGTCGACTTCTCTTGACATTGCTGGGGTTTGAAAGAGTATCTCAAGATGTCATTGAAAAGTTGTTTTTTCGCAGCAAGAACGAAAACATGTCCGTTGAATGCATTCTTCACGATATGTTCAAAAGCAAGTAACAGGAATGATGAAGAAAGCAACACTATTATAACAAAAGTAATTGAGTTAATACTCTGACAAGCTACATAAAACATCCTTTATTTTTATTAAGTTATAAGTGTACAAAGTTATCTCCCGACTATACTCGGGTTCATGCCGCATAAAATACCTCGCGGACATATACAAGAAGACATAGTTTGACGCTATTCTGGCTTTAACTCTTGCCTGTTCGGCCCAGTCAAAAGGGGTCATAGAAGACCCCCGAAGTCGTCAATCGGAAAACACGGCACACAGTAACGCAAGATTGAAATTCGACAAGCGCCAAGCACATGAGATCCACTCACACGCCAAATTTGATTTCATAAATAACTCTGCGATTGGTGGCATTTTGAATTTTCATGATGCTACGCGGGCGTGCAAGATGGCCTTTTCTAGAAAAATGGAAGTTTTTCAACCTGATTTATGATAATTAATGCTAATTTATATTAACATGTTTCTTGTACGAAGACACTAGATTTGAGTGTCGAAACGTTGGGTCATGGAGACAGTAACTTTTAAAGTTACGTTCAAAAAACTTTTTAAAGCCAGAGTAGCGTCAAACTATGTCTGATTTATCACCTGGTTGCGTTGGGAAATTATTTGTTTATATACAAGAAGCTTGGAAACTATAAGCTGTTGCTATAGTTATCATCGATTTAAACAAATCCATCGTTTAGGAACTATTCTTGGATTTCCACGAGTTCTCACAAAAAGCGACGCTATATCCACCCTCCATCACTGGTTTTCTTTTCTTTTCTCTTCTCTTCTCTTTTTCCTGTATTCAGTTCGTCGAACATATTCAAGATTAAATGTCAATGACAATGCATGTGACTAAGAGTAGTGAAAACTAAGTGTCTCAGGTCTTGTGGTGAACATATCTGGATATCTAGCATATAGCGTTACTTTCTTTTTTTTGCTAGCGGTATTTTATCCGTACTATCTGTGGGAATTGCTCGTTTTCCTGGTTGCTGGGTTTGACTATCCTCTCCTTGCACTGGCCGACTACTCGCCGTTTCTTCCAACTTTTTAACAGTTTCTGTCGCATTTTTATTTTCTAAAAACACAAAAAGGAATTGACTATAGACATCGCGGCAATCATTCTATAGACATAAAAACTAAGAATCAAAGGCAGGGGAAACTATAACGTGCGAAACTGCGTCTTTCTGATGGCAGTTGAGAAGAAATAACTTGAAGTTATTTATTGAAGACGACACACACACACTCAATCTGGAAATTCTTTAAAATTTGCGTTACATACCAGCTGCCTCTGCTGAAGTAGTTGGAAGCTAAAAAAACATAGAATTTGTCAAAATATTGAACGAACTATAGCTATTAAGAGATGAAGAATAATGTCAAGTTCGATTAAAAATGTACTGCGGTTCGGGAATTCAACTCGTGCATTGAGTTTGATGTTTGGAATCGAACCTGATTGGTCAAACTGTGCAACATGAATTTATGAGCTGTCTTGCATTTTCTTGGCGAATTACTATTGAACCTTACTATATTGAGGATTAATCGTCGCATTTCATCCGCATTTGATTAAGATCTCAAATATCCTTGTGTAGATGTGTTTAATATGTTTTATATGCGCAGTTTTCGTTGGGTGGAGTTGTTCTTCGGAAGATCGCGGCTTTGCTCGTATTTTAAGAGATCACAAAACAACTTTCTTCTCGGCGTAAATTGTATTGTGAGTTGCAAGTTAACAGTCAGGACTATCAGGTCTGCTCCCTACGCATTGAAAACCAATGTATATTTTAAAGCACACCTTTACACGTTGTGGTGGAAATTTTTTGATAAGTTCTTCAAGCAGTAGATCAACATGTTGCCTTTGAAACATGGAACTTGGTGCACTTTTTGATTTCTCTTTTTTGTTGGTGGATTTGGCTGCATCTTTGACATCTAAAACACGAAAGAGAAGTGAAGAGATATGGCTTTCATTTTTTAGAATTTCACTGATCAGCATCTATCTTCTCCTAATAGTATCAATGGTTAACCAAGCATAGAGGTAATGAGAATAAAGGAAATGATCAGCAAAGATAAACTGACATGTTTTTAAAACAACTTCTCCCAACTAGTACTATAAGAAATGTTAGGAAGCCAATAAGGAGAATTTGTATGTTGATACTAGGGAGGAAAGGATTATGAGTAAAACAGAAAACTAATGACATTACCCTTCTTGTCAGTAGCATCTTTAAATTCCCACCAATAACCTTTTGATGGATGGTATCTAGCATAAGAGGAAGCTAAAAAGAGATAAATTGGTGATATTACTTTCAGTGATGGATCCAGCTTGATCTGGTAGGGGGGTGCTAGCGAAGTGAGATCAGGCATGGGGCGAGACCGTGGCAACTATGGCAGGGATCTGGGGACCAAGCTGGTGGTGGGGCTGGGGGGTGAAGCCTGCCAGAAAAATTTTTTTATACCTATTAATACCTATGAATCATATGATAGCTAATATATGAATTATATACCTATGAATCATATGATAGCTATGATACCTAATACTTAAAAATTGGATTTGACAAGGCAATTGGCACCCTCACTGCACCCCCATGTAAATCCATCACTGATTACTTTGAACTTTGCAATAATAATTTGTTTCATAGAAAAAGACTAAAGTGTCTTCATATCTGACCTTCATCAAATGCTGATGTGAGGTTGTGGAGTGCAGAAAGCTAAAAGAATGGTGAAAAACAAAACTTTAGAACCTAGTGCAACAGCTTGGTTTGTTCAAATTCAACAATTTATTGAATGTAATAACATTCAACAATCCTGAAAACATGTTTTCTCTTGTTAAAAATAAAAAAAGTTGTGTATATATACTGTAAAACTTTTGTTACACCTATAAATGACAATCGTAGATAAAAACAATCATTTTCTGTTCAGTACGTACCAATCGGGAGTTGATCAGAGAGCCCAAATCAGGAGACTGGTAAACAACGCCAGCCAGAATATAATAATCGGCCAGGGCAGTGACTAAATGAAGAGATGTGAAAGTATAAGCCTGTGAGGAAGCTGCTCGAAGGGCGGTGAGTGCACAAGGTGTGTCCTCCAATTGCTCCAAAAACACCCACTCACCTCCCGTTAGTGGAGACCTTAGACGCCCTGAGACCTTAAATTACCTTGGGTAGGAGAATGTCTGTGTTGTTTTCTTATAATAAACAAAATAGGATTCTGCACATGAAGTAAAATGTATTCAAGACCTTGCATCATCCTGAAATAATTAAAAAGAAATATTTCATGCAAGAGAAAAGCAAATAGTTACAGGAACGTCCATATGTTACGGTATTTAATTTAATGACAACACGATGCTATCACATTTTTATTAACATCATGGTTCACTTGATTTTTGATGTTATTATAGTGTCTTTTCATGATCCTTACTGCTGCATAACTTTAGATTCTCAAGTATTTGAAGAATGTGTTAATATATACACTGCTGTAGTGAATGTGGGAGAGCTTAGGGTAGACAGATTTGGACTCGTACCTCATTGGTTAGGATGAGGAATTTTTTCATTATCATTATTTTTCACTGATTAATTATATATATACCATAATTTTTTGTCCATATACAATTGCCTGGTTCTTTATAATCTCCCGATAAACAAGTACATATTACAGCAAATATATATTTTAACGATTTAAAGAGTTGTTCTCTGGCTCGTATTTGTGTCTCTAAATGCAAGTTCAAACTAAGGACCTTACTGTAACTGCGATAAGTCCAAACGTTGCATTTTCACTATTTCGTTATTACAAGTTCTATCATAGAAAGGGTTCGTCCTCTGTGAAAAATATTCCAGCACGTTTTCAGGATTTAGAATCGGAATCCAAGCGCTATCATGCCAGGAAATACCGAACTGATTTTCAGCAGGGTCGGCGGCCATATTGGAAAATACCGCGCAGGAAGAAGATTGGGGCACAGGGCAACCTTGCCACATCATCCACAAGTACAATATTCGTCAAAATACTTCTATTTATCTTTTTTAATATTGCTTGTTTTAATGGTGTCTGGCAAGCAAAATGTCCTGGTTAAGCACGAGCCTTTCGGAAAATTTAACCAGTATCACTGGGCAGATATCTACGTTTACCAAGGACATGTTAACGGACGGAACAGTTGAGGTCGATGGTACGAGAAAACATGGTGGGTTCAACGTTCACAGTTCACTAGCTCATATTTTGAAATGAGCATTGAAAAGCTTGTGTATTTAAAACAAAATTCTGTCATTGTTAAGCTGTTAACAAGTTCCTTTAGTATGCTATTTTGTTTGTGCCATATAGCTGTATTAAGATAAGTTTTATAGTGTTAAACAGAGAGTCAGACTCTAATCAGTGGTGCTCAATATTTTGATTGTTTGTAGATCATGAGACTGAGTTAAAGGACGCCAAGGCACGTCTGAGGGAGCTTGAGTTAACTCTTTATACCCAACGAGAAGAGGTTGGTATGCTCCATGAGTTAGTGTTTCAAAATATATAAAGTATTCTTTTAAAGTAAATGGTTTGAACCTAGGAGTATCATTAGATGTGTGAAAGTTGATCATCCAGGTTGTTGTAGTCTTGAGAAAGACTATTGTTGGTGACTGAGGCTGTCGAAACGTCAGTCACCAACAATAGTCTTTCTCAAGACTACAACAACCTGGACGATGAACTTCACATATATAGTATTCTTTTTGTTCAGTAGTTAATTGCAGTTTGATTATCATATTATTGTTTTAAAGTTTTGCCACATTTTCTGAGTTTATACATGTTGACTAGCAAAACATTAAAACAATTAATAATATTCTCATTCTACAACTATTGGAGGGATCAGACTGAGGATACTCAAGTTCGACTGATCTAGGATGGTTATGTCCTCTGCAGGATGCCACACTCTTGCACCTCAGGGGGTGACAAGTAAATTTTACTGGTACATTTTTGTTTATTTTAATTTTTTATTTTATTAGCTTTGCTATATGTAACATACATACAAATAATATAAATCTTCTTATCAAATAAGAAACATTTGAAGACCAATAAGGATAATTTATATGTTGATACTGGGAGTAAAGGTTAAATGATTTTTTTGTTTAATTTAGTATGATAGGGTGAAAGAACTAAACCATGAACTACAAGAGAGAGCTGAAGCTGCCGAACTTCAGATCATCACTATCTCACGAGAATATAGGAAATTACTGCAGGATAAAGAGGTCTGTGGGAATCCATTTTTAGTATGTTGCCTCTAATTGCTCACCATGGGCAGAACCCTGACTTAAATACCTGTTGAAACTCTTTCTGAACAACTCTCAAACCTTTGTTAACCCCTCGGGAACACCTCTCACTATTTCAATGTCTTTATGTTAGAATGATCATGTGCAACTGAGGGAGCAGCTAGAGTTGCTAAAAGAACAGAGCACTGCAAAACAGGAACGAGAAAGACTTCCCAGTTTTAGTGACGATCCCTTTGTTAATGGTTCCAGCCATGAAGATCAGGTGGAATATCTAAAAGCAATAATCAGTAAACTGCAAGAAGAAAAGAAAGCATATACTCAAAATGTAATGTAAAAATGAATATGTGTTGGTATAGCCACAGGGAGCCCAAGTCTGACGCCTGTGATGTGTTTCTCTGTTTCTTTATTTTATTCTATATTATGGAAATTCTGATGTTTTATATTTAATATTGAAAGAAAGCGATGCTTATGATACCGCGACGCTTATGTGAATAGTGCACGGCTGCACGCGCGGTATGGCGGTAATTTGAAACTCGAAACAGCTCTCACCGGTGCCACATGATACGCGTGACGATCACTGAAAGCTGAGACGACAATTGCACGCGCAGTAATTTGAAACTCGAAACAGCTGTCACTGGGTGCCACATGATACGCGTGCGCGTTATCCCGCACATCAGTGTTGTATCCTCTCAGATTTCAGTGATCGTCACGCGTAGTTTCAAATTACCGCCATATAAGCGCCGCGGTCTCATAAGCATCGCTTTCTTTCAATATTAAATATGAAACATCAGAATTTCCATAATATAGAATAAAATAGAGAAACAGAGAAACACATCACAGGCGTCAGAGTTGCGCTCCCTGTGGCTATACCACCATGTTATAATTATTTCTGTTGTTCTTGGTTGCATAATTATACAAGTGTGAAACCCACATTAATTATCACCTCAATAGAAATTGGTAGTTAATAATTTATATACATATATACTATGTACTAATTATTTATCAATTGTCATATTTATATTAGATTGAAAAAGAGAGTAATCACAAAGAACTAGATGATTACCAGCATGAGTTGGCGGCCTTGCACTCTACGTACTCGCAGAGGATAGCGTTGTTGAACAAGAAACATAAAGAAGAGATAGAAGATTTTGAAAAATATCAAGAGAAAGATGCCTTGAGAATTGAAGAAGAATTAGCTGAATGCAGTAAGATTGTAGTTAAGAAATGAAAACAATTAGATATGGTACAAGTGTGGAAATGTTTAGAGTTTTCCTCTGTTGATATTTGTTGAACTTTTCTTATTCTCAGGGCAACCAGCTAATGACGAGAACACTAAGGAACTATCCACCTTGAAGGAGGCACTGGAACATTCAGAAAAGACTGTGAAACATTTGAACCAGGAACTGGAAATGTTAAGAAATAGTCCTGCCATAGTAGAAGAATATGTAACCACATCCTCTGGCCATGTTTTTGAAACGTCTATAGATTGTGGCAGTGATTTTGAGTTGATTGACAATGGAGAAGTGTACAAGAAGATGGAGGTGCCATGTGCGAAGCAAGAACTCACTTCTGAAAACATTTCTGAGCTAAAGGCCTCAATAGATCAACTGCAACAAGAGAAGCAAGATCTTGCACACCAACGAGATCAAGCCATTATCGCTGAAGGACAAACGTCGGCTTCGTTAGAAAGTTTAAAAGAAGAACTCTCCAGTCTTGGCATAGTTACTATGGAGTTAATGAAAGAAGTGGATCAATGTCAGGGGGTTGATAAAGAAAAGAGCATCGAGATTGAGTCATTAAAGAAAATATGTCAGTTCAAAGGAGATGGCAGCAAAGGCGAGGTTGTCAAATTAAAAGATATTCTAGCAGGTGGGCGTTACTTAGGATGTAGTGTAAAATATTATGTATGTTATCAAACTTTATCTTAAACACATCTTGTCTACTTTTTATTCAGCATTGTGGAAGAAATATGCTGCTGTTGTTCTGGAGAATACCAAGGTCAGGGTTGAGGTGCACAATGTTAAACAAAGACTGTTATTGCAACTCCAGGATAGACACGTAATGTTGATTGATGATTTTTATCTTGATTTTTGCATTGATTGATGTTGTGATGATTATTAATGATTATTAATGATTATTGATGATTTGTAATGGCTGCTTCAACTCCAGAGACGGAACAGATACAGATAAAATGCTTTGATTTTTGTTCTCATGAATATTTAATGAGTTTTCAGAAAGGTTATTAAAGCATGTCCTAAGAATTCGTTTTACGAATAACGAACGAACAATGAATGAATAATTAACGAACAATGAATGAATAATTAACGAACAACTAATGAATAATTAACGAGCAATTAATAAATAATTAACGAACAACTACTGTAACGAATAATTAACGAACAATTAACGAACAATTAACGAATAATTAACGAACAATTAATGAATAATTAACGAGCAATTAATGAATAATTACGAGCAATTAATGGATAATTAACGAACAATTAATGAATAATTAACGGCAATTATATTTTCAGGGTGAGACAAAGCTTCTCATTGATGGTATCGGAGAGGCTCGTACTAAACTAGAAGGAAATCTTGAAGGCCACAGAGAGGAAGTACACCTAGAGAAGGAACAATTGTTAGCCTTGATTCCTGAGGTGGAGACCGTTGTGGAGGAACAAGAGGCGAGTGTGTCACGGCTGCAGCAGAAAAACGAAGAGAACATGAGAGAAACCAAAGACATTGTGAGTGACATTGGTAAAGTTTGGGCAACTGACAACCTTGTTGCTTCGTTGCATGCCGAAAAGGCTGTCCTTGAGCGTACCATAGTTGGCTTAGAAGAGAAAGTTGAGGAGCTACAGCATTTGTTAGACGGCGACGAAGACTCCCCTCGTAGTAGTGTATCAACTGTTATCTCGGTTGATACTTCCATCAGAGCTGCGCCTGACTTGGCGGAGCCTGGCGAGGATTATATGATAGCGTCGCAGCCAGGGGAGAAAAGCAGTCCAGCGCCAGAAGGCGAAGGGATTGGTGCGGAGGTGTCGGAGTCGAGTGAAGACAAGGATATCAAGAAGCTATTAGAGAAGCTGGAGGAATATGAGGAGACAATTCACGAGTTCGAGTTGATTAAGGAGGATTGGGAAGGAGAAAAGGAAGCCTTGGAGAGTGTAGTTGTTGAACTGCGAAAGCGTTTGAAGGAAGCAGCGGCTGCTGTGAAAAACGATAGCTACCATGGGGCAGGACCCGAAGCATGGGATCTTGAAAACAACCATTGCTTGAACGAAATCCAAGAATTATTGATTAAGAAGAACTATTTGAACGAGGAAGAAATCCTGGAAATGACGAACGAAGAGACTCGAGCAGACTTAGTGCTTGGTCGTACTTTGGAATGGCTGAAGCTGAAGAAAGTCGTGGAGGAGCCGATGATAATGAAGAAACAAGAGAACGACGAGAGGTTTAGTTCCCTGGGTGCTGGTCTAAATGAGTCTGAGGACCAAGTACTAGGATTCTCAGAAACTGATAGTAATGATATCGAGTTTTCAGAGAATGTTTCGGAGAATAGTTTTGAGAAGCAACTGCAGAAAACGAAAAATGAACTGAATGAAACAATTGAGGAGAGAACCGTGCTAGCATCGAAACTAAAATTCTTGGAAAAAGAACTTGAAGAAAGCAATCGGAATGTTAACTCCATGCTTTCCGAGAAAGACGACGAAGTACATAAACTGAAGAAAATAGTGGAGAGACTTGAGGGGGCGTTGTCGAATTTCCAAAACGAAAAGGATAGTGAGCTTACTGGGTTGCAAGAAGAACATGCTGCACTTCAGAGAGAACTGGACGAAGCAATGTCTTCTTATAAAACCATGCTTGCTTTAGCAGAAGAGAAAAAAGTGCAGTTAATTTCAGTTATAGAGGAGAAGACTTCGTTGCAGAACGAGGTAGTGGAGCTTAACTTTGAGAAGGAAAAACTGGTGTCCATGGTGAATGAAAGGGATGAAAGAATCGAAGAGCTCCAGGACATGTGTGATTCTGTAGACCAGAGAGTGAGCTTTCTTCAAGAAGAAGGCGAGGGAAAAGCAAAGGCTTTTAGCGAACTCAGCGAAGAGTGTTCCCTACTTATGGAAGAAAAAGCCGATTTGTTTACACTGCTTCAAGAGAAAGACGAAGGACTGAGTACTTCGTTAATGGCGAATGAAAAGTTGTCGGAGTTACTGCATGAACAGGAGCTGGCAAGCGACGAAATGAAGGAACAGAACGTGAAGCTGGCGCAAGACTTGGAAAAGTGGAGAATACAAATGGAAGGGTTAAACCAAGCGAAAGAGACATTGTCTCGTGATCTTGATACTAAAGTCGAAGAAATTCTCATATTAAAAGAAAACAACATCGAACTCGTAAATCAGAGTTATGAGTATACTAAACAGAGCGATGAGGTTTCTCAGAAATTACTTATACTTGAACAGTTGGTGAAGGAGAATTCGAGTTTGCAATCCGAGAAGCTAACTTTAGTAGAGAGCCTTTCGCAGAAACAGGTGTCCGAGAAAGAACTGAAAGATTCGTATAATTTACTCTTACAAGAAAAACGACAACTCGAGATGTTGTTTTCTCAGAAATCGAGCGAAATCGAAAAGGAAGTTCAGAGAAAGGTTGACGAAGTCGAGGTGCTTCGTTTGGAGGTCGGTCGATTGACGAAGGAAGCACAACACAAAGACCAGATGATAAGAGTCCAAGCCTCGTCTGGTCTAGTCAGCGGTGGCGTCGATGCCGCTGCTAAGCAGGAACACATTCGTAGAATTTTAGAAGAGAAGGATGTCGAAATAGCTGCACTAAGAACGAAGAATGAATCTTTGTTGACAATATTCGCGGAAAACGAAGAAAACATTGTCAAAGTGAGGGAACAACACGATAAACAAATACGCGCCATGTTGGATCGACAGGAACGCATATTGGATGAAATCAACGAGAAAAGTGACCAACTGGTGGCCATCGAAGACAAACTGGAAATGATGAAGATCAAATCAGCGAGCAAAGATCAAGCTTCCGCTCTTATTCATGGCGAACATCAAAAGTTGCTTCACCTCAACGAATCCCAAGGGGACGAAATTGGCAAGTTGAGAGAGAAGGTTTCTTCGCTGGGAGTACTTGTGGCTGAGAAGGATCACGGAAATAAGTTGCAGAAACTTAACGCCGACCTTCAGTTACAGGTGGACGCCTTACAAGGAGAACAAGAGCGGCTGCTTACGTTGGTTCATGAGAAAGATGAACAGTTGTCTGGGATTATTGAGGAAACAATCTTAAGGAAGTCTGAGGAAATTGTTGTGGACGCCGCGTTGCCTTCTTCGAGTTATCTGGGAACCAACCACGTTGGCGATTCCGAGAAATTTGTGGATAAAAATATAAAACTAACGGAAGAGATAGTCTCACTGAGGGACAAGGTTACCTCGTTGAACGATTTGATTGAAAACGAGAAGAACACCAGTAGGACACTCGAGGAAGAGGGGGACGCAATGGGACAACGTCTGCGATCCCTTGAGGAAGACCAAGGGAACGCTTACGACCAAATAGTGAGACTTCAGCACGAGCTTAAGAATCTCAAACAAGATTTATCTACCATAACGGACGGCAGGACTCGCGAAATGAGTGCTAAGACCTATGAGATTACTACCCTGAGGAACGAGAAAGACGAGCTACTCCTCGAACAAAACTCGCGTGTCGAGGAACTGCAACGCAAGCTTAGCACGTTACTTGGTGTAATTTCCAGTGACGAAGGTTTCAAAGATGAGCAGTTTGAGATACTCGAAGACCGAGAGGACTTTCAGAAGCTATTAAGTAAAGTTAAGAGCCACCGTGCTCGGTTGCTAAGCGATAAGGACAACGAATTGAGATTGCTTAAAGAACAGGTTGAAACGCTGTCTTCTGTGCAGAATATATCGAGTCCAGAACTGGAGTCGAAACTGGAATGTTTTATTCAGGAAAAGGATGAAATGAGTCAGAGACTTTTAGAAATGGAGAATGAAAAATTAGAGTTTTTGGAAGAGAAAGAGAACGAGCTAGCGTCTCTTCAAACTCAAATTTTGAATCTTTCGAATGTTTTAAAGCAAAAAGAAAGAGACTGGTTGCTTGAACGTGAGAATCTGAATCAAGATAATATTTTATTGGCTAAAAGAACTAAAGTTTTGCAGGATGAGCGGGACTCTTTGCTCGGGTTACAAACTCAAATGGAAAGTGAAATCGCAAGGCTACGTGGAGAGATGTCGACGTTGGGCAACTCTGCGAGTCAAAAACACGATATCGTTATGACTGAGAAGGAGAGACGAGTGAAAGAACTTGAAACAGAGTTGGAAGACTTGAAACAAAGACATGCGAGGAGCTTACAAGAGGCGCAGAATTTTAAAATCATGCTAGATAAGGCCGAAAAACTGGCGAATGAATTTGAAATGAAGAAGGAAAAACAATTGGAACGATTGAGAACACATCTTGTTCAGGTAAATGTCGTCTTTTCTTGTTGTATTATGTCAACAGATTGTTTTATTTAATTTATTTCTCTCAAGGTTGAAGATAGTTATACCCAGGAGGCATTAGCAAGTGAAGAACGCGAAAAGGAATTAAGGAATAAACTGGACACAATCCAGGAACAGTTATTAACTAGCTCACACTCACTTCAGGATAACAAGTAGGTTGTTTGTTTGTTTGTTTGTTTGTTTGTTTGTTTGTTTGTTTGTTTGTTTGTGTGTTCGTTTGTTGGTTGGTTGGTTGGTTGGTAGACTTGCTCCAAGTCCGCCTCTTGGTTCGGTTAAAACGAGTTTAGTGGTTTGGGTTTGTTTACACCGGTTTGTTTCGAGTTTTGGTATTAAAGACGGGCGAGCGAAAACGCGGGCGAGCGAAAACGCGGGCGGGCGAAAACGCGGGCGGGCGAAAAGTTGGTTGGTTGCTACTGTTGCTGTTGATTGTCGTCGTTGTCGTCGGAATCTTAAACTCTCTTTTGTCGACGTCGTCGTTGTTGTCGTCGTCGTCGCTGTTGCTGTCGTCGTCGTTGCTGTCGTGGTTGTTGTCGTCGTCGTCGTTGCTGTCGTCGTTGCTGTTGTCGTTGCTGTCGTCACCGTCGTTGCTGTCGTCGCCGTCGTCGTCGTCGTTGCTGTCGTCGTTGTCGCCGTCGTCGTCGTTGTCGTCGTCGTCGTTGTTGTCGTCGTTGCTGTCGTCGCCGTCGTCGTTGTCGCCGTCGTCGTTGTCGCCGTCGTCGTTGTCGTCGTTGTTGTTGCCGTCGTCGTCGTTGCCGTCGTCGTCGTTGTTGTCGTCGTCGTTGCTGTCGTCGCCGTCGTTGTTGTCGCTGTCGTCGTCGCCGTTGTCGCCGTCGTCGTCGCCGTCGTCGTTGTTGTCGCCGTCGTCGTCGTCGTTGCTGTCGTCGTCGTTGTTGTTGTTGTCGCCGTCGTCGTCGTTGTTGTCGTCGTCGTCGTCGTTGTTGTCGTCGTCGTTGCTATCGTCGTCGTTGTTGTTGTTGTCGTTGTTGTTGTTGTCTCCGTCGTCGTCGTTGTTGTCGTCGTCGTCGTCGTTTCTGTCGTCGTCGTTGTTGTTGTTGTCGTCGTCGTTGTTGTCTCCGTCGTCGTCGTTGTTGTCGTCGTCGTCGTCGTTGCTGTCGTCGTCGTTGTTGTTGTTGTCTCCGTCGTCGTCGTTGTTGTCTCCGTCGTCGTCGTTGTTGTCGTCGCCGTCGTCGTCGTTGTTGTCGTCGTCGCCGTTGTTGTCGTCGTCGTTGTCGTCGTCGTTGTTATATTTCATCTGTTATGTTTATAGTCGTGGTGGGCAGGTTTTCTTAATATATTGTTAAATTCACCAGTCGTACTTCATCGATGAAAATGGACAATTTACAAGAGCAATTGATGAGCATGACCGCTCGTCGAGATGAAGTGCTGGCTCAGTTGGAACAATCTCAAGAACAGAGCCTTCAGTACTTAAGAAGTGTGGAGAATTTACAGATGGTTTTGGAGCAGTTTCAAAGAGGTATCTGACGAACAACGAGACAACCTCGTCTAAAAATGTTCAATATTATGCGTTCAAGATGTCACATGTGACGTCAATGCTGTTTTGTCATTGTATTCTGCGCGGGTTTACCTTTATCGTTAGCTATTTTTTGCGTGAATTGTTTTAGAAAAAGAATCTGAATTAAGAACGCTGCGTGAAAACAATCGTGAACAACTGAACGAGGCACAAAGAGAAGTAGCGAGAGTACATGATAGAGAAGCAGAACTTCAGGTACAGAAGGTGTCTGGTCACGAATATTGGTGTTGATTGCTTTTATGAACGACAGACAACAAAGGGCTTGACATTTCCACTTCATATTCTTTCTATTTCGGCCATCGATATATATGATATATATCGATGGCCGAAATAGAAAGAGTTAATTTTGATGATATTTTTGTTTAGAAATTGTTAGTGAATGCTTCGGATGCACTCAATAAAGCCGACAGGTTGGGAGAAGACTTGAGATCAAAAGAAGATGAGATTGAGGCTTTGAAAATGGCTTGTGAGTTTGAACTTACTACTTGCAGGCCTGAATATTACCGCCGGACACCGGACATTGTCCGGCGTTAATTCGTCTTGTGACCGGCAGCTTGGAGCTGCTGTCGGACATCAATGTCCGGCCGACTCGACCACTTATGGTTATAGACCAAATTTTCAAATTTTGCCTCCCAGTAAGTTAAGCGTTTATATGACAATCCAGCTACTTTGATATTTATCGACCACGTATACACATGACATGTGGCTCAAAATGATTTTTCCCACGTATCACGCATTGTGTGAATTCCATGCGCAATCAACACAGTCATGACCTGTAACCGCTTTATGAGGCCTTTTCTTCGTGTAGATGACACAGACTACGTCATAGTCTGATAAACGTTATTTTCGGAGGAATCAGAAGCTTTACAGCAACAAAAACTCTAACCATAACCCAAACAAAAACTCTATCACTAACACTAAAATAAAAAAATACTAACCCTACTTCTAAACCCAACTTTTTGATTATGCAAATTTCTGTGTCCTCTACACGAAGAAGGACCCCTTTATGATCGTTAATCACACAAAGATGGCGATTCAAAGTGAGATCTAACAGCGTTGTTCTCTGTATTGGCGACAAGGTTATTAATGTACAACATTTATCACACTGCATTACATAACGGCATCGGTTCGGGGATAAAATAAACAAACCGTGTCCGACAGAAAAGTGGTCTTGTCTGGCCGATTTACTCTGTGGCCGGACATCGTGTCCGGCGAGCTCCAAAAAATTATATTCAGGCCTGACTTAGCGAAAGACGCGTTGATAGTGTGGAGGAGGTCTAACGTTTCGAGTGAAGGCCTTTCGTCAAAGAGCGAAATGTAAGACTCTTTCTGACGAAGGGCATTCGCTTTTGATTTGCACTCAATCTTCTTATCCTATATGATATCCAAGGTTTTTATTTTCAAGACTATATAATCTTCTATTCTATCCAATTTCGTTTTCTGACCTTTCTTGTTTTCTTGTTTTTCCTCAGCCTCAAACCTGGAAACTGACTTACAATCTAGCCACGACAAAATACGACGTTTGACGAGCAATAACGATGGAAAGATAGAAAAGTGAGATACTTTAGATCACTTGGGTCCCGTTGTTCAAAGAGATATTACATCTATAATCTACACTAAGAATGTATTGTATAAGAGCAACAATGAGATTATTGTATAATGCTCGTAAAACAACTTTATTATGATAAACCTGTAACCTTCTGATTGCCAGTGAGATGCTCTAACCATTGAGCTACCGAGAGACTCGAAGCGCTCCCATATTCACTACAGCAGTGTATATATTAACACGTTGTTAATATCGTTGTAATTCCTATTCGGTTTTTCATTCCTTCTTTTCCCCCTCAGATCGCTGATGAAGAACATGCTCGTGGCTTATTTTAACACGGCAGAGCAGAAACGTTCTGACGTCGTGTCCGTCCTTGGCCATATCTTGAACTTCACCGACGACGAGATAAAAAAAGTATGATTCGCTTTTCTGTTATGCAGGTGATGTCGAAGTATATAATATAAAAGTTTTCTTTTATTTACAAGGTGGGTTCTGGTTCCAATCCACCACAATCCGCTGGTTGGTTCTCTGGTTTACTTTCTTATGGTCATGTGACCAATGAATCACCACGTCATCACGATAAGGTAAAGTCATAGTCAATGGAGGCATATGGTCTGGAAACTCAACGAAAGTCTTTGTTCTTTATTTTTATTCTCCTTTATGTACATTTGTACACGGTGACGGTTAGTGAACACGTTATATTTTTCGTATAATGAAGCAATCATCCAATAGCAACGTTTTGGTTCAATCCTTTAACCGCGCTGTTTAAATATTAATAAAGCTAAAACAAAGGGTTTGTGCACGGTGAGCTACCGTCCACCATAAATCGCAGCTCATTTGATGAGGTTATGCCATAACCAAGGTTAACAACAAGGAAACCGGGTTGCGTCACAAGATGGCAGGAACTGGGAGGAGCCTGATTAGGACTGGTTTGGCATACAACTCGTCATTAGTACATTGGTACGCGAAGTATTCACACACACGCTCTCGAGCTCGAGTAATCATCGCCCACCATCCCGCCCTTTAGTCAATGGACCAAATGGTAAGTTTGTTTTCTTTTCCACCAAACGTTTTGGCCAAACGGGTAAGTAGAGGTGCACGTAGTTGTTAATTTAACAATGTTAATCGCTTTCAAGTTTTCCGAGTTTCCAGACCATATCTTGATTGACTATGGTAAAGTAAAGAAGTAAATGGTTTGAACCTAGGAGTATCATTAGATGTGTGAAGTTGATCGTCCAGGTTGTTGTAGTCTTGAGAAAGACTATTGTTGGTGACTGACGTTTCGACGGCCTCAGCGGCGGTAATCTTCACGGTTGAACGATTGAACCCAAACGTTGCTATTAGATGATTGCTTCATTATACCAAGTCTTTACTTGACTCTGAAGATGACCACCGCTGAGGCCGTCGAAACGTCAGTCACCAACAATAGTCTTTCTCAAGACTACAACAACCTAGACGATCAACTTCGCACATCTAATAAAGTAAAGAAGTAACTACTAAGGATGAGGTCCTCAGAGATCGGATGTAGTTAACCTCAAGAAATCTGTGACTCAAACCTTTCTATATTTTTCCAACCCCTCGCATCACTCATTTACTCTCTGCTTAGCCTTGTACATCCTACTATGATTGTAGTTCGAGTGTATCTAGCCTCCAGGCACTGCTATAGAATAGCCCTACTGGATGTTTAAAATTCCTCTCGCATCGTATTTTCCAGACATTCTCGGAATTATTTGTCAGTTTCTTGGAAAAAGAATCAGAAAGTGAGATGGCGTCCTCATCAGGTCTCTTACCGTCTCCTCCCCCGTCTCTCACAAGAACTGTCACCACAACAGCGGTCCCTGGCATTCTACCACGTGGCCTTCAAGACCGACCACATTTACCCATCACGCCATTGGCTGCCTCGACTCCGTACGCGAACGCAATACCTATTAGTAATGCTCTGTTAAACAACGCAAGAGTCGTCGACGGTGGTGTGAAGGAATCGAGTGGATATCAAGTTAAACCGTAAGTGATTTTGTAATAAAGTTAACTCTCTTTTGAGCGACCACTCTCCTAAGCGGCAATCTCCCGAGGGTGAGCACGCCATTTATCAGCGGCAAGCAATCGTCTTCTCGCACGATCTTTTTTAGTATCCGCGAGAGATGCCTATATTAAAGACTTATTAAAGTGCCCCTGACATCAAAATTTTTTATTGTCTTATTTGGAAGAACTTTTAAAATGATAAAGTAACTTCTTTTGAAGATTTTCGTTTATTCGCTTTCTTTTTGAGATATATCAGTTTGTTTGATATGCAAATGTCCGGAATTTACGTCACACATGCATAATGACTTATTGGAGAAATGTGTGTATCTCTTTCATTCTCGAACGAAATCCTTTAAAATCGAGAAGTTTGGTGTTGTGGGAGAAACACGCACACGTGTTATTCACACTTTAGTGTTTTTATTTGATGAACGCAAAGATATATAACATTCTCTGATAAGTCATTATGCATGTGTGACGTAAATTCCGGACATTTGCATATCAAACAAACTGATATATCTCAAAAAGAAAGCGAATAAACGAAAATCTTCAAAAGAAGTTACTTATCATTTTAAAAGTTCTTCCAAATAAGACAATAAAATTTTTTGATGTCAGGTGCACTTTAACCTAGTGCGAGGTCTGTACGGTAAAGTATTTGCCTGAGGTTTTCGTACAGACCGAGCGACGAAGGAGCGAGATACATGTATGTGCGAAAAAACCGAAGGCAAATACTTTACCGTACAGACCAAGCAAACGAGGTTGATAAGACATTTATTATATGGCTTTTGGTTCATTTTGTTCTCTGTTTTTAACGTTGTGTTTGTCTTCAGATGTTGCCGTTTACCTTACCTCTGAGCTTATTGATTTCGCTTCATGTTTACACGCGTTACTGGTCGCTAGGCATTCATTTTCTTTACTTATAGATAAACAGCTTTCAAGAAAAGCAGCACTAATGTTCCAGGACGTGTTATTTTTCGAACTTTTTCAAACGAACATACTCAAATCCTCTTTTATTTTCATCTAAATCAACTCAGAAATTTTCCCGCCAAAACTTACCGGTCCGGAAAAAGGCGTATTGCCCTCTCACAGCGCCGGGAGGAATGAATTTTTCGAAGCTTATACTTCCATCTTCGGAGAAACAAGACTTCTTGTTATGAAATTGCGACTCGTGCAGGGCAAAATCGGCAAATATATGTATATCTTTGAATCACATAATGCATTATTTTCATATCACGTGGTACATTCAAATTAACCTCCAACGTTGGGTTGAATTTCCATATAAAATCCCGAAATGACGTCACATAGACTATCGGTAGTAAAAGTCGAAATTAAAATCAGCTGTTATTTCTAAAATAAAACATTATCGTAAGAGTTAGGGTTAGTATATATTAGGTGGAGGGTTAGGGTTAGGATTAGGGTAAGGTTTGGGTTAGCCACTATGTTTTAAATTTGGGGATATTTATAAAATTTAAACACGCACACGTGTTATTCACACTTTAGTGTTTTTATTTGATGAACGCAAAGATATATAACATTCTCTGATAAGTCATTATGCATGTGTGACGTAAATTCCGGACATTTGCATATCAAACAAACTGATATATCTCAAAAAGAAAGCGAATAAACGAAAATCTTCAAAAGAAGTTACTTATCATTTTAAAAGTTCTTCCAAATAAGACAATAAAATTTTTTGATGTCAGGTGCACTTTAACCTAGTGCGAGGTCTGTACGGTAAAGTATTTGCCTGAGGTTTTCGTACAGACCGAGCGACGAAGGAGCGAGATATGTGCGAAAAAACCGAAGGCAAATACTTTACCGTACAGACCAAGCAAACGAGGTTGATAAGACATTTATTATATGGCTTTTGGTTCATTTTGTTCTCTGTTTTTAACGTTGTGTTTGTCTTCAGATGTTGCCGTTTACCTTACCTCTGAGCTTATTGATTTCGCTTCATGTTTACACGCGTTACTGGTCGCTAGGCATTCATTTTCTTTACTTATAGATAAACAGCTTTCAAGAAAAGCAGCACTAATGTTCCAGGACGTGTTATTTTTCGAACTTTTTCAACGAACATACTCAAATCCTCTTTTATTTTCATCTAAATCAACTCAGAAATTTTCCCGCCAAAACTTACCGGTCCGGAAAAAGGCGTATTGCCCTCTCACAGCGCCGGGAGGAATGAATTTTTCGAAGCTTATACTTCCATCTTCGGAGAAACAAGACTTCTTGTTATGAAATTGCGACTCGTGCAGGGCAAAATCGGCAAATATATGTATATCTTTGAATCACATAATGCATTATTTTCATATCACGTGGTACATTCAAATTAACCTCCAACGTTGGGTTGAATTTCCATATAAAATCCCGAAATGACGTCACATAGACTATCGGTAGTAAAAGTCGAAATTAAAATCAGCTGTTATTTCTAAAATAAAACATTATCGTAAGAGTTAGGGTTAGTATATATTAGGTGGAGGGTTAGGGTTAGGATTAGGGTAAGGTTTGGGTTAGCCACTATGTTTTAAATTTGGGGATATTTATATGGAAATCGAGCCCAACGTTGGTTTCCGAAACAACAATTCACCACTCAAGTGATTTCGATAATAATTACTACTTATTGACCGAGCGTGAGGTCTGTACTAGTGAAATATCGGACCGACGTTTTTATAGTACGGACCGAGCGAGCGCAGCGAGTCGAGGTTCGTGCAGAAAACGGAGGTCCGATATTTCACTAGTACAGACCGAACAAGCGAGGTCAATAAGTAGCTTATTATATGACCACAAATGTTGTGAACGTTCTGTGAAAACTCTACAGTGTTATACTCGTATTCTCCACCATCTTTCTTGTGAACTAAACCAAAATGGCAGATGTTTTACAATTTTTAAAGTACTTTCCGTTTAGCTAGATTCCTAAAATTTCTATATCGAATAGCATTTTTCATTTGCTTTTGTTTGACATATTGTTCAAGGTTGTGCGTTAAATATAGTTGGAAAAAACCCACCTGAAATTCTACATTACCTGCCAGAAGTAAAATTATCTTATCACGAACAATGTTACGAACGTTTTGGACATTTTAAAGTTTCACATAACGCGGAAACCTGAGCTATACATCAAATGAAAGCTTATAAAATTTCTAACAACATACCTACACGATATCAACAATGAGTAGTTCTGAAATTATTATCCATCTTGTTGTGTATAATGAGATGACTTTCATTTTGTTTATAAAATTCTCACTGTCACTCAACTGTCAGCGGTCCGCAACGGCAGATTCCGGACCGCTCAGGAACCAATCAAATTGCCGGATTTCACGTTCCGGACCGCTCACGAAAATAGTCATATAATAATACCGAGTTATTGTTTTTCAGTTCCGATGGTAACCCTTTACTTGGCTCCACGCTCAGGCCGAACATTGACCTGCCCACCATTACGTCATCCTCGTCTTCATCATCGGCACTCCGTAAAATTCTCTTCAACAATTGAACACATCTGGTTACTAGGTGACGTATAACAAACAAACAATGTCAGGCGGTAAGGTCGCACACCTATGAACATACTACGTCACCCAGTGTTTCTAGGAAATGGGGTGACGGTGCAAAAATCGGTGTCTCAAGGTTTCGTAGCATGGAGTCTGTTGTCACATCAGATATCGCGGTTGGTGAGAAAAAGAGCTGTTGCTTGTGCCAGAGATTTGTACTTGTTTGGAAACTTTTCTGTTGAGAGAAGTTTTCAAACATTTACATGGATTTAATGATGTACAACCCAAAAACTTAAAAATGTTGTTGTCCTGCTGGAATAGTATGTAACGAAGGTGTATAATGTTTCGATCGAAGTCCGTTTGTCGGAGAGTGACACTTATAAAGTACCCTCTGATGAAGTGCCTTCGGTCGAAACGTTCCACCTTCTCTACACTATTTCTGCAGCACACCAACCTTTTAGGGAGATTCTCTATACTGCCTAGGCAGTACAAGACTTTTATATAATAATCAGCGTTATTCCTTGTGTTGACAAGGAAACACACGGCTTACATTTTTACAACTCATAAAACTGTCAAACTATTACATTCATATTTAATTCAAACTTAATACAAGTTATACTATAAATACTACATAATTGTTTCCAATTCCTTCGTGGTTTATTTATCTCATTATATCAGAAGTATATGGTAGCTGAATTAGATAACTGAATAGTGAAGCGCCAAAACTCAGACGAACAAACCAAATCTGACTCCCAAATGAGCCATTTCCTATTGTTTAGGACATGAATTTAATTATAGAGTCAGACAAACATTGACAAATACGTCATCTGTGCGCAACGCTATTAAATAACTGAGTAATTAACTGAAGTAATGCATGGGGAAAATCTTCAAGTTAATACGACCATAGTCAATCGAGATATGGTCTGGAAACTCAGCTAAAGTCTTTGTTCTATCTTTTTGTTCGTCTTAATGCAATTTTGTGCACGGTCACTGAACCTATTGTATTTTAGTATAATGAAGCAAATGCCTAATGCCTGCGGAGGAGGCTAGGTGGTAAGCTGGCTGGCCCACGCTTAGCGAGATCTCGCCTCATACTTATTTTCCTATTGAAATTTCGTTTTGTTCATATGAGAAACCATGCTGGCCTGCTTGCCACTCTGCCGAAAACTCGGCCAGCGGGAAGCAATTTTTCCATATATGAACAGTTCGTCCCGCCTACTAGGATGAAAATTATTCAAGTGCGCATGCGAACAAAGCCATTGCTACCATATCTTCAAGATTTTGAGATCTCAAAAAATGTTGAAACCTCGCAAGATTTCGAAATCTCGCTAAGCTGAGCAGGCCAGCCCGTTTATCGGGACAGAGCATTGTGATGACTATAATTAAAATTCACTGTCCAATGAAATCATTTCGTGTTATGTTGACGTTCTGTATCTTAGAAAGTAAATTACTATAGTCATGGACGATAGTCAAGCTTAAACATAAATGGATTTCAACTTCGACTCAGGACTAACCTACATGATACAATTTCTGTTTTCATCCACATACCACTTTTAATATTCTTTCAAGCGATTCTTATTCGTTCGCTCTATTATCGTATTGATTTAATATTTTACCTATATATACCGCTATGGCAAACAATGTCACTTCTAGCACTAAAGATTTATTTTAATATATTCATGTCCTTCGAGCTCTGTTCAATTGCCTGCCATAGTTTTCCTGACCCAAGTTGACAGCAGTTTCATATTGGTGTACACACCATATTTATGTGGTAAAGCACAACCGATGCCCCAGGACACCTGTCCGATAAGGTACCATTGGCCTGCGCTCCTACAGAACAGCGGTCCCCCGCTATCGTAATGACATGCATCGCGACCTCCTGTCTCGTATCCCGCACAAACGGCGCGCTGATGAACACTTCCGTTGTAGGACTTGGGCGAGTTGCATTTCTTGCGGGAAACCAGTTCGACGTCGACGTCATGAAGTTCATCTTGCACGTGACCCATGTGCTTTGTATGACCCCATCCCGCAACGGTGCACACGTAACCCGCACGAAAGCTCGGTTTGTTCCGTGTTGGAAGGCAGATTGGCGTGATGTAACTGGTGTATGAAATTGGCTTTTGTAATTCCAACAGCGCTGTAACAATAGCAGAAAGAAAATGCTGTAAATCTTCTGAACACCTGTCAGAATTCCTCGCGCAGACCAATTTCAAGACCAATTTTGAACTCTTCTAAACCCGGCGAGAAACGCTTGGGTGGGGAGGAGGGGTGGATGGGTGATATGTGGTTATATTTTCGGGCATGTTTGGGATTAAAGTTCGTTTAGTTTTAGGGTTAGCACTACCAGAAACAACCATGAAATTAGGTGGAGCACTTCTGCTGGAAACCAAGCTATTATGCCTGGTTTCCAAGCCATTTCGCAGAGTTGTAGTGATGTGTGTGATGACGCCATCATTGTGTCCCCCCCCCTGGCGACGAATCGTTCTTGTAACTTTCAACGAAGTTTTGGCTGAAAATATAGGTTGCTGTGGGTTGCAGTGGAATGCAACGGATGTTGTGTCCTGCAGTGCAGTTGTATTGCAAATTAGGAATATTTCGGTATTGTTTTTGAATTTACAAGTCATTCGGTATCATACTGTTCTTTAATTTAATTTGTTTTTGTGTTTACATACACAAGGCAAGACACAACAGGGATGTTCAGCCCTAGTCATGGTGTCTTACCCTAAGAATTAACAAACATGCATAATACATTACATATATAACTAACATATACATATTGCTATATCACAGCCTGTGATACGATATCGCTTACGTTATACCACATATGTCTATGAACTGGGTCGGACCTCCACTCATGGTCTTACAAATAATTAAGGAGAAAGTACTGCCTTTGCAATAATACCCAGCAAATGGTAAGACTTTCGGGTCTTCTCGAATAACGACCTTAAATCGTAGGCCCTCAGAACCCCTATCAATTGGGCTTCTAGCCTGTTGGGGTATTCCATTCACCAAAGAGTGATAAATATAATAAAATAAACTAATACTTCAACAACAACAAGCTGGCACTGTGACTGAGTTCTGACTAAAATGTTTAACTACCTACCAACATCGTTATCATCTGGTATATCAATATTGTATTTATCCCACATACTGATGTAGTTCGGATGACGAATGATTCGTTTTACTTTACGGTCTTGTTCGTAACTCTCGTTTTTCTTTTGGTGAAATTTCCCAACTTTCACCAACCAGTCTTTTGGGTTGATGGAACTGATCTTGTCTTAAGTTTAAGGAAAAATCTACGGTAGTATTTATTCATAATATCTGTAGAGAGGGGGGAAGGGAAGGAAGAGGGAGGGAGGAATAAATAAAGCTTTTCTCCAGGTTTACTCACCATGAAAACAATGTGACGTGGTTACAATCCATTTTTCCCCCACAACTGACCCACCACAGTAATGTGAACTATTGAATATCAAGGTAGCCACCCAAGGCCATTTTCCTGGGTAAACTGTACTCCCGCCAACAATGCGTCGACCTCGTCGATGACCTGAGGGCTGACCACATGGTAAATCTATATGGAAATACATTCACCATATTTAGCCTCACTTGCCAAATATATAACAAATATCATCGTATAGAACAAATATAAAGTGTCTATTTAAATAATAGAATACGTTTGTCCGTGCCGGGTCTTTATAACGTTATCGAAACGCGAGTGACGTAATAAAACACGAGAGAAGTGTTAGGGAGAAATCTTCCCATTTTCAAGAAATAATCTAATCCTAACCTAAAAAATAATGAGCAGACAAAAACAGAAAGGTCTGGTGCAGCTGCATAAAAAGATCTCGCACACATGTCTATGAACTGGGAGACACAGGTTCAAATCCTGTGTTGGACCACCACTCAGGGTCTTAAAAATAATTGAGGAGAAAGTACTGCCTTTGCAATAATATCAGCAAATGGTAAGACTCGGATCTTCTCGGATAACGACCTTAAATCGTAGGCCCTCGGAACCCCTATCAATTGGGCTTCTAGCCTGTTGGGGAATTCCATTCATCTGTAAGAGTGATAAATCTAATAAACTAAAATAAACAAGTGTAAATAAAGACTGTCATAAGGTAGACTTAGGGCCTGTTTATATGATCCTGGTATACTGGGATCTCGGCTTGTATATAATTTACTGTTATTTTCGCAGTTGCGTTTATATGGAGACCGGGACATCCCGCCTGACCGGGATCCCGGTTGAAGTAACCGAGATCCCGGTACACCGGGACAGATTTTTTCCAAATAAACGCAACATCCCGGTTTGAAAACGTCTCGGGCAACCGGGACATCCCGGTATACGGTATACCGGGATCATATAAACAGGCCCTTAAACTTGATTGTAATATAATATAAGTGACGCGAAGTCTAGAAAAAAACTTGTGTCTTCCATATCAGCCAAGGCCGCAACATAATGATGATGAATTGAACAGGTTATAACCTGACAGAGAAAGCAATAATGGTGTAATTATTAACACGTGTTTGCGGAAAATGACGAGTTATTCCGCAATTCAAGGCAATCATGGACAAGGACCCGACGGAAATTAAGAATGACAATGTTCCCTTCCGGTTTCCTTAATTTTAGATTTTTCTTGCGCGATGAAATGAAAGTGTTCCGATGGGGGACATGCCGACACGTAATTCTTTATCGATTTCCAGGTCACGTTATTCAGCTTATCGAGAACATTACTTATGAAACGATGAGAAACTAGAGTCTTCGAGAGGGCATTTGTGGTATTGAGAACGGCTTTCTGAGAATGGATGGTGTTTTGCTGCGAAAAATCATGAGATTTACGACTTACGGCATTCCCGCAATGTGAATTCCGAAGACCGCAAGCATTCTACCAGACCATTTTCAATTATGTAACTAATTAACAAAAATGTAATTATGATTTGACGCGTGTCATTCTCTGACGAAGGGCCTTCGCTCAAAAAGTACGACATCCTTTTCACTATTTCGCCCAATCACAAACCTTTTAATGTTTTTGAGTCGTATTGTAACACTGCCTGCTACTTTTCTACAATGTGTATTCAATATTCAGTAACGCGAGCAGATTTACTCAACGACACAACGATAACATTTCTAAATATTTTTGGATGCCCGTAAAACGAAATAAATAACTTTAGTCTTAAAATAATCTTATAAAAACAAACAATGAGTTGATGTAAATTGATGTCGGCCCTTTTGGACATTGATATCTCAACGAAATTGGCTATTCTAGCAAATTCACTTTAGAGATATCAATGTCTTGTAACAGTAGATATATTACAACAATAACAAGGCCATATCGCATATGGCGAAATAGCCGGCATATTTTACATCCCATGGAAAACCATCTATCCCTAGGTTCAAAGGCATGTGGACCAACTGCGTCCTTCACTGGCTTAAAAATATGACTTGCCTTAACTTGGGGTGCATTTGCTACAGGGTTTAACATGGTGGTAGTATGCCTTATAAGCCTGCCATATACTGTATAGATCCTGCACGGATACCGGCAGACAAGCCACCTCAACTATACACCAAATAGACCTCCCGTGAATCACGTAGCCTCGCAGCTTACACGTCAAGTTTGCACATAGTTAATGGTTTCTTAGTCACGAACTGGCATTTTCCCAAAAGTACAGGTAGTTTGGACACAGTTCGTGAGATGACCTACTTAACTTTACATTACCAACACATGGTCGACTATATCTGATTTCGATATCAAATTTTAAAATTTTAATAAGCTTCCATATGCCGCGTAAATGAATTGTGATAGCGCTGATGGAAATGGACCGTGCACATTTACATTTTACTTCATTGTTCTGTGAATTATGGTGGTCGACAGTAGCGAAGTTGGCCATAGCAACTGGTCATGCTATGCAAATTATGAAACGATTTACATATTCAGATATTTAGAAATGTATTGTTTTCAAAATATGCAGATGTTTAAAAATTAGCATAGCATGACCAGTTGCTAGAATAAGCTGCATATTAGCACAACAATGCACAGTAACATTGAGATTTAAGTTAACCCACCTGGTCTTTGAACTGGTAGTTGCCAAGTTTCCGAACCTACGAGACAATAATGGATATAACTCATGGTTAAAAAAAAGAAGCAACATATACCCGTCGAGAGTAATTCCCCCTTACTAGTCACTAAGTTCGATTTTAATCACGCAAACGTAGTTTACCTAGCAAAAAACAAAACAAAATATTGATAACAAAGGCGCGTAGAGTCGGCATTCTTTTCCAAGTAACATTCACTGGTTGCTTAGAATCTGGTCTCGTTTTTCTTCTCGTGTTTTTCTAGCCCCTTCATACAAACAAAGTGACCGAGTACCGCCCAGGTCACGATTATAAACATGACAAAATCAGCTAATTGCTGATGATTTATGAACGCCGTATAGATGCTTAATTGACTGAAAAGAAACAGGGCAACTCGACAGGAGGTAAGAAAGGTCAAGTGAGCTCACGTCTGCCCTCGTATTTTAAACAATAGACTTTATTGATAATGATCGACATTGTCTTTCAACGTTGTTAGGCCATGTTCAACATGGAAATCAATTCCTTCACGTAAAAAAACATATTGATAAACTATTCTTCTGATCCTTCAGTGTGATTGATTTTTTGTCAGTCATTTATGCAGGCTTGGACTGGGCCCAATTTAGGGGCCTTGCCATTTCAGCCGGGAAGGGGCCTATCTATGCAGGTGAACAGGTAATATTTGTAATTTGAGAACCGGATAAGAAAAGAAAGAAAAATTATTTCAGAACATTTTCAACATTTAGTACACAACATTTTTAACATTTCAGAACCGAAGAAGCTGTTCCATTTCCGAGATCTTTGACGCAAGTTTTTTATACACTGCCTCGTTATCAACAGTTTTCAGTAAATCAACCAACAGAACAAATCATTACTGCTTCCAAATGGGGTTTACTAAGCAGAGATCTCAGTCGATTCTTGATGAAGCTCAACTTTGAGAATGTTCTCTCGCAGGAACATTGGGTGTGTGACGTTATGGGTGTGTCTGGCCGACCAGACACGCCCAAATATTGAGCCCATGAACCATTACAGCGGTGTCTCAAGTTCTTGATATGCGCAACGATTCGTGCGCACCACATAAACATGGCGGAAAAAACGTGGAGCTAGACAACAAATATATATTTGTGGAGTAAATTAGTTTTCTTATAATTCAGACAACAAGATGTTTTAACGAAGAAACAGTTTTAGGGACAGGCTGTGAGCCAGTAGGTAGTAGACTATACTCTTAGTCTATAAGGTGGGGTATTAAAATTTACTGGACTACATCACAACAGGCAACAGCAAAGTATGACTTCTATCATCAAGTTAACAGTGTTATCAGGAGGCCAGGATGAATCTCCACTTGCTTACCTTTTACAAGTAGACGAATTTCGCTTCCTGTTAGATTGTGGCTGGGATGAATTTCTTTCACTGGAAACCATTGAGCCGATAAAAAGGTAATGTCACTCAGTCAGTCATTTTTGATGAAATATAGCTGACTCCACTGATAGAGGTTTGTGACTGAGATGCTTAAAGCTTCTGTTCAAAATAACAGGGGTGCTTGGGAAAGATGCAATGATTCAGAAACGTCCATCTGTCAATGCATTCTTCCCAGGCAGTCGTGTGTCCAAAATGGTGTGAAACACACAGGCAAATGGAAAATCACATTTTTTCAAACAAAAATGTGACATAGACTGATTGCAAATATGTCGGTGATGTCATGAAAACGAGGCTTTTCGGTGGTTACCGTTGCTAGGGCCCGAATCATGTTGGTTGATTGGATCACAATTGTTGGACCAAAAACAACAGCCAATCAATCAACGGTCCTAGCAACGGTAACCACCGAAAAGCCTCGTTTTCATGACATTGCCACCATATTTGTAATCTATAAAACAAACTTCCAGTTTGATATGTACTATTTTGAGAAGCCTGATGAAACCAAGCTGTCTTGCAAGGGTATGAGGCTGCAGCATAAGTCTAGTAGGTGTGTGTTACCAGTGGTGGGTGGGTACAAATACGGCCCATAACAAGAATATTGAATAGTTACCATAAATGCAAATATTTTTACATTTTAAGACACTAAATGGAATATTATATAAAGTATGAAATCTTAACCTTAGAACAATCATCAGTTGTACATAATACATTTCCTAATTTTCTTTATAATAATTTACAGACATATTAACCAAATTGATGCTGTATTAATCAGTCATCCTGATGTTTATCATCTTGGTGCTTTACCCTACCTCATTGGAAAAGGTGGACTAAGTTCTCCTGTCTATTGTACTATTCCTGTCTACAAAATGGGACAAATGTTCATGTACGACCTTTATCAGGTAACGCCTCTCTCACTTATTAAAATGCTATGCTGTGTAGGCAGTGTAGAAATCTAAAAAAAGTGACAAAAGAATCGCCCCATTATCCTTGAAATTCAAATGGCACACACAAACTTGGCACAATCATGTGCCTCCATTTGAATGTCCTGGACATTGACATTGACCAACTACAAACAGCAACATACATTAGAAAGTTGGTATACCAACTTGGAACCTAAACCACTTAACAGATCACAACAATTACTGACACTTTACAAAAGACTTCTTCACATGCAGCAATGAACAATAGACCCACCAATGAACAATAGACCCACCAATGAACAATAGACCCACCAATGAACAATAGACCCACCAATGAATAATAGACCCACACTTAATGCATTATGCAACACCTACTCACACTAATTATGGCACAAACAAATGATGACCTAATGAATGACACATAATTTTTTTTATCTTTTTTGCAGTCCCGTCACAATTACGAGGATTTTGACTTGTTCTCCCTTGACGACGTTGATGCAGCATTCGATAAAATAATTCAACTCAAGTATTCCCAGCATGTCAGCTTAAAAGGTAGAGTGCTCTGCCATATTATTGGGAAATGGTTGCTTTTAATAACAATACATGTAGTCATTATAACCAAATGCCAAGAAATAATAATTCTTTGAAAAATAACTTTAAAAAATTTTTTTTTTAGGAAAAGGCCATGGTTTGACAATCACTCCTTATGCTGCTGGTCACATGATTGGTGGTACGATGTGGAAAATTGTTAAAGATGGCGAAGAAGACATTATTTATGCCGTCGATTACAATCATAAAAAAGAAAGGTGAAAAATAAGAAATCTTGAGAACAGAATCGACATTTACCTAATCGACTTGAAGTGCCTATCTCACGTTTGGGGATTTTATATATCTGTAACATTTGGGTCTTCCTGAGCAAAATCATAATATTGTCTGCTGAAAATTTATCGTCATGGAGTTTTTCACTGTCAAAGTTACCGGATGTGATGTAATCACATCGAAACCAGTTTTCAAAACCAGTTTTCTTTTGTTACAAAATACCTCTTGTGACATCACATCTGATAACTTAAACAGCAAAAAAGTCCATGAAGATGAAATTTTCAGCTAACAAGATATATTATGATTTTGCTAGATGGGCAATTTAATGACATTTTCTTGTTATTTTCATGTGACATCTAGGCATTTAAACGGAGCTGTTTTGGAGACCTTAAGCCGACCTTCATTACTTATTGCTGATTCTTTTAATGTTTTGAATGTTCAAGCAAGAAGAAGAGACAGAGATACTCAGTTGATGTGTATGTTTAAGAAAATCATAATTTCAACTGTAATTATATAGAGTATTTTTAAAGAAATGTACATTGTGGTTATTATACTGCCACTGAGATGGTAATAATTTGTTCCATTTTCCTGGATATTTTAGCACAAATATTGAAAACAACAAGAAGAGGAGGCAATGTGCTACTTGCTGTGGATACTGCTGGAAGAGTACTAGAGCTGTCTCAGTTGCTGGTGTGTTAAAGTCTTGAGTCTCTTTGTCTATGAAGTGAAAAAGGCCTATCTCATATTTTCAAATAAAATCAAAGTTTATCATCTAAATAGCAATTTTCCAAAAAATGAAATAAATAAAATGCAGCCCATACTTTTCAGGATATTGAATCTGAAATAGCTAATGTCAAAGATGGTGTCTTGATGTTGTACTGGGATTGAATATACAGAGATGATGATGATGTATGCAGATGGACTAACATTCCACAATCTTAAATTTGTTATTATGAATAGTAAAAAAGTAGAGTGCTGTGTGACAGTGTTTTGAATATATAGCAAAGCGAAAAGGTGGTAAACTTCCAAGATTTTAGGAACGAAATACTGACGTTTCGAGCGGAGCCCCTTCATCAGAGTAAGACATGATGAAATAAAATAAATAGGACTTATATATATGCCAAATATATACTTGTGACACCCTTTTGGAGTAGATATATATAAGCCCTATTTATTTTATTTCATCTTGTCTTACTCTGATGAAGGGCTCTGCTCAAAACTTCAGTATTTTGCTACTAAAAATCTTGCCAGTTCATGACCACCTTTTCACTTTGTTGTTATGAATAGTTGTACACCTGCCTTGGTCATCAGGACCTAAGACTATGCACCAGATTCACTTTAAATTTTCAATGAACCTGCCATGTTTCTCTGTTGACCAACCACTGGTCATTAGGAAATAAATTCCAGGCTAGCCATTGCTGTTAGCTGTAGAGAAATTGTATACCAGATAGGATTACCTTATAGTACCAGTTAATGCAGTATATGTTTATGTACCATAATTACAGTAGCTCCTTTTAATGAGAAACTAATGTCTTTATTATACTGTAATTATTTAATAGGATCAACTATGGCGCAATCCAGATTCCGGATTGTTTGCGTATTCCTTGGCATTGTTGAATAATGTCAGTTATAATGTGATTGAATTTGCCAAGTCTCTAGTAAGTCCCTCTCATGTTTCCCAATGGTTTTGAACATTTTGCGAGTATGGTTTTTTAGAAAATTGCAATTGATGGCATTGGCTATATGCCACAGGGTATGAAAGTGATACAGTAATCATAGTTAGATTAATACGGACATCTCAAATTCTAGGTAGAGTGGATGAGTGACAAGGTAATGAAGACTTTTGAAGTGGGCCGGGCTAATCCTTACCAATTCAAGTAAGTTATTTAACTATGAATTTTTGTACTTCTACTCACTTTACAATTCCATGAACTCTGACAGTTTATCTATTTTTGTCATGCTAGGTATTGTAAGCTCTGTCACAACTTAGCAGAGTTGGCAGAGGTTCCATCACCAAAAGTAAGTAAAATTGTGGCTTGATCATGGGAATTTCAGTATAAAGTTATCATTTTAGAATCTGTAAAAAATAAGTGTAATTTTCCCCCAATGTTTTGCAGGTTGTGTTGGCCAGTATGCAGGATCTAACCTCTGGTTTTGCGAAAGATCTTTTTGTGGAGTGGGCAGAAGATGAAAAAAATAGTGTAATTTTTTCAACAAGAACTTCTCCTGGTTCATTGGCAAGAAAACTTATTGACAATCCCACTACTACTAAAGTAGAAGTTGAGGTAAGATTCTATATGCTTGTGAGAAGTTGTTTTAAAAACTTGTTAGGTTGTCTTTGCTGATCATTTCCTTTATTCTCATTACCTCTATGCTTGGTTAACCATTGATACTATTAGGAGAAGATAGATGTTGATCTGGGGGTAAAGGGTTAATTAAGTTGTTATGCAAACAGACAAGCTTGTATTATTACAATAACTTTAACAAAAAAATAATTATTACAGTTGCTATTGCTAAATGAGCGAGTGTATACAGCAAGTATGCAATACATACATCATTTAACATCCTTTAAGTCCCATGAGTGATCAGTGTCTATCTTCTCCTAATAATATCAATGGTTAAGCAAGTATAGAGGTAATGAGAATAAAGGAAATGATCATCAAAGATAAACTGACATGTTTTTAAAACAACTTCTCCCAACTAGTACTATAAGAAATGTTTGGAGACCAGTAAGGAGAATCTGTAGTTTGATCCTAGGATTTTATTTTTGTGATTGTAGATAAAAACTAGAATAAAACTCGAAGGGGAAGAATTAGAAAAACATTTGGAAATGCAAAGGGAGGAAGAAAAGGATAAAAAGATGACAGAAGCAAGTGATAAAAGGTAGAATTTTTCTTACAGTATTGCAAGATACTACATGTATAACATAATATAAGTATTGTTATTGCATTATTATAAGGATATACCATAAAAATAACAATAACAAAAAAACTTGCTAGTACAATCCAGTTTTACATTATAAGTTAGTAACTCTCTGTATGTATCCATGTGTAGTAAAGAAACTGTTGAAGCAAGCGACAGTGACAGTGAAGATGAGGGTATAGACTTAATGTTTGGAGGGAGAAGTCGACATGATCTTATGATGACTGATGAAAAGGTAATTCGAATTAAGCCCTTCAGAAATAGCACATTTTTTTATCTGATTTAAAACCAAAGACATTTAAAAATTTCTTTGACACTCAGTTTAGATATCATACAGTGCGATCTTTTGAATTGTTCCATTTCCTAATTTTTCAGAGAGGTAACAAAAGCAGTTTCTTCAAGCAGGCCAAGTCTTACCCCATGTTTCCTTGTAAAGAAGAGAAGGTCAAATGGGACGAGTATGGTGAAATTATAAGGTATTCTGTTTTTATTCAGGTTGTCATTAATCTGATTTAAAAACATTTATAATGTATATAGAAATTAATGAATTTTTATTTCATTAAAGGATGGAAGATTTTTTGATACCTGACACTGCTATTGCAGAAGAAGAAAAGAAAAAAGTTGTAAGTATATCAACTGCTACGTCTGCTGACTCACTGATATGACGTTAGAAATCCTATTAACTATTTCTGTAAATACAACAAAACTTTTCTTCCCTACATGTCAATGTGTAATAAGGCTGATGTCAGCTTGGTTTATTACTTTTCATAATCACAGGAGCAAGACTCTGGGACTTCAGACACTGAGGCAGTTATGGGGCCAGGTTAGTATTGTACAGTTTGTAAAAGCTCAAAATCTTTTATTTTCATTTAGGCAGAATAAATTCCTATAATAAATTTGGATCTGATTACATTTAATTTATTAGATGAACCTGTTAATGTGCCGACTAAATGCATAGTAGAGAAACGGACACTTAATATCAAGTAAGAGTTATCTGAATTTGTTACAGTTTATATTATCATTGTAGGTATTGAAGTAGATAAGTAGTAGTTAAAACATGAGCAGCCGATGTACTACAGCAACTTAAATCTGTTTTTTGTGGCTTATAATATTATGTTTATAAAGACATCATTGTAGAATTTTTATGTTGACTGATGATAGGGGCCCTTCGGATGCAAATTTGAGCTAAGGCTCATCCTGGCTATCAACTGCCCTGCATCTCTGTTAGACAATTACAGTATTACATGTTAATTGCTCTATGACAATGCTCATTGATCTGTTTAGATGCTCTTTGGTCTACATCGACTTTGAAGGTCGGTCAGATGGCGAATCTATAAAAAGAATCATATCCATTGTTAAACCAAGGCAATTGGTGAGCCTTCTATGAACTTCAAACTGAAAATTAGTTAACTATACTTAGTATAATGAGAGTATCACACAGTGTATTTTGTATTAGGTTTTGATCCATGGTAATTCTGATGCAACTACAAGTTTAGCTGAGTACTGTCGAAAAAATACTGATATGGAAGTCAAGAAAGTGTATACTCCTGCTACAGGAGAAACTGTCGATGCAACAAGGGAAAGCCATATTTATCAGGTAATAAGAAATATTTTGTAAGGTCTAGCTGGTTTGCATTATTCCACACTAGGTACTAAAGAAGTGAATGTAATCTTAAGTTGGTGAGATGTAGTGGCACTCAAAAATTTTGCTGAATCATTAACGAAGTATAATATATTCACAGTACAGTACCTTGTCTTCTGTAAGTGTTCACATTACCTTGTGTTTTCCCCAGATAAAGCTGAGGGACTCCTTGGTCAGTGCTCTCCAATTTTCTCAGACACGTGATGCTGAGATTGCCTGGGTCGATGGACAACTTGTGAAAGAGAATATAAAATCTCTGACTCAAACATCTAATGATGTTGAGAAAATGGATGTTGATAGGGTAGATACTTTTGATTCCGTACCAGTGTTGGAACAACTAGCTTTGACTGAGGTGAGATGAAGAGCCTTTGTTCAAAACACTAGACCTCCTATTAACTATTTTTGTAGTGTCTTGTAGAGCTTTTTATTAATTGCTAAGGTTGCATTTTAACAAAGAGAGGATGGAAGAGAGGAAGGAAGAGTTAAGGAAATTGTGAGGGGAATGAATTGAGAAAGAATGGAAGAGAGAATAGGAAGGAAGCAAAGTAAAAATAAGAAAAAATTATACAAGGAAACATGAGTTTGCAACTTTATTCAGTAGAATTGAATGTTTGGATGAAATAGTATGTTTAGGTTGATAACTTTTGATTTCTTCAGATTCCTGGTCATGATCAAGTGTTTATCAATGACCCAAGACTGTCAGACTTTAAACAAATTCTCCAAAAGAATGGGTTACAGGTAGGTTGACAGTGTGGTTAGCTCTGTATTAGTACCAGCAATACTCCATAGATCCTAGACACACTAGTCGGAGTCCAACATAGTATTTTTTGTTGACGCCTTGTTATAGGCTGAATTTGCTGGTGGCGTTTTGGTTTGCTGTAATGGTGTGGTTGCTATAACCAGGGTAGGTACACATGTATGAGTTAGTTGAGTTAAAGTGCCTATAACGTCTGTGGGGATTTAACATATTTGTAATCTATGGATTCTCCTGAGATAAATTGTAATATATCTTGTCAGCTGAAAATCTCATCTTCATACACTTTTTTGCTGTTAAAGTTGACGGAAATGACGTCAAATCGGGAATCTGTCTATATGAAAACCTCTTTACAGGTGCCCGATTTGACGTCATTTCCGTCAACTTTAACAGCAAAAAAGTGTATGAAGCTGAGATTTTCAGCTGACAAGATATATTACAATTTATCTTAGGAGAATCCATAGATTACAAATATGTTAAATCCCCACAGACGTTATAGGCACTTTAAAGTCATTGGTTTTACCAGATTTTTAAATATAAATGCATTTTTTGTATTAAGAATGAAGCTGGCCGTATTGGTATAGATGGAGCTGTCTGTGATGAATACTACAAGATAAGGGAGTTGCTATATGAACAGTTTGCTATTTGCTAGATACTGTAGCTTGTATAAAGACACATTGACTGTTGGGTTGATTTTGTTGATCCAATTTATAATCCAGAATTCTGTGATAAGGCAGATTTTTAGATCATAAAGAACTTGTCAGGACCAAGCTTCTAAGAAGCAAGCAGCATTTACACAAGACTGGGCTTACAACATTGATACGTGGTCATATTGATGTCAATATCGAGATTAGAAGGCTTGTTGCAAGGACCGGACCATGCTTAGATCTGGTTTAGATGGGAAATTTGTCTTGAATCAGGCCACCCTGAAGTATCTATTTAAATCTCATGCCAGATTCATCTAAACAACCTAGTGGAGAAACACCAGAGTACACCTTAAGTCAGTCTGAGTACTGATCTGAATCTGGCTGGCCTCGTCTACACACGTCCCCACTAAGTTTCTGGAAGTGTCCAACTCCCCTATAAGTATAACTCACTAACATTCATTCTAATAAAGCTCCATTTATTATGTGTTACTTTTCTAAACAACACACATGAATGTTTAACCACATGAATGTTTAACCTGTTTAACCAAGGTAAATACTAAAGGAGAATTGAGAAAGTAGAAGAAAAAATCTTTTAAACAATTGTACTGCTTTTTAATAACTGAATTTATGGTCAGATATAATAAGATATTATGATGGTAAATACATAATTTCTTGTGATAAAATTCCCAACATTATAATATCTATGATATAGGTTTTTAACTTTTTAATATCTTGCAACAAATCAAATACAATACCAGTTGCAAAAAGAAAGACAAAAAGCTGTTTAAAACAGCAATGTTGAAGGAAAGTCTGTTTTCATTGTACTTTTTGTTCATTTTTGACATTGTCATAAGCTTGCCGCCGTTTAACACGGGCATATGGACCAATTGCAGGATCTGTAATGAAGTCATACATTACTTTAACCCATGATGTATGGTGAGGAAGTGTATTGTAATACTCGGGAGCAATTTCACGTACTTTCGGCAGTAGTGACCCAGGTACGCTTGGGAAATCGTGGTGCTCATTGTGGTAACCAACGTTGAAGGTGACCATATTTAGTGGACCATAATAGGAGTATGTCTCGAAACCTTTTGCAAACATGTAGTGCTCTGAAATGAAATGACCGGCGACTGGATGAGGTCCCATACCTAACAAACTACCAGCAATTAAATAAACTAGCGCTTTGCCTCCGAGATAATGAGCGATCAATGCATCGACACCAAACTGGCTGACCATGTTGAAAATCTCTAGAGGAAGAGGTGACTTGGGGTTGACGAACATTGGTCTGATGGCGTAAAAGAATGGCTGAAACAAAACCCACAGAAATTTCGTGAAGGTGTTGTAGAACAATTTTGTCTCAAGTTCACTGGGGAGATCGACGTCCAACTTTTCTTGGCCTTGATAACGATGGTGTTCAAGATGGTATTTCTTGAAGGCAACGGTGCATGGCACACCAATGGGAAGATTTGCAAACAAGCCAAGAGCACGGTTGTGCCAAGGCTTCGAGTGTCCAAAACCTGCACTGTGAGCTATCTCATGAATGGCAAGTAATAAAGCATGGTTGGCTACACCGCCAAAAAAGTAGCCCAGGATAAAAACAGCAGGCCAACTTGCATATTGTCCAACAAGGTATGCGGCTACAAACTGTACCAATACCAAAACAGCCACAATATACTTGAACTGTTCATCGACTTTCATGAGATTTTTTATTTCTGGGTATTTTTCTGAAATAAAAGAGATATTTGAAAGTGAAATGAATATTAAGCATTTATAATAACCATTAAGATAATTATAGAAATGCTCTTGGATGTTGGAGAGAATTATAAATATTAACAATGGAAATGCTTGATCTTTGGGCTTGTGTTCCCAATGAGAGGCAACACAGAAAGTTCTCAAATTCATGTTGATTAAAAACTTTATTTTGAGAAGGTAATGTTATGCAGGTATCAGCGGCCACCCTGAGGGGTCGATCCCCGGGGAACCCATGGTGTGGCAAGGGATTTGTTGCAAAAGTGTGCCTTGAAGACCGGGGAATTTATAGAGGGCTTTTGCTTGCGGGCGAACCATCCCCAGGGACAAAACCTTTAGGATTTGCTTATTTCATGCTCGATTTAACGCGTCTAAATAGGATTTAATATGTCTTCTTATAGAACAAAGATATGTAACCGGTTTTGAATCATGAGTATGCTTTTTAATGCATTTATTATGCATTTTGTATTGACAAAATTGTGTTTTCTTTGCAAATGATGAGGAAAACTTCCTTATGAAAAACCATTGCTGCTTTTGTCTTTGGGTGGAGGTATTTGTTGCATTATATTTGTCCCCACTATAGTAGTTTTAACATCCATTTGTGAAGGTTTGCTTTGACAAATACCCTGGGTCACCCTCTCGAGATGGCCGCATACGCATTTATATACGCAACAATGGCCTTGGAAACGAAAGAAATCCCAACAATTTCCATGTTCTGAATCTTAAGAAACTCCTGGGAACTTCCAGGTAGAACTATCAGCAGTTTGAAGCGAAAATGTTTAACTTTGTATCGGGATTGATAACTGGTTTTACTAATACGAAGGAATTCTTCGCAGTGAAATTGACAAAGTGAAATTGACAAGGTGAAATTAACAAAGTGAAGCTTGTAAGTTCCAGATGTTTCGATACAATATCAAACGCAGGTGAAAAGATGTAATATGGGGCACCCTTCGTAAAAACAAACAACAGTTACACACGACTAGGCATAGATCTTTTCACACAAGAAATAAACGGGATCCTTTTTTCGCAGACTTTCATTTGTAAAATATGTCAGATAATAGTTTCATTGGCCGTCACTGTCGCATACGACATCGTACCATCGAACCAGTACATCATTGTAACCTTCGCTTTCTATCTCATGAGTCTCAGTAGCTCAATGATTAGAGCGTCTCACGCTTCGTTTTACTAATTCCCTTTGCCCTCTCGTGAAAATGGAAAAAAATATCTAAGCTTTGACCTCGTCGAGCAGACGGTTGCCCGGCCTGGTCAGTCAGCCGTTTACTAGAGTGTCGAAGATAGTCGGTCAAAACCAATGGCTTTACTGTATGATAGTATTAAGTATAAAGCGAAAGAATAATATTTGCCCAATTCTTTTTCGTGCCCGGACACACACAACGCAAAAGATACGGAATTCTGAACCTCTGACACCTGAACTAACTGAGCTTGGCCTTGCCCAATATTTGCGGAGATGTACAGGTCTACTTACTCAAGATCTCCTTCCTTCTCGACGCATGAGGTTCTTCTGTGTAACTATACTCGAAGTCCTTCCGCGAAACCTGTCCACCCATTGTCCAATACAACTCGATTCACTCAGAAGACTAGAAGAGTGGATTTACCAACGTTACACGGCGTGTTACTTCGGGGTTTCCACACAGCCGCTCACGAAACAATAATTGGTGTGGTTTCGAAATCTCATGACGTCATATCTGCTGATGAGCGATGAAAGGATTTTGGACAAAAAAAAGGTTTTAAAACTTAAACTTTGTACTTAAAATTATTTAAATTTTACTGCGAGTAACCATACAGAATGACGTTGTCGCAAAAGATTGGAGGTATTTAATTTTATCATTTCTATGTGATGTTGACATCGACGGAAATGGGTTTCCTCTAGCGGAAAATGACGCCGGAAATGGGGTTGCGAAAACATGAGGAAGTTTTAATATAAACGAGTCAGTGACTCCGACACTCCGTGATGTGTATGGCTTTATATCTTGGCTCACAAGGAATATTTGGGGGCTCCTCCCAATCATTTGTATATCCCAGAACCCATATCACAATGCCTGACTGTACTGCAAAAAAGTTGTGACCCTCGCATAAACAAAATATTTACGCAGACTTTGACCTTGATATATAACTGGACATTTAGAGGACACCTTGGGTTAAGTAAGGATGGCTGGGAGCATGGTCAGACGTTGCAAGTTTTATCCCTATATATTCGTCGTCTTTGTTTTTGACAGAACAATATTATGAATTTCAACGTTTTCCGACGAGGTTTTTCCCTTGTAAAAACAGTCCAAAGGTCTCCCATTTTTCAGGCGAGAAGGTTAGTGTGTGCTAACGGAAATTGGGACAAATCAAAGCTGGATAACATTGTTCAAAAGAACAAAATTGTGGTGTTCATGAAAGGTGTACCAAGTCAGCCCATGTGTGGTTTTAGTAATGCTGTGGTCCAAGTCCTACGGATGCATGGAGTCGACGAATACGAGAGCTATAACATTCTCGATGATGAGGAGTTGCGGAAAGAAATGAAGGGCTATTCAAATTGGCCAACTTTTCCTCAGGTGTACGTTGGGGGTGAGTTGTTAGGTGGGTGTGACATTATGTTGCAACTACATCAAAATGGTGAACTGATTGAAGAACTTCAAAAGGTCGGGATAAGATCTGTTTTGCTAGACAAAGCACAAGACTAGCATCCTTCACAAACTCATAGTCTGGGTACGTACAACACATGTGCCATGACAGAATGCCAATTGCTGACAGTGAAAGACAATTCATGGGAAAATGACATCAGTTCATGGAAAAAGTACATCAGGAAAAGGAGGTCAACACAGATTGTTGTACACACCTTTTGGGTTCATTACAAAGGGTTTATTGGTACTGCGGAGAAATTATTTGTAAAATAAAGTGAAGGGTTGAGATTAAGATATATGCTCTTTACTTTGCTGTATAGATATGATATTTATGATCAGAAGTCTGAAGACAAAAGGTGTCTCCCTGCTTTTTCATGAGAAGTGGAAAAAATGCTTTGGAAAAGAGGTTCTTCTGTTCAAGGGAGAGGGGTGGAGGGTTAATACTTCATCTTGCAGGATATACTAAACAAGAGATTAGGGTTAGGGGTTTGCTGGTATGGGTTCACTCTATCCCTGCCAGATGAAGTACTTTATACCGGGGTGGAGAGAAAGAGCCTCTGGTCAAAGTGATTGAGAGTCTTGGCTCACAGAGTTTTCTATTGGCTCACAGATTCTCAAGTGATTTGACCAGAGGCTACAAGCTTTACTTGAAGTCACGCGCGTAGCTCACGCGATGAATAAGGTTTCGAGAAGAGGGCCAATGATCATCAAGTTCCCAAGTCTAGTCGCGCGAGATGCGCGCGTGATGAGACAATAATTGCATAAAATGTAAATATTTGGTTTTAAACGCGCATCGACATGGATTTATTCGGTTGGCCGCGCAAGAATCTCCAACTTCTGTTCCTCCTTGTGGTCACCATCGAAACGCTGGAGTCATCAAAAATGAAAATAACTGGAAAAGTGACAGTCCCAAGTTTGAAAGAGGGGGTGAGTCTTGCCAAAGAATCGTATCTGACGGTAAAATTTGAAGACACAAGTATGATGGATGTCGCGTCGATTGTTTTGGGAAAGCAAGAACAAAAGCTTGCAGAAAGAACGAGAGTCGGACTTGGTGCTGAACCTTTAAACTACACAATCGTTTGCGATAAACCAGAAGGGTTTTCTCCGGAATACTCTGTTTCTGCTGTTTTGAATGTTGGATGGAAAGCCAGTGGCGACGAATGGCTGAGGAAGGGAGACTTTCTCACAGATACAACTCACACTGTTCATCTAGATGAAAAGTCCGACCATGTTGTTGCTGATATCGAAATGATACATTACAATCACTAAAAATATCGAAATGGTACATTACAATCACTAAAACAATAAAACATGTGAATCCTGTCTATGTAGTATGTGTAGGATCCGAGTCTAACTTGCAGAACATTGTCGCTATGACATTCGACTGATCGTGTATTTCCCAGCTGTAAAAATAAGAATATCTCACAATATTTGGACGTTTTTGATTGGTCACTTCAAATTCTGTGTTCTATTGAGAAGTTTAATTAAGAAGAATTCATATTAAATTTAATTGTTGAACTACAGTCTACAGCTATATTAAATAATAATAATACAACTATACTTATAATACAACCTTAGCAAATAAATTATTAATTAATAAATAAATAATCAATTTACTGGGATTACAAATTTATGCATTTAATTCAATGGTTGATGCAGCATTTAATTGAGTTAAATTTGTTTGAATTAAATGCGACATATAAAACAGACCTTTGTAAACAGCTAACTGAAAATTCATTAACAATATTCTTTTACGATCGTCAAACTCATATCCTCAGAAAAATGTTTCCGAGTCCCTGACAGGAGCATTCATTGTGGAGGAGCATTCATTGTGGCCAACCGATGCTCACTTTTGTTATCTTTCATATGCAAGCCAAGGGTCAACCCCCCCATTGACATAGCAAAAATTTGCATCAGGGATGAGGCAACAGCCCCCATCTCATATGCCTGATAACAGAGAAAAGAAAGTCTACTCTGTAATTGACTTGTTTTCACTCTTAATTTTTTTGTATGAGTGATTCTATGCATCACTAAAACATGAAGACATTTTGAAAGTTTTCTACTCTACTTCTCAAACTCATTAATAATTCATAAAGATAGAACAAAGGAAAGCGATGCTTTGATATCGTGGTAAAGAACTTCCATAAATTAAGCCAACTTTCAGCTCAATATCTCTTTAAATACTGATTCGTTTGAGAAGCTATATCAAGAACTCAAAATAGTTCTTTACCACGGTCTCAAAACACCTCGAAGTTGTTAAAAAAACTCGGTCCACGGCCTCGTTTTTCAACACACTTCTAGGTGTTTTGATACCATGGTAAAGAATGCTTTCTCGTTCTTGACATATTACATCAAAATGATGTAATCAAGTATCCTATTATTATTTTGTATTCCTAACAATTATTTTTACAAATTCTGATATAAGTATCATTGAGTCGCATCTTTTTAAAAGGGTCAGAGTCAACCTGAATAGCCTCCTCTTTGAAGTCAAATTCCCTATAGGTCTTGCCAAACTAAATGGTGCAACATATTTGCTCCCATAGATTTACATTTGAATTTTGGTTTTGGCAATAATGTTATCTAAAATCATCCTAAAACGTTTCAATGCCTTCTCGTGCAGTTCTTTTGCAAACGTTCAAGCTAAAAATGTCCTGACTGCCACCACCGTTGTGTGAGATACCCCTCTGGTATTGCAATTTTCTGCGACCTTATACATTCTTCTAAAAAATCCTTCAGTCTCTGTGTTGGACCTCTTTTTTCTGGTGGAGTAACCTTGTCGATGGCAGGCATAAACTCTTTACATAGCACCAGCAAAAGTTTCTGAAATTGTTTGCTGTATTTTTTCATCAGTGCATGGCCGGCGACTTTGATGAAATGATACAACATCGTTGCTGTTACACTAGGATGTGGCTTCAAATTCAGGACCCTTGCAAGCCATACCCAGCCTTGCTCTATGCTGTGAGGATGGTCTGTTTGATCTGAAGATGTGACCACTGCAGCGTAAAGTTGTATGGTTCCAGAGAACTTCTTTAGAAAGTTGTTTTCATCTTCTATCTTCTCACGGACTATGGAATATCCCAAAGCTTTATGATAATTGTTGGTAGATTGTCCCTCTTGCTTTGGCAGGTAGTAAGGAACAAGATAGGGAGAGGTGTGATGAAAGTGGGCAAGTATCAGCTCGCCGACATCGGGGAAGGCCGACCAAATTCCAACAATAACAGCTGCGTAAATAAAGGCTGAGGCAGGGTTTGAGGAGACTTGCTGTGCTCCTTGCATCACAAGCTTTTTGGCGACCAAATCCTTGCAGAAAGCCTATGAGAAAAACAAGATAAAAAATAAGAAATTATAAATTAATATTAGTAGTTTTTACTGCAACTTTTGGTGAGACAGCCATTGAGTTCTAGCAAAATGTTGGTTCATTCATGCAACATACATACTGCATGTATCTCGACATACAGCTTGTATAAACACAGAACAGGATCACAAAAATCATATGTATGACTATGTACAATAATTTATCACCAATCATATCTCAGGATTTTCTTACTAGTGCATGTGGATGTAAACTACAATTTATGCTCTTTCCTCCAACTTGTACATTGCCTCCAGAAAGTAGGCTGACAAGGCGATATATCTTATCATTTAAATGGCTTGGTGAGTGGGCTGATAAAGCATTTATTGGGACATTCACTGCTTTTTGTAAATCAAACTTGTAAGTTGATAACTTCTGATCTGATGTAAAATCCTTGAAGGAGTCTTGTGTGGTTTTTAACACTTCCTGTAATCTTGTATATTCCAAAAAAGCTCTATCAGAAATACATCTTGCCGCTTCCAGATCGCTGTCCGTTTCCGGTATGCTGCCACGTTTTCCCACATCGCTTAATCTACTCATGGTAGACTGAGGTGTTTTCTCTATAGATTCACTATCGACATGAAGCTTCCTTGTTCTAGCTTCAGTTTTCTCAATGTGTTCCTTTTTTAACTCCTCGGCTTTAGCTGCTTCTTCCATCTCTTTCTTCTTCTTTGTAGCAGCCTTTTCGTCAGCCATTTTTAAAATGACTGTGGCATTATGACCACTCGTCATTATATTTTCAACCAAGTTAGTCATTTCCTTGTAGTGGTCTTCAGCAATAGAAAGATCACTTAAAGACTTGCACTTTTTCAACACTTCCTCGGCTTTCGAGATGATATTCGACAGTGTAGTTGTTAAATTCTGATAAACCTTGCCATTGACAAAAGACATGTTCGGAAAATCTTTAAACTTCTTCTGGATCGAGTCGGCATTCTTCAAGATTTGGTGATACAGTGACGTGATATTTCCCTGTAAATTCTCAAGGACGGCCTTTTTTTCTTCCTCCTGTTGTACAAAATGAATTTCCTCCATCAAGGCTTTGGTGAGTATCTCATCAAGCTTTCTCTTGTGCTGTTTCGCCTCTTCATCCATTTTCTCTTTCCACTCCTTCAATTCCTTTTTGTTTTTCTGTATTTTCTCAACAACTTCAAACTGAGATCGTTTGTCTTCCTCCTTCAGATGTTCCATCTTAACCTTCAGTGACTCTGACGTGTCCTTTTTTAAATTTGCTGTACGCCTTTCGAATATTTCTGCCCGCCTTATCTTTCCATCTTCGGCCATTCCTCTACTTTCTCTATTGAACTCTTTCAGATGCAATTCATTTTCACTTTCAATACTTGCTGCGATCTCTGGAGATCTTTCTCTCTCATCCTCGCTAATGTTACTCAGTTGATTTTGGGGACTTTTTCTAGCTCTATTGTCAAATTGCTCCTTTTCATTTTGCCCAAATCTTGAACTGGTGTTTTCAACTTTATTGTCTAATTCCACATGGTCGACTTCATCATCAAGATTAGCAAGCAATAGTAAGGAATCACGAGAAAGAATCGCCTCGAGTGAACATGAACGGCTGTCTGAATAATCTTCATTGTATTTCAGCTGTCCTTTTGAAGTGAAACTTAACCCAAATAATATCTCATTTAGTTTTTCCATTTCCGTTGTGCACGCCGCCATATTCGATTCACTTTTGTCACCAGGGCCCCGAGTCCGGGTTTGGCATTTTTAAAATTATGTAAATTTGATGTAATTCATGCATAATCTGTCTTCAAAAGTTTTAATTAATTCAGGATTAATCTGTTTGGCCGGTATTATGTGCAGTATTTATTTGTGTCATATGTTCGGAAATTGTCTGGTCTTTATTTTTGGTTTATAGGCTAGGGTTAGTGTTAGTTTTTTTGTTGCCGTGGAATTTTAATTTGTCGCTTGTCGAAACCTTTCGTCGGCGAAGTCGAATTGTTGCCGTGGATCTAATTTCTTTGTTGCTGTCGATTTTGAACTGTTGCCATTAGTTTAAAAGTTTTGTTGCTGATTCACTTGTTGCTGATTGACTTCTTTTTTCTACAACTTTTGCCGTGATATTATAATCTTCAACTCCATTTTGGCATGGGCCCCATGCATTGGGTCGGGGGCCCTTTGTTCTCGACCCAACCCTACTTAATCAGGGTTCTATCTAGGATTTTTCGTTTGGGCAATTGGGGGAGAGGGGATCCGGAGGCATGCCCCCCGGAAATTTTGAAATATGCCATTTCCTGCATTTTGGGGGAAGATTTTACACAATTCTGAAGGTTTGGAAAAATCATATAAAACACTAAAAAAACAACACTTTCCAGGATTTTAAGTACATTTTATATTATTTATTAAAATTTATAATCTTATCATATAGTGTCTTGGACTGACTGGGAATACTTACTTCATGTACACCAACCTGAATGATCACAACTTTTTTGGTATATACTTCATGGTAACACTAGACCGGGTTTCCATCTGTTTTTTGTAACCCTAATCCTAACCCAACCATAACCCTAATAATAACCGTAAAATATGGTGGGAGATTATATGTATTGTTACCATGAAGTATATCCCACCTTTTTGGGGAGGAAGCTGGCCAGGCTGTTTTCGGGGGGGGGGGGAGCTTCCACCCCTCAAACCCCCTAGATAGAACCTCTAGACGCGTGTACGCATTGCGTGCCTAATTTCTTGACTATATCTTCCAAAAACAAATCTGTAACTAAGGGGTGTGGTTTGAGCACTGGTTATCCAATCAACATTCAGTATTATCATGTCAACGTTGATTCAGAAAGCGTCAACGTTTCGAAGGGAGATTACGATACTCAAATAATCGTTAAATTCCGATGGATAAAAGTGGTGAACTACGTTTTTGTGGGAAAGCAAAGTATATCTGCTGAACAAGTGGCTTGTAATATTGATTAGCGAAGTAGGTTCTGCTTGGCAAGGATTAAATTTGAATATAAACAAGCTGATCTTTGACTTGAATAGTCCGTGTCGACGTAAAAGGACACCAATGGCATGTACTGCTCATTTGCTGCTGTTGTTCATGGTTTCTTTGCCGTTTTGTGAGACTGTTGGCTATTTTCCAGGTCTTTTTGATCTCGCTAAAGGAAGTCCAATACGTTCATCCTCAACTTGTGGTCAAACTAGTACTAAATACTGTGATTCCTCGACGCTTGGAGCCACGACGTGCACAAAAAAAGACTGTCTCTTTGCTTGTTGTCCCACATGCACCAACTCTGCACCAACATCGCACAATTTAGAAAATTCACGTAGCACTCCTGTTGAGATATTTAATGGTGAACCAAGACCAGGAAAAACTGCCAATTCACTTGGTTTTGATTCTCTCAAAGACTCTAAGATTGAAGTGGAACGTCTACCTAATATTGACCACAAGAAAAGAGGATTTACTATATCCGTGTGGGTCAATCAAACCAGCGGGAACACTGGGTGAGCATTTATAATATATAGTCAACGCTTTCTTCATGCAACCAATTTACGTTTAGCTAGATAAACGGTCAACTTTTAACCCAAAGTTTTGTACAATTAAATTTGTAACAAATTTGTACTCTAGTACTTTCTTATAAAAGTGGGTACACAATTCCTCCAGTCAGTTATCCCAGGAATTGTGTACCCACTCCGCAGAGGATTCTTGCGCTTTTATATAATATAGTAATAATGTAATATACTATATAGGTGGGCTATTCGCTTGTATTGGGTTCACGGTGTTTTGGGGACACGTGGACTGGAGAGAACCAATGATTTACCCTAGCCTTTTGGGGAGAGTTACCATGACTCAGGATTTCTTTCAGAAAATATAACAGCGGGACAAAACACACCAAAAGGAAAATTTGGGGGGTGGATCAAGTGCCCGGCAGTGGAGCATTGAAGGCACCACAAACTGCTAGTGGGTTCGGGTGCATTAGTCCCCCAGAATTTTGAATTTTAGAGTCTCTGAAATAGCATTTCCTGCATTTTGAGGGGTGGGGGGGGGGGGGGGGGGTCTAAGAGAGTTTTGAAGGATACATAATGTCAAACAAAATACTCAAATACATGATTGAATACATACCATACAACTGATACAAGGCATGTACTGTACATCATGTAGTAGGACATGTGGGGATATGTTACACAGACAAATTAAATCACATATTTGTGTGTACCACCATCACTGAAAATCTTCTTGCAGGGAAAATATTATATAGTATGTAGTATAAATATATATTATATACTATCTAAACAGTAGTTATATTTAGACTTTCTGTTTTATACATTGATTTACAGTAACAGTGTGTTATATTAAAATCAATATCAGAAGCTACAAGCTTATACAATACTGAAACACAGCAATAGTATTGAAAGTTTGAAACAATATTACATTTATATATATGATATTTAACAATATTTGTAATTGTATTATTACGGTATTACTATACATTCAGAATTCAAATTGTATATTAAATTACTGTTTTAAAATTGGGGTCTCAAATTTACAAGGGCGGCAAAAAAACCCTGCCATGACTTCCTTACTATTGATCTCTGACACAGAACTATTAACAAAATGATCTTTCTTGACACAGAACAATTTTCTCAAAATCCTCTGTGGCCACCTCGGAAGTGATTTATGGTATAGTGTTGGCAGACTTCACTGTAACCCTCTACTATATCCCTGAAGGATCAAACCAAACAGAAAATATTGATGTTATACCTCTTGCAAGCCAGTACCCAAGATATCCCAATGGTTGGCATTTCATTGCACTGATGGTCTATGACAAGGAGCTTTCGTATTTCTTGGATGGACAATATATTGGAACAAAGGAAACTTTAAAAAATTCTATCAACGATGCGTCTGGACATGTGATTATTGGACAGAGTTATACCGGTAACATATTGTAAAACCAGTAAAATGATTCGTAGGAAATATACTGTAATTCCAATGTTAGGTAATAATTAAAATGTGGTAAAATAAATTGTTATTTGATAATTCACATTCAAACAAAAAATATACTGCAATTATTATGCCTTTTTCAGGTGAGAAAAAATATGATGGACTTATGCAAGACATCTTTCTTTATCCAAAAGCGTTAACTAACAGGTATATATATATTTCACCTGATCTATATTAAATCTTATTTCACCATCTATATATTAAATCTCAACTGTGCCATGGTTTTTATATCACCATGATCTAGTTTTTAGTTAAGAAAGCCTTTAGCTTTACTTAAACGTTCCATGTTCTAGCTATAATTACACTTTTATACAACCATTTTAGCTATGTGATTTAGATAATGTGATAAAGTGTATTGGAATTAGTTAAAGTGTATTGGAAGTTAAAGTGTATTGGAATTAGTTAAAGCGTATTGGAAGTTAAAGTGTATTGGAATTAGTTAAAGCGTATTGGAAGTTAAAGTGTATTGGAATTAGTTAAAGCGTATTGGAAGTTAAAGTGTATTGGAATTAGTTAAAGCGTATTGGAAGTTAAAGTGTATTGGAATTAGTTAAAGCGTATTGGAAGTTAAAGTGTATTGGAATTAGTTAAAGCGTATTGGAAGTTAAAGTGTATTGGAATTGGTTAAAGCGTATTGGAAGTTAAAGTGTATTGGAATTAGTTAAAGCGTATTGGAATTAAGTTAAAGTGTATTGGAATTAGTTAAAGCGTATTGGAAGTTAAAGTGTATTGGAATTAGTTAAAGCGTATTGGAAGTTAAAGTGTATTGGAATTAGTTAAAGCGTATTGGAAGTTAAAGTGTATTGGAATTAGTTAAAGCGTATTGGAAGTTAAGTGTATTGCAGCTGAATGTTCTGATGTGCGATGTTTTAAACAATAGGGAAGTAATCGAAAAGTACACAGGTACTTTCCCAAGTACATACATTGCTCCAGAATGTAGGTGTCCTCCATCACACCCGAAGATTTCAACAAGACTTCCGGCAGAATGTGCCAAGAACTATGACGAGAACGAGTCAGACCTTATTTCCAGGCTAAGTGATACATCTCATCCAATAGAGTTTGCCACCGACAGTGATATTGTCAGCTACTGGTTGTCCAATATCTCTGATCAAGTTACAATTAATGTTGATTTGTTGTATCAACCTCTTCAGGTGAATCACCATTATAATTAATTTTAATAAATGATAGGACCGATGGATTTAATTCTCATTAGCATTTAAATGCTTTAATTTATTTTAATTTAATTTATTTTATGTTAATTTAATTTATTTTATTTTAATTTATTGTAATTTATTTCAATTTAATTTTTTTAATTTATTTAATTTTAATTTATTTTGATTTATTTTAATTTAATTTGTATTTGCATTTTTCAAAATGCTTTAATTTGCAGGTGTTCCACGTCATAAGTCTGTTCTATGGGCCTCAGCCTCAAGCCATATTGATTGAAAGATCATATGATCATGGTCATACATACCATCCTTGGCAATATTTCGCTTCTGATTGTGTTCAGTCATTTGGAATGGCAAACAATGGGGTTATCAAGAATCCAGATTCTGTGAACTGTTTACAATATGAAAAGTAATGTGTTTCAATTAATTTGTAAATTTTGGTTACTGTAGTATTTGGGTACAGGGAATTCTTATGCTTTCAAACAAATCTCACATGTGGGTGGTAAATTGCAGCTGTTGTGGTGGTTATATGAGTTGGGAGAGACATGTTCAAATCCTAGGTCTGACCACCACTCAGGGTCCTAAAAATAATTGAGATTTGAGGAGAAAGTGCTGCCTTTGCAATAATACCAGCAAATGGGGAGACTATCCTTGGAACCCCTATCAATTGGGCTTCTAGCCTGTTGGGGAATTCCATTCTCCTAAAAAAGAGTGATAAATATAATAAACTAAACTGAACATTTGATAGTATTTGGCATTTGAATTGCAGGTAAATTTTGAGTATGAAAATATATATTTTAAGTTCAAACCAAGACCAGTTGCAATTTTATTGTTTATAGTTTTTGAAGAATTGAAAAACAATAATTCCAATTCATAAATGTTGCTACCAACACATTAAGTAGGACTTAGAAGATGTCATATTTTTATTGACAGACCTTACAAGTTCACTGCAGCCACTGTGACCTTTCGACCAGACAACCCAGGACAAGAAAATGTACCACTGCGTCCATATGGACCTAATTGCAACAACTTATATTGCTCGCCAAAACTCTTGGATTTCATCAGAGCAACTAATATACGAATTCATTTTTATAATCATACACTGGTCAAAGAAAGAGAAGGCAAATATTTTGGTCTTGATAGGTTGCTCGTGTCTGGCAGGTAAGTGAAATTAAATGAGATGAGAAAATAATAAAAATGTCAGCGTTAATTTAGTCGCTAATTGTCAATGGCGGGAAAATTAAGTACCCACTGACTCAGTGAGAAAAAGTTTAAAAACGAATCCTCTTCCATACTATGTAAATAATATGTAAATAAATAATTTACATACTTATTGTAGTTTGACATACTATGTAAATTGCATGCCTTCTTTGTAAAAATTTTGTAAACTATTTGTAAATTCACAAGGTTTCTCCCAATACTTGTTAAACTGTTTGTCAATAGTTTGATCTAGTTTGTAGATTATATACTGGGATTTGTTTGTAAAGAGTTTGTAAATTACTGGGAAGTTGTTTGTGAAATACGTGCAACTTATTTCAAGTTTAACGTCCTTGAAAACCCCGCCGGCAGATTACAAACGTATTTGAATTCCTGACATAATCGAAAATTAAACCCAGTAATTTACAAACTATTTACAAACGAGTTGCTATATTTTACAAACTATTTACAAATAAGTTGCCAGTAATTTACAAAATATTTACAAACAAATTGGCAGTAGTTTACAAACTATTTACAAATAAGTTGCACGTATTTCACAAACAACTTCCCAGTAATTTACAAACTATATTTACAAACAAATCCCAGTAATTTACAAACTAGATACAAACTATTGACAAACAGTTTAACAAGTATTAGGAGAAACCTTGTGAATTTACGCCCAAAACTGTGAGCAACCGAAATTTAAAATTATTATAACATCAACCCAAGTCAGTTTTAGGGTTAAGGTTAGGGTTAGGGTTAGCGATTATTTGAATTTCGGTTTGTTCATATATCGAGAAAGCGCCAACAGTTTACAAAATTTTTACAAAGAAGGCATGCAAATGAAATTTACATAGTATGCCAAACTACAATTAGTATCTAAATTGGATTTACAGTCTATTTCCAAAGTAATTACATATTATTTACATAGTATGGAAGAGGCTTCGTTTTTGCAGTGAAATTCTTCTTAATCTTCTTTTAAACTATAGTGCACAGTTGCTTGTGTTTTTTTAGTAAAGAAATGTACGACTAGATATAATATGAAAAGGAGAAATAAGAGAACTTCAATGTGTCGAGAAATGTTTAAGTAACTAGAAAGAGTACTTTATGTCCTTCTTCAGGTCAGATGGAGAAGGACACATCGTTCGAAACGTCGTCCATGAATATACTTAAGTACTCTTACTTAAGTATTTTTCAACACATTGAAGTTCTCTTATTTCTCCTTTTCATATTAGATTCAGGTCTTTTTTGAGAACTTAGCAGCTTTCATATTTATTCTTAAATGTATTGTAAAGTATGTGTACTTCGGTTAACCAAATTTTTCATTGCTGTAACTCTTTAACATTCAGAAGTTTATGACAGAACTTTGTGTTGCCCTCGCAGCGTATATAGAAGAAACCTTTACATGTAGTTTCCATGTTTTGATTGTTTCACAGGTGTGAATGCTACGGTCACGCTAAAGTTGCTAAATATATTCCCAGAAACGCTACTGAAAACGGCTCATGTGTATGTGAATGTAATTCATCTACGCATACTGAAGGAATTCAGGTTTGTTTTTCAGATACTAGTCGAGTAGAAATATTTTATCTGATCTTAGTTAGAATCCATCGTCAACTTGAAGGAGCTGTACTTACACTTTGATCATTTTCTGTGACATTGAAAAATGTTAGATGGACCACACAGGCTAGTGGAAATACTTCTGTTGTTCGTTTAGAGAGGTGTCCGTCTTAGAGAGGCTTTTTTATTCAAATAAAATAGCGAGGTATCGTCCTTGACTGACCGTATAGCAATGTGTCTTAGGAGAGATCATTGGGTATCTGTCTTAAAGAGGTGTCTGTATTAAAGAGGTGTCTGTCTTAGAGAGGTGTCTGTCTTAAAGAGGCGTCTGTCTTAAAGAGGTGTCTGTCTTGTTAGAGAGCTATCTGTGTTAAAGGAGGCCTGACTGTGTTAAAGAAGTATCTGTCTTAGAGAGGTGTCTATTTTAGTAAACTAACATATAATCTATATATATAGAAAAGTGAAAAGGTGGTAAACTGCCAAGATTTTTAGTAACGAAATAATGACGTTTCGAGCGGAGCCCTTCATCAAACTATAGTCTTACCTGATGAAGGAAGCTCAGTATTTCGTTACTAAAAATCTTGACAGTTCATCACCTTTTCACTTTGCTATATATATCCAAAACACTGTCTACGCAGCACTCTACTTTTTTATAATCTCTATATGTATCTCACCGTAGTGTAACCGCTGCAAACCTTTATACAACAATAAAGCATTCCATCGAAGCGCCCTAGTCAACTCTTCTCCGTGCGTCAAATGTGAATGTAATGAGCATACCAACAGCTGCTACTACAACAGAACACTGGATCGTTTTCCCAAAGATCGAACTAAAGGTGGTGGCGGAGTGTGCAATGATTGTCTTCACAACACGGCTGGGCAACACTGTGAAGTTTGTCAGGAGAGATTCTACAGGGAAACAGGGAAACGTTTGGACAATCCAAACGTTTGTACTCCCTGTGGGTGTAGCGGCGCTGGTGTTAAACCTGGAGCGCAAGATTGTGCGAAGGTAAATATTTTCAAATATCGCGCAAGAAACGCAAGTGAGTGTCATTGCTCGATGATGTTTTGTGTTTAGCAGTGATCAGTAAACTAAGAAATTATACAAGGTAGGTTTGATGTAGGTTTGAGGTTGATGGTCATCCATGTATTGTCTGTCTACTCCAAACTCCAACATTGACTACAGTCAAACGGGGACAACACGGGGGGGGGGGGGGTGTCAACAAGGGAGGGGGCAGACGTGAGACATCCGCAAATACATGCCAGGGGGCCCCGCACATGCTTCATCCGCCCCTGGCTGTGTGTAATGAATGTCTTACCCAGATAGATCTCTAACCCCAGAGTACTTTTGGTCCAGCAAGCTCACTCCATATATATGCAGAGCTCACTGCTCTGGTATTACCTATAAACCATAACCGCATGGGTACGAGGCTGTATTACCTCCGCTGCAACTTAATTTTTCAATTTTGCACAATATCACGACTGTCTTGGATTTCAAGGCAGCAATCCCCTTGCGATAGTAACTTCTAGTAAATAAAGTTGCTGTATGAATAAAAAATAACACGAATCCAGCCTCTAGGAAAGAGTAGATTATGAACAAAGAGTAAGAATGGTTTCTTTTTAGGATAACTCTGATCCATTAGTTTCACCTGGTCAATGTGAATGCAAAGATAACGTCACGGGTCATTTGTGTGATAAATGTAAACCTGGTTTCTATGATCTGACGTCTTCATACGTTTCTGGATGCATCAGCTGTGACTGTGATACTAGAGGAACAAACGATAGTGACGTCACTTGTGACGTCACAACGGGTCAGTGTAACTGTAAGTCGAACGTCATTGGTCGCCAGTGTGAGCAGTGTAAAGCAATGTTTTATAACTTGAGCAGCGGTAACCACCATGGTTGTCAGCCATGTTTGTGTAATATGACAGGAGCGACGAGCCTGCAGTGTGATAAAGACAGTGGTCAGTGTCCATGTCGGAGTACAGTAAGTGGTCGTCAATGTGAGCGATGTGAATTTGGCTTTCACACGTTGGACAACAGTGGGTGCCAGGCATGTCAGTGCTCCCCCATAGGCACTCGGCTCGGGGCTTTAAAGCGATGCGACCCGGTCAGCGGAAAATGTCAATGTAAGAATTACGTCAGTGGATACAACTGTGACCGTTGCATCTCAGGATACTACAACTTACGCAGGGACAACGTCAACGGGTGTACGCGGTGCAGGTGTGACAGTAAGGGAACTCTTGGGAACAATAAGGATTGTCACGCATTAACTGGTGGTTGCGCGTGTAAAAGTAATGTGACGGGAGCCAGTTGTGACCAATGTCCAGTGGGTTACTTCAATCTCAGCTCTTCCAATCAAAACGGTTGCCAACCATGTCAATGTTATTCCAAGGGGACGAAATTCGGGGACACTAAAAAACCGGGTACGTATATACTGATATAAAGTGTTGTACTGCGTAGACAGTGTTTAACTACAAGGGTGGTGTACTACTGAATAATGTGCAGAAGGTCTAATATTTTGAGTGAAGGTCCTTTGTCAGTTTCCAACCTTTCAGTGTATCTGGTGTATATTGTGGTTACGTTTGGCTAAGTTATATGGTTGATGCTTAATTATTTGACGTTATGAGTAGAGGTGGTTGGTTGGTGTTTTTGCCATAGATGGGTGGATATTTACTGTCTTAGCTTTGTCGTCAAATTGCGAACAGTTCATGTAGCTCAAACAGTAGAACGTGGAACTAGTAAACCTGAAAGGCTTTGAATGCTAGCCAACCTCGACGACGAGGCCTTCAAAACAAATAATTATTTACCCAAAAGTATTCTCAACGCCGTCCTCGTTCTGTTTACAACGCAACTCTGAGCATTTTCACGTCTTCAGGACGACGTGAACTCGCTAAGAGGTGAGAGCTGTTTCTTAATGTTGACTTCAGCTCAAACACTACAATCGTTTTAGCAGAACTGGAGTGTTTTGGAGGTCATAAAACAAGCTTCAAACATCAAATACGGTAGTCAATTTACCATGGCTTCTTTCAAATGCTTAAATTCACACTGCTTGTTAAAGTTTTGAGGGCCACGTCGTCGAGGTTGATGTCCCCATCACCTAGCATTGTCCATTCACTAAAAGTATTTAGTGATATCGTTTGATAAATGTGCTGAGTGCTTTTTCATTTTGTTTATTTTTTAGAGGAACTCGACTGTCAGATGACCAGTGGCCAGTGTCTTTGTCTTTCAAACGTAAACGGAGAAAAATGTGATCAATGTGCCGTTAGTTATGTTTGGAATCACAATGCGCAAGGATGCATACCATGTGATTGTGACCCAGATGGTTCCATCTCTCCGCACAGTTGTAATGATACAGGATTTTGTGATTGCAAAACTGGGAGCGGCGTTGGAGGACAGTTTTGCAGCAGCTGTTTGACAGGATATCACAGTTTTACCAGGGGAAGGTTAGTTGCAGCAAAAATTAAATAATATTATAGAATGTGGTATATCATATTCAGGGTAAAATAAAGAGAATTGTTTTGAAAATTACTCTTCGTGATGTGGAATAAACGACGATCGTCTGCCTTTTGAAGTGATGTTGCTTGACCCATAGTCCAGTTCCAGTCCCTATTTGGCCCTGCACGGCGCGGACCAACGATCTCATTGAAGCAGCACCATATAGGTCTTGATAAGATCCAGCGCTGAGGCTCTTTTTTTCTGGATGGAGATGTTCTCCGTCGTGACTATCTCAATGGAAAATCCTGTGAGAACACGGTGCTTGCAAACAATTTTTAACGTAACACTTGTTACGGATATGTGGCAACATGTCACACGAAAAAGCATCCCGAGTCTGACAAAAATTAACATGTGTGCGGATTAAAAATCGTAACCTTTATGATTGGGACGAGCTGGACAGTCGGATTTCATTGTGAAATAAAGACTATTGTGTTCATGCTTATGAATTTACGGACTCACAGCGCGTCGTTTGCGAAAAGTTAATGCACCGATTATTTTGCCGATTATATTATGCAATAATCAGCCGATTACCGAGTATTTTAAATTTGCCGATTAATTGGCTTTGCCGATTAGTTTCCGATTAATCGGCTCATCTCTAATGAAGTGTAGTGTAGTGTAGAAGTGATGTAGACTCAGTGTGGTAAAGTCGATGAAAGGAAAGATATGGTGGAGTATGGGGAACTTGATGCTGGGTAGTGAGATAACGAGTTGGGACAAAAGAATGGGATGTCGGTTCACCAACGTACACTATGATGATACGTTATGTTTCAATTTATCAGATGTTCGCCATGTAACTGCAACAAAGCTGGCATTAAAAAAGATGGCTGTGATGCAGTAGGATGTCTTCATTGCAAAGAAAATGTTGAAGGGAAATATTGTAATCGTTGTAAACCTGGTACTAACTATTTGAAACAAGAAAATTCCTTTGGTTGCAGTGGAGGTATGTGTAGACGATATCCTTAGGGTACATGTGACCTTCGTCCTGAAAAATTATGTTTGTTTTTTTTACTTCAAAATGTTTTATTTTTAAGTGAGTTTTTATTTGTTTTTTAGTTCCATCGCAACAAGGGCCTCCCATTGTCCAAAAGGTAAACTCGCGAACATTATGGATCGCATGGGATCCACCAGACCAACCAAATGGCCTGATCACAAATTACATTCTTTATCGTAACGGATCCCGAGTGTATAACGGCTTATTACGAGCCTTCAACGACACGGGTCTCCGACCATACACGTTGTACACCTACTATATCATCACTCACACGGATGGCGGATCCGTCCGAAGTCTAGCCGATGGACAGGTTTATCGGACACCTCAAGATCACCCCGCTGGAGTAGCACGGCCTAATTTGACTGACGTCCATCCACGAACCGCAAAAGCTTTTTGGTCTAACCCAGTTACACCAAATGGGATTATCCGAAACTTTTCCCTTGTATCTACTAACAACAAAGAACCCAATGCCACAGTACACTGCCATGGGTTATTCCTAAAGTGCAGCGTAACACAACTCAAGCCTTACACCCTGTATAACTTCAGCATCGAGGCTTGCACTGATGCCGGGTGTACTTTAAGTGAGGCAAGTACAATATTAACCCGGTCAACAGCGCCTGATAGTCAGCCTGCACCTGTTGTAACACCAGTACCAGGTGGAAGAAGGTTTTTCCTGTACTGGGACGAGCCAGCTGAACCCAATGGGGTAATTTTTAGATATGAACTATATCAAAGAAATTATCCCTTTCAACCTGGGGATCGTGGTAGTTCTGTGTTTTGGTCGTCGCCTTCAGTTAACCTTGGGAAAGCTAACGGAAGGAATACAACAATAACGGGTCTAGTTCCGTTTTCACATTATCAATTCCGAGTGGAGACGTTTACTGCTGATGTAAATGGTGTTACTTCAAGTAACTGGACCACGCAGAGAACTGCTGAGGCTGGTGAGAGTTTTAGAACTTTGGTCTCTTTATGTTTCATCTCTTTTACTTCCTTATGGTTCTGCTCTGTATTTTCCAGGCGATTACGCGCGCGTTATCTATTGATTTTTCCTTTTTTAAAGTTTCTGCGCGTTATACTAGGACGGTGCGCGTAATGCGTTAGCAAAAAATTTCCAAAATAATTGCTGCCGTAGGCAGCACACTAATCTTGACATGGGTTATCTATGTCTCGTGCCCAGACCTCTTTCCGCACCTATGTATAGTCAACGAGATCTCGGTATATGTGAAAATTTCCTAGGCCGGTGGATGTTCAGTTTTATGACGTTTTGTGACGTATTTAGTTTGCTCTGGAACGAGATTGTTCACATACTCCAGAGGGTTATTCGTTTTCACGGAAGTTGTACGGAATTAATGTTCGGAACTCGTCAACGCCACCACGAACATGGTATTTTCTGATCACGCAACGCCATGAGGAGAGAGACGAAGTTCTCGAACGATCTGTCCTGCCTTTGGTGCTGTTGGGAATTTCAATTCATTTCAGTGAGGAGATGTTCTGTTTTCAAGGTAAGACGACTAAGATAGTTCTGTGTACTTAGTTTTTCTTGTTTGTCTCGTGTGTACACGCAACTCAAATCAAACGAAGTCATTGTGATTGTGCTCGTTTAAAATCAAAACCTAGCGAAGCCGGTGACATTTGACAGTTCTCGCCAAAGGACAATACTCAATATTTACAAACGAAGGTTTGTGCCTGTTGCTCAACAAACTTACATCTGTGCAGAGAAAAACCTTGTCATTACTTTACCTGAAATGGGAGTGACAATCGATCAATGCAAATTTTTAAACGATTTACATATTCAGTCATAACATGACCAGTTGCTACGGCCAGTTTCGCTACTGGTAACAACTATGGTATTACTAATATGATGTGTTATATTTATATTTTGTGTATATTTTATATTTTCCAACAGCAAGTGATAGTGAATATCATGTTACAATGTGTATGTTATTGTTGCTTTGAGAATGGCAAATGATGTCGAAGAAAATCCTGGTGGTTTGAACAACAACATTATATTGTCAGACCCAGGGCATTTTGCCTCCACGGTGGAAGGTCGGGGCGAAAATGTCCCTAAGATCGGCTGGTCCATTCTTATAATGCGATTGGCTTGTCATAAAACTCCAATTAATTCAGCCGAGTATAATTTATTTCATCTAAATCTGAATGCTGTCTTTAAATTGTACAGCAAATTAGAAGTGATAACTTTCACTAAATTGGATATATGCTTCTTCCATACCTTTTGTAAGCGATAACCATGGATGTATGGTAAATTATTAATCTTGTTAGCTGCTTTTATGCCGACTAATGCTGACATGAACAACTCTGATTATTTTTCAATTGTTCAGGTCAATAAAGTAGACAAAGGCAATGGAACAAAGACAATTATCATATCTAAACACCCAGAAATTCTGGGTGTCATGTGACCAGCCGATCCCAGGGCATTTTCCACCGTGGAAGCAAAATGCCCTGGGTACGAGGTTGGATGTTGTTGACCCAAGTAAAACGATTTGTGCTGATTTTACACAAGGCAATACAAAACAATTTAAACAAAATGTGCAATAATACATTATCAAATAACAAACATTAATGCATGGGATTCATCATTCCTAAATGTCACATTGTGTTGGAAATAACCTTTTATACTTGTATAAGAAATAATGTTAATAAAACCTTTTTTGCTCTGATAAAATGTATTCTTTGCAATATAGTGACCCATTTGCCGTGTGATTGGTTTATGGCAACTAACAATCCACCTTATTTTTTTGAAAATGCACTCAATATTCTATTTTTTGGAGTCTCGGTTAAACTATCAACATTGCTTGCTAACTGTTGATTGCAACACTGTTGCAATTTTTAAGACATCTGAAGGGAACATCTGAAGGGATGTGTGCTAATAACCGTCGAAGGTAATAATAACCTGGTATTTCTCGATTTTGTTTTTTGGTTTATCAAGCTTTGGTAATTAATTATTGATGATTGAAAAAAATTTGTGACCATAAATGCGATAACAAAGCAGTTTCCCCTACGGTTCTACCCGCGCCTCTTTACGTCGCCAATCTGTCTTGTAAAATATTGGAATTTCTTTGAAATGAGGCAGCACTTCACTTGCGATAGTAATTTCTAGTTTAAATAGGTTTCACAAGAAACTGAATGGGTTTTGCCAAAGAGAAGATAGTGTTCAATGGTGTCAAATTGCGTAAAATTCGCCCACCACTTAGAAATAGTACTTTTAAAAATAGTACTTTTAAAAATAGTACTTTTATCTGAGTTAGTCGGAAATATCAAACTCGAAGCGTATCGTCTGCCCAATACCAGCTGAATCGACGCCTGAATCGAAGGCTGAATGTGGGGTATACTTCGCACTTGTGTTTTGCAACATTGCTCTCGAAATAGCTCAATAAAATAAGAAAGACGACCTATGTTGGCCTTGTTCCACAGCGACACAGAAGACGAAGATTTTGAAGACTTCGAAGAAGAAGGCTTCGAAGAAGACGACTTTAAAAGATTTTCACCAAAAAACGGCTTTTTTTAGAGCCACCAAATTTACGAAAGGATCAAACCATAATACTTCGAAACGTATAATAAAACGGCATTCAATAAAAAATAAATGGATTTACATCAATATAAAACTGCTATGCGCGTTATCTTCCGTTGCGTCTAATGTGTCGTCAAACATTTATTTTGATGCTAAAATTGGCAACTGCGCGTAATATGCGGTGCGCGTAATCTCCTGGAAAATACGGTACTCTTCTTTTCTGGCGCAATATTGACCTTCTTGTTGTTGTTGTTGTATTGTTTTTGTTTTTCTTCTCTGTTTTTCTCTCTTCTTTCCGTCTTTTTTTCTCACCTCCTCCTCCCTATTCTTATTATCCTGTTTTCTTTTTTTAATCATTCACTTTTTTCTATCCCAGCTCCAGAAGGGGAAAACACAATTCGTCCCCAGTCCTACGCAGTATCCAGCTCCGAAGTCAATATTTCCTGGAGTTTACCTTCTACTCCTTATGGCATTATTATAAGGTCGAATATTTACATTTACACCAACGAAACATTCTACTTAATACCAAACTTGACACACACTGTGAATGGTGGCTCAAGTGGTGTTGTCAGCGGTCTTCAGCCGTATTCCCTGTATCAGTTTACTGTGACGTCATGTAATAGTGTTGGTTGCACAAAGCATAGCTCGAGAACGCAGACCAGAACATTGGCATCAGGTAAAATGAAGGATACCACCAGAGTTGATCAAGTGAGCACGCCAGAATGCGATTTGTCATCGCCATCTTGAATATATTAAAGCGGTGTATATCATTAGCGTATCGCAGGCGCCGCGTCGATCGCCGAGCGAAATTAAAGCGCCTGCGATACGCTAATGATATACACCGCATTAATATATTCAAGATGGCGATGACAAATCGCATTCTGGCGTGCTCCTTTGAGTTGAAATGATTCTAATCATACCATAACCATGATTATAATCATATTATCTAATCATAATTGACAATATTTCATGAAATATTAACGATGATACTATTAAGTTTCATGATGTATTATGATGAAAAAGATGAAAAAAGTGAAAAAGATAAAAAACGAAAAAAAGATGAAAAATTATATTTCTATTCTGCTCTCACTTCCAGTCCCCTTCCCTCACGGTCAGACCACCTGAATTTATTGCAAACGAACCCCCAGGCAACCATGTCGTGAATTTGTGTCTGAATTTCTCCACTGCGTTAAGGAGAATCTTCTCACGCTGGTTCGCATTACACAAACAAGGGACTGTATCTTTCTTCTACTTTTAATTCAACATTTCATGTTACATCGACATTGTTTACGATCTAACACTCGTTCTCTCTATCTATCTCTCGCAGTCTCCTTACCTATCTACCCTACTTACGGAAATATACATACCTATATTTACAACGTCACTGTTCCGTTTCCTATTTACTACAAACGATTTATATATTGACTGACATAAACAACCTAAATATGCTTTCTTCAACAGTTTGGAAACATTTTTTATTGTAGTGTCATTAACAAATTTTCATCCTTTTCACACAGCCCCAACTGGTCAAGATGCTCCTATTGGAAGACCACTAAACTCTACCCATATCTACCTGACATGGAACCAACCAGCTCAACCCAACGGTCCGATCCCACCTGTCTATCACGTGTTGAGATCACGTGCTGCATTCCATTACCCACCGATCAACGTCATTGACGGAGCTCACTTCCCGGGGTTTAGCTACTACCGGCTTAGTAATACCGTTGTCCCAGCAGGAACTCAGACGAATATCGAGTTTTACTTCAAGACACGGTTCAGTAATGGTCTCTTAGTGTTTCTAGCGTCTAGTGGTACTCAGGAGGATTTTCTTGCTGTTGAGCTTCGTGATGGCGTGCCTTGGTTTATTTTTGATTGTCAGACTGGTGTTGCTGAAATAACTTTAGTCAATTCTATGAAATTTAACGACGAACGATGGCATCATTTGAAGATTTCACGTAATCGAAAAATTGGAAACATCCTTGTTGATGATATTCACAGTGGTATGGGTTCTAGTCAGGGGAGTGCCACTGTGATTGATGAAAATACAGGGGTATATATCGGTGGGATTAGCTCGCAGTTTGAACCAGAAGCGCGTATCAAGAACTCCGTTCCCAGCCTCAATAATCGCATCCATTTCATTGGGTGTCTCAAGGATCTGCGCCTGCAAAACAAAATGGTCAGTTTCCGCGATGCACGTGACAAAGTAAACGTCGATCCTTTGTCCAGCGGCTGTCCATTGAGCGTAGATCGCGGTATTTATCTGAAAGGTGGTGGCTACTTTAGTCTCAGCAAAGGGATTTTAAAATCTGGCAGGATTTATAATTTGTCCTATGACTTTAGGACTTACTACTTATCAGGGTTATTAATGTTCATTTATGATCTGAATCCAGACTCTTACTTGGCTGTTGTATTAGACCACGACGATATCCAGGTCTTCTATCGAACCCCCTGTTGTTATGGTAACTTTACAGTATCACCCCCGACGACGGTGTGTGATGGCCACTGGCATACCATTGAGTTGACGAGCTTTGGGAGTGCGAGTTTTGTAGTCGTAATCGATGGGAAGATAGCTGCAGGCAACGCCATCAAGGATTTACAGGTTTCCTCCGAACTCTTCTTTGGGGGTGTTCCTCCGTCGTCAGTGGCCTCCGAGAAGTTGGAGAAAATTGGGATAAAAATGGCGAGTTTATTTGGAGGGTGTTTCAAGAATATTGTAATCTCTCAGACCAAAATTGATCTGTTGACTGACGTGGTGTCTGTGAGAAATGCTGATTTGAGTGGCTGTCCAAAGAATCGTACGTCTCTAAACTTTACAGTTGACACTTGCAGAAATCTCAGTTCGACTTTGGCTTACTCTGGTCGAGATGAAACGACATTGGACAAAAACCTGGCTCCGTTCACAGGTATTTAAAATATTCTAAAAGTTGTATACTACGCAGACTAGGTAACCTGATTATCAGGCCTTCTTTATTCACGTCATCCGCGAAACCAAGGCTGTTTAAAAGAGAAAGAATCAGTGAAGATAATCGCGAGTGTTTAGTTAGAGCATTCAATGACTCACAACAAGATTATCAAACTGTCGCTGATACACTTGGTGTGAATAGTTCAACAGCGAAGGGTGTTATAAGACGATATTAGTATGTAGTAAGTGTAACGTTTCGAGCGAAGGCCTAACATTGTCAGAGAGAGAAATTTCTCCCAGCATACAATCACTATTTCAGCAGCACCCCAACCTTATTATTCGTTTATTGCTATACGTAACTCTATACCTACATATTCAATGGCGAGTACTGTGTTGCTGGTGGACCAAACAACATTTGCCACCACGCTTAACTTTCACCTTGCAAATCTGCACTTTGAGCCTATTACTACAATGCTGAAACCATTGATATACAATTACTTTTGTTTTTAGATTACCTTTATCGTGTAGAAAGTAAGCAACCTGGTAGCAATGGTGGTGGAAAGAGTGCCTGGTTTGTCGTCAAGAGTGGCGAAGGAGGTATGAATGTTGTCCGTTGGTGGTTGCACCATGTTTGTTTATTCACGCTAAATCTTAAACATGTTTAAAACTGGTAATATAATAATAATAATAATAATAATCAGTTTATCAGTTATAGAATTGTTATCAATGTTGGTGATAAACTAGGTATCAACATGTTTCAAAAACGTCTCGTACTTGACGTCGACATTTTATCAGTTAACCAACTTAAAATTTCCTTCATCGAACAATCTTTGCTGGTTGTTTTATCTTTGCGAAAAAACAAGTCGAAATGGCGGCCGAAAATGCTAAGAAGTGTGGCAAAACGCAATCCCAGTTCACACACGGTTGCCAGTCCTACTGTTCAATATCCGTACGGAATTTCGGAGAGAAAATATCGTCTGTTTACGCGGTTCTCCATCTTTTTTTAAAGGACATTGGCAACAAAAATTAAGTTTGTCTAATATGAAAGAACTCGTAAAATGATAGAGTAACATATTTTACAACTTTTCCGTATTTTACTTCGTTTTTGAAATATTTCAGTTTGTTTGATTTATATCTCAGTGATTGCTAAGTTTACAACATTCATTATCATGAGGAGTTATTATACGCCCATTTTAAAGTAAATTTGTGAAACAAACTTGAAGATGGAACTCATATTCTAATGTGTGAAACTTCTCTACCCTGCACCTGACGTCAGAGACCATCTCATTTACATATCAAACAAACTGAAATATTTCAAAAACGAAGTAAAATACGGAAAAGTTGTAAAATATGTTACTCTATCATTTTACGAGTTCTTTCATATTAGACAAACTTAATTTTTGTTGCCAATGTCCTTTAACGAAAAGTAACTGAATTATTCAAGCAACCCAAGTTGTTTTATCGTCGTTGTTTTCTCTAGCTCCTGAATATCAGAAACCTCCTCATGATGTGACCGCCCTTGATGATGGACGATCTATATTTCTATCCTGGTTACCACCTTTGATCTACAATGGCGTTTTACGTGGCTACGTAGTAAGCGCTTACAGGGTTCGTAATTCATTCACTCCCCCCGTTCAAAAGACCATTAACAACGTGGTGGACGTTCTTAATACGACACTCCGAGGCCTGGATCCTTATACGTTGTATGACGTCAGAGTGGGTGCTTTCACAAATGGAGGAAAAGGTGAAAGTCCTGGGGCAATGGTCAATACACTGGAGTCTGGTAAGAGCGCAGTTACACATCATTCTGATGGATGGGAACTAGTCACGATAGTACTAAGAAAGTGGAATAATTAAACACTATTTATATATTTTTATTTTACAGTCCCGGAAGATGTTCCTAGCCCGGATGTACAGCGTCAACCCTATTCGCTCTTCATCTCATGGCAAAGACCATTAAAACCAAATGGAATTATAACGAATTATTCTCTGAGTTTTGATAGCGTGTTGTTCCCCCAAGGTCTCAACCTTACCTTCAATATTACCAAACTACGTGTCTACACAAGGTATTCCTTACGACTAACTGCTTGTACCAGCAAAGGTTGTGCGAATAGCGACACAATAACTGTGTACACAGCGGAAATTCCACCTCAGAATGTCACAGCCCCGGATGTGGTGATCCTGGATGCACACAGTGCCGAGGTTCAGTGGGAGAGGCCTGGGATTGAGAACGGAGTTATACGCGGCTACCAAGTTTTGGTGAACAAGCGAAATGCTGACGTTGTAGTCTTTAATGCAAGCAAAGACCTGTTTACGCTAACTGTTATGAATTTAACCGCTGGTACTTGGTACCACTTTCGCATCAACGCCATCAACGGTGGCGGAGCGACACGAAGTACACCGACGATCAAACGAACAGTCGAGAGCAGTCCCGAACAAATTCCAGCGCCAGACGTACGAGGTCTGAGTCCTTTTAGTATTCTAGTGACCATTCAAGAACCACGTCTTCCTAATGGAGTTATCATCCGCTATGAACTTTTTGAGGTCGTTGGACTAAAAGAAACTCTTATTTTAAACGGCTCATTACGAAATTACACCAAAACTGGCTTGTTACCCTACACACCTCATTCCTTTAGATCAAAGGCGTGTACTGCTAAAGGGTGTGGTAGTAGCCGGATTGGAACGGGCCACACGTTAGAAACACCACCCAACGGAACTGTCTCGTTGAATGTATCGATTTTGAATTCCATAAGTGCGTTAGCTACATGGACAATCGTTCACACTCCAAATGGCAATGTTTCGTATCATTTGTTAGTGAATGGAACGTTCTTAGTCAACGAGAGTTTATCGTTTGAAACTGAAATGAACAAGTCGAGTGGTAACCAGTGTTATTCACCCTCAGGCCAACATTCTCTTCACGTTACTACTACCTTATACACTGTTCAAATTTCAAATTAATGCATCGAACACCGCTGGCTTCGTTCTCAGTAATGTCGTGGACGGCATGACTAAGGAAGGAGGTGGGTCTTGTGTCTCAATATCTTTATCTCGTATTGTTTCTATAAAGTTGGCATTTATGGCATCTATGCTTGTTCTTATTTAGTGGAAGACCAAACCTGAAAAAACCCTCTCAGCCTTCCTTTCTTTCAGCCTTCCTTTCTCCCTCCCTCTCTCCCTCCATCCATCCATCCCTCCCTTTCTTCCATCCATCCATCCATCCTTCCTCCCTCTCTCCCTCCATTCCTTTCTTTCTCCCTTCCTTCCTTCCCCTCCCTTTTCTTTCCTTCCTTCCCTCCCTCCCTCTTTCTTTCTTTCCTTCCCTTCCTTCCTTCCTTCCTTCACCAAACCTGGGCCTGATTCGAGAAATACAAATATATATATATACAAGTCCTTTCTGATAGTAATCGTTCCAATTATTATGTCTTTCTTATCGTCGTGTTTTTTCTTATTGTTATTTCTTATTGTAGCGTCAAACTATATCTTCTTATTGTTATTTAACTCATTTCTTTCAGCTCCCATGGGTTTGACTGCACCGAATGTTACGATCTTGAATTCAACATCAGCTTATGTAACTTGGATGGCCCCTGCACGAGACAACGGAGTATTACTTTATTATGAACTAATGAGAGTTAATTTGGAGACTAATATCTCTAAGATAAACAACAACAGTCTAGATTTATTCATTGTGATAACAGACCTTGAGCCTTATACCAGATACCAGTTTCAGGTAGCGGTCAGAACCAGAGGTGGAAGATCATTGGGTCCACAGACTGAAGTTACAACGTTTGAGGACAGTAAGTTAATTATAGCATTTCTCTATGACATACACTTAATATCCATAATAATAATAATAATATCCGCGATAGTGAGATCTCCTGGTGTACTACCAAAATAGTGTGTAGGAGGTCTAACGTTTCGAGCGAAAGCCCTTCGTCAGAGAGTGAAACGTAAGTAGGTAACCCCCCCATATAGCGTACAAAGCGATGCCGCCGTGACGCACGCGTGATGCACAGCCGCCGTGACTCACACATCAAGACATCTGTGTATATAGTCTCTATTAGTCCCGGGGAACAGCTTTTGGTAGTTGGCAATGGAAATTTCATCAACATGGACTTGGTTCTCGCTTTCAGCAAACGCTTCAGCCCTTGTCTCACGTCTAGAAAAAGAACACGCTCGTTCAAAGTATTTATCCGAAGAGAACAGACTCAATATAAACCAAGCACCGTAAAGACTATACGAAAACACAAGGTTTATATAACGATACACATATCGTACGCGTCATAGTGAGTCACGGCGGCTGTGCATCACGCGTGCCTCACGGCGGCATCCCTTTGTACGCTATATGGGGGGGGGGGGGGGTGTTACCTATTAACGTAAAGTGTGTTTTCTTGCAGTTTTGTTTAAACATCTAATATATCAAGTTTTCTGTATTTTTCTAGTTCCCAGTCCCATCGATCCTCCCAAGATTACGAAGGTGGATTCACGAAGTTTGCTTGTCACATGGAATTACCCCACAACACCCAATGGCGTCATCACTCGATATTTAATTTACAGAAACAATACCCACAAAACAAAACTGTCAAGTAATGTAACCATGTTGACTGTTGAAAACCTGGAACCGTTCACAATTTACACGTTCAGTGTCGGTGTTTGTACGATGATTGGATGCAGCAATAGTTCGGTGTCTCGCCCTGTCAGAACTCTTGAAGATGGTAAGAAAACACTAATTTGTACTTCATCATTTTGAGCCTTCCTACCAATCCCATGGCCCAGACGGCTTGGTTGAGCTTGACGAACAGACCAAAAAGTGGCTGTTACTATCAGATGTTCCTGTGTGACCAGCTGGAACTGTTCAAATGAACAACAACAACCAACTATCTCAATTTCACTTCATACTACCTTCACCCCATCGCATGTTTTCTACCCAACCTCTTATATCCTGTTCCATACAACTCCTTTCCATATAATATATTTCATCTCACTGCAACCGTACTCCATCCAATCACATCACTATATACCATTCTATTGGTTTCCATCACTGCCTATTCCATCTCCTCCCCCCCCGTTACACCCCTCTCTAATTTCACACAATTATCAAAAATAGGTCCGCAATGCGTACACGCGTCCGGAGTGCTTACGCGCGTGCGCACAGAAACATTAAAGATACGTAGGCATGACGTGTACATGTGTGTACTGTCATTTTAAAAAATAGCTACGGGTAGCGTACGGTGTCAACTGGTATGAGAAAACTGAAAAGTTTGGACAAAAAGCAAAGCAAAGCCTATTTTCGGGCTTGGTGTTATGAATATATTATCGATCGTTATAATCGTTACATACACATGTTTTATAACTACGAAAATAATCTGTCTGAGCTTTCTGTAACCCACTCAACAAAAATTATTTGTTTAAATATTTAACAAATTTTGCAGTGAAGGATAAAGTATAAATCAGCCAAAATATAGCAACAACAGAATAATATATATGTTGTCAGATGCTGTCCCATTTGATATCTTGTTCTGTTCTATTCCGTCCTGCTCTACTCGTAAATCTCATGCAGCCTATCAACTACAACAGACCTACAGAAAAACCGCCCTGTATACGTATATCACCCATTTATTTTAAATAGAAATCCTTTTAATATCTTTAAATCATCTATTTTCTAGTTCCCGAAGGACAGTCCTCTCCAGCTCTCTCCCATGCTCCCGGCCCATCCGTGTTGATCCGCTGGTCTGCGCCGACGGTGACCAATGGCAAGATCTCCGAGTATCAAATCCAAAGGCGTTCGCAACTCGACTTCTCCAACATTTCCCTTGTGGCCTCCGTGGCTGGCAATCTCTCAACCGAGTACCGCGATAGTACAGTGAAACCTTGTAGCAAGTATTATTATCGTGTGATAGCGTTCACGAAGAGAGGAGGTACTCCAAGTCCATGGAGCAACATTACGACTCAAGAAGGAGGTGAGTAGAACTGCAGCCAACTCTCTCTATGGCGGACACTCACGGGACATGTGGGATGCTCCCACAACAAGTATATTAAACTTCATCATGTCCCCTTTATTTCTTGTATTTTAGTCGCTATAACGTTAACTACAACCATAGTTAATAGAATAAACATGGTTAGGAAGGCCGGTAAACTTCAAAGCGACCAACAAGTTATGTTGAAGATGCCCTGAAAGTGCACAAATCTTTTGTTTTATGTTCATTAATATTTATACAGCACGGTTGAGTTGAGTGATTAAATCCAAACGCTGCTATTGGCTGCTTGCTTCATTATACAGAAAATACAATGTGTTCAGTAAGTGTGAAAGTGCACACATTTACATAAAAGTGAACAAAAACATAGAACAAAAGCCTTCACAAGCCTTCCGAACCAGGTATACTTTCTATTAACTATGCTACAACCATAGTCAATCGAGATATGGTCTGGAAACTCGGCAAACTTCAAAGCGACTATAATGAGCTACGTTTTGATGTTGAACCGTACCTTACACCGTGCACATCCTTTGTTTTAGGTTTATTAATATTTAAACAACACGATTGAGCGATTAAGCCCAAACGATTCTATTGGATGATTGCTTCATTATACTAAAATACAATAGGTTCAGTGACCGTGCACAAAATTGCATAAAGACGAACAAAAAGATAGAACAAAGACTTTAGCTGAGTTTCCAGACCATATCTCGACTGACTATGCTACAACCGAAAATGCTGGCTCAATAACATCGTTGCCGAGACGTAAAAAGCTGGCTCAATACTACCAATTTAAACATTTTTCCTCATTAATTTTCAGCCCCTGATGTTGTTCCTTCACCAACGACACGAACTGTGAATTCAAGCGCTGTTCATGTCACCTGGTCAAAGGCTTCATCTCAATGTAACGTAACTGAATATATCATACGAGTACGAGAGAACAGTCGAAACTACACGGGATTTAGACAGTCAGCTCCTCGTAGCTTCACCGTGGGTAATTTATTGCCGTACAAACGTTATAGCTTTGTGGTCGCTGCCTGCACCTCCACTGCATGCCGGGATAGTGCTCAAAGCGTTGCTACGACAGACACATCGTTGCCTAGAGACCAACCACCACCTTCAGCTACGCCCTTAGATTCCAGGAGTTTACGAGTGACGTGGTCGCCCCCCATGGTGCCCGCTGGACGTATTGTAGAATACAGAGTTTACAGAAGAACTCTGCAAGAACCTGTGTCTGAGAATTTCACCACTCCCTCATATTATGTGTTGATCTATCAAGGGATTAGGGAAACGTTTGACGATAAAGGAATGATGAGTATATTTTCTCTGCAGCAGTATAAGGTAAACATTTAACTTGTTTTATTTATTTGTCTATCCTTTCCTTCCTCCCTTCCTTCCTTCCTTCCTTCCTTCCTTCCTTCCTTCCTTCCTTCCTTCCTTCCTTCCTTCCTTCCTTCCTTCCTTCCTAAACGTTATTATTTTCTAAATTAGGTCATGGTAATAAACACTGACGGTAATACCACCAGCAATGATTCCCTACCTTATCGTACAGGACCCGCACCACCTTTGGCAGGTGTCCTGCTAAGCGGGCGACCCATCAACCACACCAATATTCTCCTCAATTGGACACTACCTCAACTAAACCTTTTACGAGGCAGCGTTATCAGCTACGAAGTTTATTATACAGATCTCTTAAAGAATGTTGAGTATACCTACATGAGTGATCTTGAAGGCAAAGTGAAAAGTGTAATTGTCAGTTCTTTAAAACCAAGCAGAGATTACAGCATGAAGGTAGGTTGAGTCTGCGTTTTAAGGAAAAATACTTTATTTGTTAATATTCAGGTTAGTGTATTTGTGTTTGACAAATGTGATGCGGTATCCATGTGTGTTGTTGGTTTAAAATATTGTAAATTTCGCTGAAACATGCCTCGTATCTTATACAAAAGAAAGGTCAAACGCAAGGTCAACAAGTGATTAACGCAATAAACTCGCTAGTTCGCTGTTAAACTCGCTTCACGTTACGGCTCCCTGTGATAATGCACAAGTATTTATTTTAAGTTGCCACAAGTTCTCCCAAACGATATTATCAAATTCATAGCAAACGATATTATATTCTGAAATAAGTAATATTCTACATCGCTGCCGTAACTTAGCATATTTTGACAACTTTCCCATTTCTTCGAACTGCAACAGAACTTAAGCCATGTGTCAAACGACGCGAAACTTCGGAAATAAACGATATATTCCGAAATACGATTGCGGTTACTATTGCGGTTAGGTTACGCGAGGTTGAACCGCGGACCGACCGAGGTTCGACCGCGGATCAACCGAGGATCGACCGAGGATCGACTTCGGTTGAACCGGAGATGAACCCATGTTGAACCGCGGATGATCCGCGGATGACCCGTGGATGAACCCCGGTTAACCGCGGTTTCTGTTAGGTTATTTCTAGGCAGTACTGTACCACTTCTCTACATCTGATCGTCTACTTTAGGTTGTATTAGACAATGGTGCTGGGACCTTCCAAAGCAATGACGTCAGAGTTCGTACTTTGGACGGAGGTAAGTTCGGAGCGTTGTGTGGAGCGCGATGGAAGATAGTTTCACTAGGGTGTGTACCCTATTCATATAGTAATATGACCATTAACCAATCTTCCTTCTCGAATATCGAATGTGTACGTCAATCTCTCATCTCATCTATGTCGACCTCTCGGACGAACTGCAGCGACAATTTTTTTCCAGGTGTCACGATCTTTCATATTCCTTTCCAAACAACCAACATCTTCGCGACAAGTGTCGTCCAGAAGGGTGTCGACGAAGGTTGTCTTTCTCTTGCCTCTGTTCACAGTCCCGAACTTCGGCTGCAACAGAACCAGCCTTGAAGCTATCTCCTCGGGTGTCTAACTCAGTGACCTGCGAGACGAAGTCGACGTTGCCTGACCTTCGTTGAAACTGGAGGAAGGTTGCCATAGAGCTGCTCGTTTGTCCAATGTTGTTTCCATGAGAAGTTGAGCGCCATTCTTAGCATTCTGGTGCAACAACCATCGAGTCTTTTCTGCATGGACTTATTGAGTGTCCATGTCTCCGCTCCGTAGAGAAGAACAAATAATAATACGTCAAATAATAATCATATATATGATAATAGTCTTTGTCGACGTTTTTTTATGAACGGATTTTTCCCACCAATTTCTTTACTTTATTATAGCTCCTGAGGGATTTGACAAACCCATTGTTCGCACAATAGACACCACGACAATTGAAGTAACATGGATACCACCCAGGATTCCAAATGGAAGAATTACCACCTATATAGTTTACGTGAGTGAGTATGATTGTTATTGTCAGTAAAGTAATATTCCTATCTTTCTAAAATGTCTTTATTTTAACAACTTTCTTTGTAATTTTTTACCTTCAGAAATGGCACCCAAATGGGTAATACTTCTGGGTTGGATTTCAATGTGACTTCATTGATACCTTTCACTATATACGCTATCCAGGTTTGTGTTCTAATTGTTTCTTGATGTTCACAGGAAAAATAATCACCTCTTACTTGCGTCCAAGGGTGGCACGTGTGGCACGTGCAATAGGCGCGTTGCCCCTCACTACTAAGGTTAAGCCCTGTTGGACGGGTTAGTACTGGGATGGGTGACCATCTGGGTATACCTGTGTAGACTTCCGAACTTCAGACTCATGTGAGTAGAGTTGTTGATTCTCTCCTGTGCTTCGAGGGTTTTTCTCTTGGTTCTCCGGTTGCCCCTCCTCTGTAAAATCAATACTTAAGATTCCAGGGATAAGAGTAGCGCTCACTCCTACCTTCTGGTAGCAGCTAAAGAAAGAGGAGTCTACGGGTCTCCTCCGGCTACGGCCACCCAACACACACACACTTGCGTCCAAAACATGACTCGTGGTCAATAACGTTCTGTAAAGAACTGACATAGAATTCCAAACCATCCATGGCATTAAAGATTTGGCCGTGATATACATAGATATTTGTTGCGATTTGCACCTTATTACCAACGTATTTCAACAATATAAAACTAGAATGTTGTGTCTAAAAGGGAATCAAGTGTATTGCCAAAGTAGACGAATGAAACACTGACGTTTGATTATATATTTCAATAATTTCTAGGTGGAAGTCTGTACGGTGTACACCTGTGTCAGAAGTGACCCAAACAACGCCAAGACACTACCGGCAGGTGTGTTTATGTTGTGCTTCTGAGTCCCGGACAGGGATTGAACCTGTAATTAACCTTCGGATTATCCGTGAGATGCTCTAACCATTGAGCTAATGCCTCATTTAGACTCGTCTTCCGTTTATTTGTTCACTTACTACACGTAAGCGGAAGACGAGAATAAATAAGGTCTAACCATTGAGCTACTGAGACTCAAATGGAGAGCGAAAGTTACAATGATCTGCTCGATTGATATATATATACTGCCTGTACAGGCGTGTTTATATCATTAACTTAGTTTGCTTTCCTGGATAATTTGTTTTTAGAAGAGGTTTAAGAGAGTGAAATTTGAAGCTATTTGCCAATCCTTTTTTTCTTTATTTTAGTTCCAGAACAATTACACTCTCCGCGTTTGTTTCCTGGACCACGGAACATGATGGTTATTTGGGGTAGGTATATTATCCCTTATAGATTAGGATAAAAATTCGATATAACTTTTTTTGCTTTTTTACATGGAATTAACGATCGTTCTTTCGAACGTGAGATATCGTAATTGTGGTTGTAGTACCGCCATATGCGAGTGAGTCCAACGAATTTATATTTTAGGCCCTCCAAGAAGACCAAATGGTGTGATGCTTGAATATAAGTTATTCCGAAGACGTCTAGAAGTTTGTCCCACAAGGTTTATGAAATGCTTAATTACCGCTCTTCATTCTCGTGTCTTTCATATTCTTTATATTTCTTCCTCTTCATCATCTCCATTCCCTTGTTCTACTCTTTCTTCTGTTCTTCCTCTTTCGTCGAATTCTTGCTTACTTTAATCTTACCGCTCTTCGTCCTCGTCTCTTTCAGTTTCTTTGTAACTTTGTCCTCTTTCTCCTCCTTCCCTCCTCTCCCTTGTTTTGCTCCTTCTCTTCTTCCTCTTTCTTCTCGTGAAATTCTCGCTTACTTTATTGTATCTTATCTTGTAGTCCTCCTCCTATAACGTATTGCACATATATCGAATGTCTGTTAGCTGAAGAGCTTTGTGGCAGCACCTGTTACAACCCGAAAACTAAGGTGAGAGACAACACTCCCAAGTTGTGGTTACCAACAAGTTATAATTCAATAAATGAAAACAGCTAGGCCACAAAGGAAAAAGGACAAACTTTGGGAGTAAAAACTACATGAAACATCTGTTAATCTTTTTTAATTTTAGATTTGCTGTAATGCCGTCCTATATAATAAAGACCCGACGAAGACTTGTTGTGATACGAAATATATAACTAAGACTTCCCCAAATCACGTATGCTGTTCTGGTCGTTTCTATTCCAAGTTACCTAACCACATATGCTGCCATGGTTATTACAAACTCGTCAAACCTGGTCAAGTATGCTGTATGAATTCTCGTGGTAATTCACTTCAAGTTGGCGATGGTAATGCCTGTTGCGATGGGACGCCTTACGTTAACACCACCAAGTACTGTGTTTGCGACACGCTCTATAATGACCCAAGCAGACACTGTTGTGGTGGAAATGTGATTTCGCGCGCGCAGATCTGTTGCGGAGGGACTGAGTCCGATGGACGTGCTTATGATCAGGACCTGGGGAAGAACTGTTGTGGCAGTGATTATGTTCCTGTTTCAAGTCTTTGTTGCAAATCAAAGTTGAGAAACTGGAAGGTACGAACAATTGTCTTGTGGTCTAGTGGTTACCACACATGTCTATGAGCTGGGAGACACAGGTTCAAATCCTAGGTCGACCTCCACTCAGGGTCTTAAAATAATTGAGGAGAAAGTGCTGCCTTTGCAATAATACAAGCAAATGGTAAGACTTTCGGGTCTTCTCGGATAACGATCTTAAATCTTAGACCCTCAGAACCCCTATCATTAAGCTTCTATAGCCTGTTGGGTTATTCCGTTCACCTAAAAGAGTGATAAATCTAATAAACTAAACTAAACTAAACTACCACACTGCAGGAATTTTTGTTCTCAGGTGCTTCTGAGAGTTTATTGTTAAACCCCATGGCCTCTCTCTTTTCTCTTCTAGGTCTACAACTACTCGTCCATTACCGAACGTGATGCATCCGGTGAGCAGTGCTGTGAAGAAAATAAAATAACCGCTGGCTTAACATGCTGCAATGACCGAGGATACAACGCTAGTGCCCAGGTGTGCGCTGATAAAACCGGATGTGGTACAGGAACCGTGTGTAATAAATCATCGGCAACAACACCAATGTGTGATCAATGTGACTTCAACCATCGCACATTGTTTTGTGGCTTCACTCCTGGTTACTACACTGCCGTCACATCAACACCACCTCCCAACGACTGCGGTGGCGACATCAAAGAGATTGCTTCTGGTAATGGTCGCTTTCTTCGTTATGACGACCAAGACGTCATACCATATACTACTTACGAGTATTACGTAATCGCTCGAAATACCGAAGGTAACGTGTCGAGTAGTACGGCAAGGAATACAACACTAATGGATGCCCCAGAAGGCCTTTCGCCCCCAGATATAGACGTTCTGTCAGCGCGTTCCATTGAGATTCGATTTTCGCCGCCTCGGGAACCCAACGGGTTAGTCAAGGAGTATAAAGTGACGAGAGTTAACGAGAACACAAGAACCCTTGTCTATCGAGGACTTAATTTATCTTACGTGGACTCCGGTTTGGAACCCGTTACGCCTTACATTTACATCCTCGAGGCATGCACTCGCGTGTGCTCCAACGTAAGCTCGAGGAACGTCGTGTACACATCGGAAGCGAAGCCGGAAAATGTTAACCCACCAAGCTTGAAGCCCTTGAATTCATCTAGTATCGAAATAAGATGGCAGAGACCTGGTAAGCCGAATGGAATCATCACAGAATATCGTATTAAAAGGATAAACTCGAGCAATGATACGGTCGCTGATTGGCTTGGTAGTAGCTCTACGATGATGCTGGTGGACGCTGGTCTAAGACCGTACACTAATTACACTTACACCGTAACGGCCTGCACAAACATCGGCTGCAGCACTAGCTCTCGCGGGTTGGTAACCACCCTTGAGGCTGCGCCCGAGGGCCTGGCGCCGCCTGTGTTGATTGCACGCAGTGCGCGGTCAGTTGAAGTGTCCTGGGTAGAGCCAGGTACACCTAACGGTATAATTACTCGGTATACCTTATACCGTGGAGATCAACTGATTTACAACGGAACTGAAGGATGTCAAAAGTCGAAGGACTCAAAAGTCGTATGTCGACATCAAGATCGCGGGCTCACTCCACACACGTGGTATAATTACTCAGTTGAGGCGAGCACCAATGGCGGAAGTACAAGGAGTAACATAAGTAGAACCCAGACTCCAGAGAGCTCCCCTGAAGGTATCCCAGTTCCCACATTGAAAGCGCAGTCGTCTTCGAGTATTCTGGTGAGTTGGACTAAACCCTCAACGCCGAATGGCAACATTGATAACTACACTGTCATTGTTGACACGTTGGACGAAAGACGAGCAGGTCGCGCAATGCAGTTGACTGTGACAGATCTGACACCATATACGTCATACAGTTTTCAAATTAAGGCGTGTACCATTAAGGGTTGTGGGGTAGGAAACCGTACAAATGCCAGAACCCTAGAGGCTCCCCCGGAGGGCCAACCTGAACCAACATTGGTTGCCCGTAGTGATGCTGTCGTCAGGATCACGTGGCGTCCACCCAAGGTACCAAATGGTGTAATCAGCAGCTATGAAGTGGAGAGAAAACTACAGTCTTCTGTTCCAATTATCGTCTTTAAGACTACGCGAAGTAATGGCCTCCGACTTGAGACCCTCAACAGTGGTCTGTTACCCTACCGGAACTACAGTTACAGAATCTATGCCATAAATGGTGGCGGAGGAACACGAGGTCCGTGGGCTATAGTTCGTACATTAGAAGGTGCCCCAAGCGGTCTTCCAGCTCCAGTGGTTCATGTTCTCAATGCTACTGCAGTAATGGCATCGTGGCAGCAACCACTGGAAACCAACGGCCACATCACCGGGTACGAACTTTGGTCCCGGGAACTGGATAACCCCAGAAACAAGATCCGCGTAGCAAGTAGCCGTATGCCAGAACAGAACGTGACTGTTGATGGACTGAAACCGAATACGAACTATGAATTTCAATTGGCTGCGAGGACTATTGGCGGTGTTGGTTACAGCCAATGGGCGCTCGCTGAGACCATGGAGGCTCCGCCGCTCGGTATCAGGAGCCTGAGTGCTAGAAAACACGCGAATGGTCGTGAGTTGACATTAACTTGGGAAGAACCATCACAACCCAATGGCGCCATCACTGACTACATCGTGTATTCTGAAGGCGTGAAGGTGTTCAGCGGTATTTCTAGGGAATGTCATCTCGGTCGCCTACAACCTTACACATCGTACACCTTCCAACTAGAGGCCTGTACATCAGGCGGATGCACTAAAGGTCTTCCCGAAGTAATCACAACCGCTGAGATACCTCCCAGGCGACAGCAGGCGCCAATATTTGTAACTATCAATAGCACACTCGTAACCATCCAATGGCGGCCACCGGCACTTCCTTACGGAGAAATCATATTATACCAAGTACTGCGTTTAGATAAGCAATCCGCTGTCCATGAAACTAACGAAACGAACAAAACAATATTTACATATATGGATGCCTCGCTTCAACCGTTTATTAAGTATGAGTACAAAGTACGAGCAATTAATAGTGCCGGTAGTACTGTATCACCCACGGCGGTCGTTACCACTGATCAGGCACCACCGGCATTTGTGAATGCCCCGGTACTTACCCCTGTGGGTTCATCTTCCGTTACTGTTTCATGGACTTCTCCGGAAAGAACTAATGGTATTATAATCTCGTATACCTTACGAAGAAACAACACTGTGGTTGGTCAATGGAGTAGTACGTTCTCCTTCGTAGACACCTTGTTGAACCCTGCAACCTTCTATGGTTACTGGCTGACGGTTTGCACGGGGGGAGGGTGTACGGATAGTGCGAAGACTATGGTCAAGACTGGTGAAAGTCGACCTGGTGTTGTGAACGCACCCAACTTGACCGTCTTATCTTCTATGGCTATAAGAGCCGAGTGGCAACCCCCCGTGATCACCAATGGCCTGGTTACAAACTACCACCTCTACATCGATCGTAAGAAGATATACAGTGGCAACAAACTCTCCTATGTCGTCTCCAGTCTCTCGCCTTTCACAACGTACACCTTCGACGTCAGCGCATGCACAACTAGTGGATGTACTTCCGGTGATTCAAGCTCGGCGACTACCCACGAAGCAAAACCGGAAAATCTCGACAGGCCAACGTACAGCGTACTTGGCCCCAGTGTCCTGGAAATCAAATGGACTCCTCCCAGAAATCCTAACGGCATTATAAAGTCCTACCTACTGACGAGAAATAACACTGTTATCTATAACGGTACTGACCATAGGTTTAATGACGTCACAATCTTGCCATACAGTTATTACAAATACGTTGTAACGGCTGTGAACTCCGCTGGTCATACAGACAGTCCTGAACTCTACACTAATCGTACCTCCCCTGGAACACCTGAAAACGTCAGTGCACCTGATTTAGCTCCCCTGAGGACTGGTACTGAAATAAGAGTTTCTTGGGTCGCACCCGCGAGACCAAACGGGAAAATCACAAAATACTTTGTGCTTTACAACAAACCATCAAGTCGACGTCGGACTAAACATGTCTTATATTGCTACACACCTGGACTACTATACACAATATGGTTTTCGTATTAGAGCTTGTACCAGCAGCCCACCATGTGCCGACAGTATCGAAAGGACAACAAGGACACTCGAGGGACCCCCGCGTGGTCAACGCGCACCTGTCGTACCACAAAATGAGATCGAGGCTAGATCTGTTGTAGTAGTGTGGATACCACCATTGTCCCCGCATGGTGTGATTTTAAGATACCTCTTGCACCGCCGGAAGGTGGTTAAAGAAGGTGATGGAAACACTGGGGAGGTGGTCTATAATGGACTGTTATTAAATGTCACCGACACTAACGTGATCCCATTTCAGATGTACGAGTATCGAGTAGTATGTGTCAACTCCAAGGGCGAGGCACAAAGTGAATGGACCAAAGTCACTACGAGTAGTGCTCCACCGGAGAATGTTCCCACCCCCCGTGTACTTAGAGTTACCGACTCATCCATCATTATTGTCATTAACCCCCCTGGGAAAAGCAATGGTGTGATTACTGATTACAAGGTCGAACTGAATGGCAAGAATGTTTCGAGTGGTACAACAATTGAACGAACAATTGGCAACCTTGAACCTTATTTTATTTATTCTATGCGGGTATTTGCCTGCACACTTGCGGGATGTACCCCAAGTAAGGCGGTTACCCAAAGAACAGAGACAGGAGCCCCAGGAGAGGTTGAAGCTCTGACATTTAAGGAAGTTACGTCGACGAGTATTCATGTTGCATGGAAACCTCCTGTTCAGCCGAATGGGGAAGTAATCAGGTTCGTAATTCTGTTTTTTTTTACAAGGATAAAGGAAAGGGAATTACTTCCTCACAAAGCTCGAAAGTTGTCACTGTCAATTGTCACAAATTACTAATTAGTATTTTTTCCTCCTTTTATTATCATCAGGTACTTTGTTGTGTACAAGTTTGTGTGTTCAGAAAACTGTATAAAAAAACGAGCGGCAAGCGAGAACAAGGTGCACGTGGGACTGAACACTAGTTACGTCATCACTAATCTTCAACCGTATACCACATATGAGATAGTAATCCGTGTTGAAAACACGAAACAGAGTACTGATTCGCAACCGGTGACAAAAAGAACAGCAACTTCAGGTACTTGTGTTATCTAACTTTATATGTATCTCTAACTATTCATATATGTAACTTTACAATAAGAGACAACAGTACAAGAATCCATCGATAGTTTGGAAGTAAATGATCTCTAACAAATCCTGTTAAAAACCGGTTTTTTCCCGCGCTTTTTCTTTGCTGGTGAATTTGGATGTTTTTCAGCGAGACTTTCTCTGTCATGAGGTTGGAAAGAAAGCTAGACTGAAACGTTTTATATTTTTAGAGTTTGATATATTTGCATAATAGATTACTTATTTTAAGAGTACAGTGAGACTGAAGTACATAATATCATTTATATAGTTTATGTTGTTATCTTTTGACGCAGTAACTTTGTGAACTAAAATGAGATGAGATGAAATGAAATGTAATTTTAATAGTGGCTTGAATATATCCTTTTTTGTCGTTCCAGACCCCGAGTATGTCCGAAGACCCGTTGCCAACGTTACTGATGACGTGATTTTCGTAGATTGGAGCAAAACGTTTCGACTTAATGGTCCTCTTGTAGAGTACATTTTGTATGAGAACGAGGCAATGATATTTCATGGAACAAGAACTTCTAGTGGCGATTTACCAAATAGAGGAGAAGCAGGTTTGTCTACGAATAGTCTTTGATTCACTAAAACGAAATTAAGGGCCTTTTGATCCTGGTAAGTTTGATGGCCCGCTCAAACAGATATTTTTTAGCCTGGTTTCACATGAGAACAAAACTGCCGGGCTAGCCTAGTGATTTAAAATGCTACAAACCACGTAACATTGCCCACAATTTTATAAGTAATATATTATATGTAATTGTTACTTTTTTGTGACTTTAGCAATTGTGACTTTTTTGTGACTTTAGTAATTGTGACTTTTTTGTGACTTTAGTAATTGTGACTTTAGTCATTGTGACTTTAGTCATTTGTAACTGTGTTAAACAACACCACCTTCTTGTTTTTACACAGAATTCATTTATGTGGTTAGCGCTACCACGACTGTTAATGGCGAGAAAAAAACTATCAAATCCGTTCCCGTTGTCCATCAACATCTCAGGTACCACACTGTTTTCCAATATTTACAGTAAATCCTCCATTGATGCAACCCTCGTGGAAGTCAATACTTATTTTTTTCTCTAACTGGATAAACCTCTCTTTTTCATCAGGTGTTTCATCTCAAATCAGCGGACAGAACGACCCATGGTATCAAACCATCTGGTTTTTAGTCTTGATTTCCGTGCTCATAATTCTTGCCGTTTTTGCTGTGGTTGCGTTGTGTTTACGAAGGACCAGTGGGGATAGGACGGTGTATCTGCGCACAAGGGACCCCTTGCCAGTACGCCCGAAGTCCCGTTCCGGACTATCTTTGTCAAGCAATTACACACCAAGCGAAGCTCAATTCAATTTAGGAATGGTAGGCATGCTGGTAGTAAACGATAGTAGAGGACTGAGGAGAATAGAGGGTGGTTAAAGAGATGAAGCCGCGGACGGACGGACGGACGGACGGACAGACAGACAGACAGATCTGACAGACAGACAGACAGACAGACAGACAGACAGACAGACAGACAGACAGACAGACAGACATATCTACACAGACAGACAGACAGACAGACAGATCTACACTGACAGACAGACAGACAGACAGACAGACAGACAGACAGACAGACAAACAGACAGACAGACATATCTACACAGACAGACAGACAGACAGACAGATCTACACTGACAGACAGACAGACAGACAGACAGACAGACAGACAGACGATGAATCGATGCATGTGTGAATGAATGGATGTATGAAGAAACGAACGAATGAGGATATGAATGGATAATTCCAGTTAATATCTCTCTATTGTTATTTTCAGACCGAGTTCAATCGTGACACTAATAGCCGAGCTTCAACGTTTATTGGAGAGCCAGATAAATTTAAAAAGTTTGAAGAGAGTTCGCAGTGGGAAGGATATATACCTAATAATGAATCAAATGGAAACTTAGCATGGGTAAGAAACCTCCGCGTTTGACCGTGAGGAAAAAACGACTGGGATCGACAGCGGAATAGAAGTTCATTTGTTGTGGATATCTCACGAAATAGTACTGCGGGAACTTTCTGAAAATGGTTCAAAACCAATACGTGCATTTTCAATGAGTAATTCATTTCTCCACATTAATTTGGTTTTTAATAGTACATCATTGTAACCTTCGATGGTTGGGAGTCTCGGTAGCTCAATGGTTAGAGCGTCTCACAGGCAATCAGAAGGTTACAGGTTCGATTCGTGACATTTTTCTAAGGATATGAGCTTGACGATCGTCCATGTATCGTCTGTCTACTTCAAGCTCTCCCACATTCATTCAGTGTATATATTAACACATCCAAACATTACTGATATATAGTGAGGCAGTACATATATCAATTGAACAAGTACATGTACAAGTACAAGTAACCAATTCGCTCGGTACCTCAATGGTTAGAGCGTCTCACCGGCAATCAGAAGGTTACAGGTTCGATTCCTGTTCGGGACTCAGAAACATTTTTGTAAGGATATGAGCTTGACGATCATCCATGTATCGTCTGACTGAACTATTATTCTTGTACTAATTCCTGTTCATTTTCTCCCGCAGTCAAATTGTTTTTATTGCTCAATTTTCTTCGAATTATTTCTCTTTATCAGTCATATATCAATGGCTATCATTCGTCATTTTCATTTTCGCCATTGTTTGTCCATTATTTAGCCAGATGACGATAGAACATGGACGGACGAAGACGAACCAGATGCTGTTAGATCGATGAAATATCAAGTTTTCACTGATACGCACTTATGAGGCCTAAATAAGCTCAATTAAGGTAGCATATCGCCTCGTGACAAATCTAGTATTGCGCTTCTATTATAATGCAATCACCACATATATCAATTTAAAGCTACCCTATTCGCTCGCATATAAGCCGGCATGCATCTATAAGCGAAAATTCAAGATTTTTCAATAATTTAGAGGCGCATCCCCTAACCTGACCCCACGAGAATAAAAGAAACAATGAATACCTTGTAAAAGTGCTGGGATCTAAAGCGATTGAAGCGGAGTGTGTTACACAAGAATATCTTGGAAGATTAAACCAAAAGCAATGACTATATTGGATTTTATTAACGTATAACAAATAAACAAACATCACTGTGACAACTGTGACACTACAATTTATAACAGACAATGATCGATAGTTTACTGTAAGAAGTATGTGCGTATACATGTAATTATTAAAAGTACGGTATTCTGTGCGTATGTGCCATTGTCCGGATATTAGCGCATGCGCCTTTAAAGGTTGGGACACACGAAGCGACAAATCGCGGGGGCACATGTCGCGGAGACATTTCCCTTGTTGAGGACACACGAAGCGACAAATCGTGGGGGCGTGTCGCGGGGACATTTCCCTTGTTGAGGACACACGAGGGACTTGTCAGAAAAGGAAAATAAAATAACGTTATGTGATTGGTTTATTTTAATTTTGTCCCGGGGACTAGTTGCACGAGCTGTTCATACGATGGGACAAGTCACGGGGACATACTTTTGTCACCGCGACATGTCGCACGAATTCAAATCATTTTGAATACATGCAACATGTTTCGGGGACAAAATTTTGTCCCCGCGACAAAGTTTTGCCTAGTACACACGACGCTATTTGTCCCTGCAACATGTCCCCGGGATTTGTCGCCTCGTGTGTCCTGGGTAATGGTTATATGAAATCTAATTTCACGAAACAATTGGTCCAACTGTTTTATTTATCATAAGAAAAAATAACTGTACTGGTGGCTTGCAGAATATAAAGTCCTTTGTAATTGTGGTTTTGAAGTATTGTATTCTCCGATAAATTATATCTACCATAATGTGTTTGCGATTTTTGAAATACAGTTTGGTTCAGTTTTTATTAAACGCGTTTCATCAAGTCGCGACAATTTTCACATCTTCCTAATAGCATGGATAATAAAAAGACTTTCTACTGTCCATGCTAATATAGCGAAGCGCATGACAGCTGCTATAATTGTTTATTCTTGCATTCCAACAATAGAAAATGGCCCTATTTAGGAACCCTTCCCTTACAAAAATTCCACATGAACGTGTTTCAAAATCACATGTGATCACATGTGATTTTGGAACAGTCCATGTGGAATTTTCGTAAGGTTTGAGATTCAAATTTGGTTTGTTTGTCTGAGTTTTGGTCTATGGCATTCAAAATTTTTGGAGTGAAGATATTGAAAAGATTCAAAGATGTGCATTGAGAATTGTGTTACCATGATCATTAAGTTATGGAGAAACCCCGAACTTTACTGGTATTCCTTTACTTAAAGCGCGACGTGAAAAATTGTGTGATCAATTTTTTTGAAAAGAACGAGAACAATGATAAATTAAGAGAGTTTTTACTTCGTAAAGTTTCATTTGATTATGACATGAGACCAAGATGTAAATATAATAATTACTTATGTAAAACTGAACGTTTTAGGAAATCGTTTTTACCTCAAATTATTTCAAAGGAAAACAGTAAATATATTGACCATTTCGGACTTTTAATATTATTAATCAACGTATTTTAACGATAACTTAATGAATATTTTAATTGAACATTTTTACGCATGTTTATCTAGTATGTAATTTCATGTCTACTTATTGTAAGTCACTGATGTAATTTAACCTTTTGGTTACAAAATCAGTCTATTAGAACTATTATTATTATTATATAAATAGTGAATGTGCGCTTCGTATTCAAAACGCGATAAAAATCTAAAATACGTAACGTATTAAAAATCGCCGACACGTTATGGTAGATAATATAAATCCATAAACTGAAATAGTATTGTTAAATAATTCAATGTATTCCCTAGTTTTTAGTATATCATGTATTATTATATTGTATTTTATTTGCATTCATAAGTGTCCTTGTCACTGTTATTTTACTATTTAGACTAGTTTTTCCCCGCATTGTGTTACGCAACCTTGTGACCCAGGCTTTTCACCGTCGGCCTTACAGCGCGGACAAAACGAGCCAGAAATCATACGTCATCTTGCAAAAAGCGCGCGAAAATGAAATAATTTTATTGTGGACAAAATGGCGTCTTATTGGAAAATGACAATAATTGTTATTTCTTTTTTAACTCTGAAAGCAAGCAGTGAGGAAACGCATGTTCCCATCAAAGGTTCAAAGGTATTCGTCTTTACGTCGGGTTTCTTTTTCTCAAGAGACCAATGTGAATATTCCGCAGATGAAAACATTGTGTCGCGCATTTTGAATATAAATCATGTGTCGCGCATTTTGAATAATCAAATATAATCATTTTGTTTCAGTCTCTTTCTTTATATATATTTGCTGTAGTACCAAACATTCGTTCACAACATTAAGAAAAAATATTTTTTAGACAAAGGAGAAATAATCAAGGTAAAAGACAAAACATTTTTCTGACTTTAAAATTTAAATATTTTGAAAAGCATTGGAGTTTATATAAAATTATGCAAATATTAACAGAATAAGTGATTACCATAGGTTTGGGGAAAGGTTATTCCATTCCCTTGGCAAGACAACCGACTCGTAGTAAGTGTAATTTTTACAACACTAGAAATATCAATACGTCGTTCCTGGTCTCGACAATTGTCGAGAGCTGTGTCAAGCAACTTGTATAATATTTCCAATGATAACATTAGAAATATCTTCAAGTACCATTACTTTAATTTATAACTAACTTTTATACATACAGTATTAAAATTTTCTATTCAATAATTTAGTCTGTTCATTCTTCCAAGGCAGGAATCTCAGATCCGAAACTGCTGGAGTTTAATGCTTCTTGCATAGAGGAAGTTGTGTCGAAGGGAGTTGTTACTCGTAATATGGTACGCTTTATATAATTAACCTCCATTTAACCTAATTACTGCTATATGTCAGTTTAGGAAAGGGTCATGTTTATGGTAGCCTGTGTAGCGAGCGGCCCTTTGGGTAGGGGAGCGCTGAGCGGATTGGCCTCCGGGGAGGGGATTCCCCAGCCTCCCGGAGGCCAATCCCCCTATACCCGGAGGGCTGCTACGCAGGTTATGATGGTCATAGGAAAAATGAAGTTTCACTCCAATATATAGGGGGCAAAAAGTGGGTGGGGGGGGGGGGGTATGTGGTTGGATGTCAGTTTGGAAATTGAGTTTTTGTTTCAATCTTTGTTAGCTAGTGAGCAACCCCAATAGCTGAGGAGAAAAGTTTTGACTGAAATCAAGGGGGCTTATTTTTCCCATTTGCCAATCTTCCTCATAAATAATAACCACTGCCTTAGTTGGCACCTTCTTAAGAGACCATACCATAATCTCATCAAGGTTGTTTTCACATGAACAAAAGTCTTAACCATAACCTAAATAAAACTCTCTAGGCCTTTAATACTAATATGTAATTATTAAAATTGGCTTATCAATTTAGACCACACTAATAGGAGAACAAGTTAACAATGCAAATAAACAAAGGTAAATGAAAAAATATGGATCCTGTCTGTCTGTCTGTCTGTCTGTCTGTCTGTCTATTCGTCAGTGTAGATCTATCTATCTGTGTGTCTGTCTATTCATCAGTGTATGTCTGTCTGTCTGTCCGTCTGTCTGTCTCCGTCCGTCTGTCTGTCTCTGTCTTAAGGCTTGTTCTCATTTAATCGTCTCCAAGTCATTTAAAAAAGAGTGCAGACGATTGGGCCATGCAATTATATGCACTTAATCATCCCGATTGTCTGTGCACTTTTCGAAACAACTCGGATGATTACATGAGAAACAGCCTTTAGCTATTTATTATTGACAGCCATGATAAGCTTATTAACATACAAACAATAATAAATATGATTTATTTGCCATTTATTTTCAGTACATTTCAGTCAAAAATAGGAAATGCAATATTTTTTATCAAAATCTTTGAAGAAATTGAAAATCCAAATGAAACTACTAAAGCTGTAAGTCATTGATAATTAAGTTCTTTTTATGAACCCTTTCTTCCCTCGTATCAATATACAAATTCTCCTTAAACTAAACTAAACTTATTGGTCTCCAAACATTTCTTATAGTACTAGTTGGGAGAAGTTGTTTTAAAAACATGTCAGTTTATCTTTGCTGATCATTTCCTTTATTCTCATTACCTCTATACTTGGTGAACCATTGATATTATTAGGAGAAGTTAGATACTGATCACCTCTGAGGCGTAAAGGAAAACCAGATTTTAATGTGATTTTCTTTTTATTTATTTTTGCAATGCATGTACCAGTATGCTATTTCATTTTGATTAACATTATCTTCTTGATTATAGATTCATTTCTTTATCATATTCATTTCTTTATCTCTAGGAAACAGATATAAATGTGGGATGTCCTCCAGAAAGGATTATGAAAGTTCAAAGGTTATTTTGGTAGTCCATTACGATTGCAAATATTATTGATACAGTATACCGTATACACCTAAAAAATATCTTGTTTGAATTTCAAAATTTTTTAGAAATATGGACAAATGCTCTTTGTACGAAAATTATACTTTTATTATTCCAAGGTACAGTAAATGATTGTGGAATGGAGAAAAGAGACAAAGGGTGGGAAGAGAGAAATTAGAAAAAAATTGCATTAATAATAGATTTTTATTGATAGTGGCCATTATAATTCTACAACAAAGCGAAATGAGAATAACAAGGTTAGTAATTATTTAAAGGTACCGTCAAGTCCGTTCTGCGCATGTGTGATATTTCAAATGGGGGGACTCCATATGTCAACAAACTTTAATGGAATAGATTTGCAACAGTTCAAAAGCAAGTATTTGTCAAAGGTGGTAGGTAGTTAAGGTGTGAGTGGTAGTTTGATATATTATCCACATTTAGGGCATCTCCTTCGTGTACCGGGCACACAATGGACACAGACTACGTCATATAGACACATCAAGGTTATTTTCTCGGGATTCAGAAGCTTTACAAGAACAAAAACCCTAACCATAACCCAAATAAAAACTCTAGTCCTAACCCTGAAATAAAGGAATACTAACCCTACTTTTAAACTAAATATTTCAATGATGTAATATTCTGTGTCCGGTACACAAAGTAAGAGCCACATTTAGGAACAGAACAGCTTCTTATAACATGCTTTTTAGGCGGAAAAGCTCAAGCATGGAAAACAAATCTGCAATACTTCATGTTCAATGTTTATATAATGCAATGTAAACAAATTATGTGAACAGAAACATGGACATGCGCAGAATGGACTTGACGGCACCTTTAATAATATTAAATTTTAATAATATTTTGAGCTCAGAATCTAATTGGTAAATAGAACAATGACAGGGTAACTACAACAGCAAATTACAGCAGGCCCATCCTGACATATTCAATTTTTATTTATAATAAATGTATTACATTCCATTGTCTCCCATCTAGGTACTAAAGTATAATTTCAAAGCTTTAGGATGTCCAGTTAAAGCCAATTACTACAATTCCTTCAAACCGTCACTTCAACTGTGAGTACAAGCTATGTGTCGTATATCCCCATCGAAGTCCTTTCAACTTGTTTGATGATGAGATGTGGTTATAGTTTTAAGCTACCATTCATGTTTTGTGTTTCTTTTCTCAGGTATGAAAGTGGGATGTTCTTGAAAGATGTAACAGCAAATGTAGTTTTATTTGAATTACATGGAAGGAATGACTACTCATTTCTGGCAACTATGGAGCAGGTGAGATCAAACCCAGCAGCACGTCTCTGTATTAAATTGGCCTTTTAAAAGTCTAACCATTAAGCACCATCTCAAACTCATTAATAATTCATGAGCCAAAAACAAAGGAAATCAGCACCGAGACGGTGGTTTGGATATAGGAGGAAGAAATTACATAAATTAAGCCAACTTTCACCTCGATTTCTCTTAAAATACTGATTTGCTTGAGATGTAATATGATATCAGGATATCCAAACACCTCGAAGTTTGTTAACGTCTCGGTGTTTGGATTCCTGATGAAACACTCTTCCGAGTGTTTCATAGGAAGAGTGTTTCATATATTACATATCATCTATGGTTATAAATGTCTCACAAGCAATTGTTGACTCACTGTCAATCACAAAATTTGTTGATACAAATAAAAAATTGCTGTTATAAAAATTGATTTAGGTCCATTGCTTAAGGGAGGCACAGAGTTGGAAAAAACTTCTCCAAAATGAGACAGATCCTTCCAAATCATGGACAAAAGAGGTATGGAGTTCATCGTTCAATTATCTTAATTATAGCTTCCACTCAAAAAACAATATTTTTTCATACTAACCTCTGTCACTTTAGAACTACCAAAGCTGTTTTTCATCTGATGGTGGACAAATTGATCCCAATCTTAATCAGCCATATGAAATCATTAATAAAACAGGACTGTCTGCAATAACATGGCACAGTGACGGCATTTATGTATTCAGGGCAACTGTTGTTGATCCAGATTACAGGTAAGTGCATGCAAGCCTGGAACTAATTATTTTCACTGTACCTGTCCGAATGACCAGCACAAATGAATTTATAACGGACACACAAAAAATTGTACCTGTCACGGGACAACTTAGCGTATAATGTCTAATAGTAATAACTTAGCGTAATGTCTCAAAACTTAGCGTAACGTCTCCACGCTTAGCTTAACGTCTCCAAACTTAGCGTAAAGTCTCATAAGTTAGCGCAATGTCTCCAAAGTTAGCGCAATGTCTCAAAACTTAGCGTAACGTCTCACAACTTAGCGCAATGTCTCCACGCTTAGCGCAATGTCTCCAAAGTTAGCACAACGTCTCACAACTTAGCGCAATGTCTCCACGCTTAGCGTAACGTCTCCAAACTTAGCGCAATGTCTCCAAAGTTAGCGTAACGTCTCATAACATAGCGCAATATCTCCAAACTTAGCGTAATGTCTCATAACATAGCGCAATATCTCCAAACTTAGCGTAATATCTCCAAACTTAGCGTAAAGTCTCATAACATAGCGCAATATCTCCAAACTTAGCGTAACGTCTCATAACTTAGCATAATGTCTCCAAACTTAGCGTACCGTCTGAAAACTTAGCGTAACATCTCATAAATTAGCGTAATGACTCATCTGAGATTGTACAATACGAAATCTAAACGCAGTCCATTCAACACAAAAATGTTTTACTATCACAAAAAGTTGAGTATAATGTTCAGACAAGATGAGCATCGGACAAAATGACAGACACAATAAATATTGTAACTGTCAAATCTCAAGAAATGGTATATTTGTACCCGATAATGTCGGTGACCGGCTGCTAATATCCAGGCTTGAGTGCATGCACAGAAAAATCAGAGCATTTCTGCAGTACTATTATGATGAAAATTTCGTTGAGAATTTTTGGAAAGTGTGCTTATTATGTGTTGTACTGTGATCCTTGATTGATCATGATGAAACAAGCTCTTTGTATTAACAAATTTTTTGTGTTAACAAAACCTTTTCTAGCTTTTGTAATTTGACAGTCGAGTTTGCAGTTCATGTCTACGGCATTGAATCAAGTTCGGAGAAATTTGTTCCATTTTTGGTCCTTGGAACTTCAACACTAGGTTTGTTTGTAACTGTCTTTATTCTTTTTGCCACTAGCAAATTTTATGATGCTCAGATGCAGATTTCTTCCAATTAACAGATTGGATAAGCCTTATTTTATATCTTATCACCACCATATAAACATGTTGGAATCTCATTTAGTAATTTTGACACACAAAAAGAGACTGTTTTTAAACTTTAAAGTAACATTTGTCTATTTGTATGTGGTGGTACATACATTTATTTATTGTTGTTGAACCATTAATTTTAATATTACAGTATTTATTACATGTACAATCTAAAATTACCAAATTACAGTACCATAAATATCTAAATTTGAACCCCTTCTACTGTACATATATATTAAAATTTTCATCTAAGTTGTATCAGTATCAGTCAACATGAAGTAATTAGACAGTTAAACTCTTTGTGATCCAGATGCACGCACAACGTTTTTAAATAGGTTCACCCCTTGAGGAAAGCTCTTGACTTGTTGGTTATTACTATAAGGAAATAAATTATTAAAATTCTCTTGGCTTTTCTTGATAAAATGTTATTCTTTCAAATCAGCACCGCTGTTCAATCTAGCATCCCCTCTGATTTAGCACCCTTCCAATACCTGGAGGAAAGAATTAATTCTGACATTTATGTTATTCTCCACACATCGATCTCACGAAGATATATCCATTCACGCTGTTTTTGAATAACAAGTTTAAAACAGTCTGTTGTCCAGTCATCAGGAAATAATATATCCAATCTTCCATGTGTGATGTTTTGCAATTGACTTCTGCTATACAGGTACTTGTAGTGAAGGCAATCTTCTCCCTGAACAGTTGTTCCAGATTCTAAGCTGGCAATGTGAATTGTGTCATTTACTGCAAAATTTGCCCCACTTTCAATTGTGATTCTCTTCACCGTTACAGTTTCTTGAAATACTATTTTAATAAAACAGCTCTCTTTATGCAAGCATTTTGCCCAAAAGAAGCCATTACCTTTTTTATATGCATTTTCTATCTTATTATTTTGGTGTGCTGTCAAGTCTGTGTACAGTTTTGCTGGTGGGTTTTGGCCAAGGAATTTCTGGCTGTGATTGTCAAAATATAGCTCTTTTGCGTGTTGCTTCTTGTTGATCATAGATGATACCACACCAATATGCTGAAAAAGAGAGGCTGCCCGTAGCCGCATACCGCCACCCTGACCTTTAATATGCCTCCAGCTGTACCCCAACCAGTCAACAGGCATCTCATCAAAGAACAAATAATAAAAGATTGCTATCTCCTTCAAGTGATCATTGTGGTAAACCTTTCCTATGTAGCCAAGAAGAGAAGCGTCAAGTGTGAACCACGTTTCCTTTCTTTCATACTCTTCGATGAAATCTTTTAGCTTAAGAAAATACTCTGGCGATGCAATAACATCATCTTCTAATTGCAAGTGGTATTTTGCCAAGCTGTGACAGTAGCAAAAGAGAAAAGAATAATCTATAACTTGCTTTGATCTCCACTTAACTCTGTCCTCAGAGTCACCGAATTTTCGTTTAAGTTTCCCCCTTTGAGATTGAACTGGGTAGTATCCCGAAGGAACTTGGATAACGTCGATGATACCAGCATTTATAAATGACTGGAAGAGCTTCTTTATCCTCCCACTCAAGTTCTTCTTTTCACTTGTATTAGAATCTCCCAATTGTATCACAATTAGAATGTCTGATTTTCCAATTTTATGATGCTGCTGACCCAAAAGCAAACTATTCAATGTTTTCATCAGATACTCACTTCCACTTTTTCTTGCAACAGTTGGAATACCAATGGTCAGATAATCTTATAAGGAATAATTAAAACATTGCAATTAATTATTGCTGGTACATCACGACCATCCCAAACACGGCCAGTAGCTAACATATCATGATGGGGGGGGGGGGGGGGGGGGGCTGCCAACCCAAAATTTCCAAATGAAATATTTACCCCAAAAAACCTTGTAATAATAATCACAATATATACTTCGCTATATAATTGCCAAAACGACATAGACAATTTTTTATCACAGTCATGGTAGTCTCTAGGTAAAGCGTTTCTTTTTTGGTGGCATTAGTTGTAAATCAAACTAGCTTGTATATGGTAGTTGTATTATTTAGTTGTTTATGTGAAAGAAACAAAGGAAATGTAAAAATACGCTTTTGAGAAACGTTTGTGTGGTGGTACTAGGGCCATTGAGAGCCAAAATAGGCCCAGGGGAAGGTGGGGTCTTTCACAGGCCCCTAAATGCCCTAGAAGCTTCAATTTGGCAGGGCTGGGCGGTACTGGGAACGAAAATGGTGAATTTAGTCAACGTTATTAATGTCCAAGTATTAAATTCAACTGACAAGTTTTCTGTTTCCAGTACATTTAAACAGTATATTTTGACATAATCTCTTAAAATAGTCTTGAAGAAAACCAGTCCCAATTTTCCAAATGGACCTGTGAATTTTCCAAATATTGCAATTTTGTAAAAGTTGGGGTGCTGCACTCCCCAATACCCCCCCCCCCCCTAGCTATGGCCCTGATCCCAAACTCTTTGTTAATAATAATATCAATTAATTAATACCAATGAAAACTCAGTACTTACATTGTCGACTTGAATCTCTGTTGCTGTGAAGTTTTACTTGACTACTATTCATAACCTCTCTTGCAATGCATGCAGTAGACAAAACAGGACCAACTTCTTAAAGAAAATATTCAAATAAAGTAACCCTTAGTTATCTTTAGATGCATTGGTTTTAATTGACAGGAAAAATGTTAGGTATGTAGATTGGCATATGTGGATGACTAAATTGATTGGAATGACGATATGGCTTTTTTATAATTGATCCCAGTGGCATCCAGCAAGCAATCGTCTTCTGGACGATCTTTTTTAGTATCTGCGAGAGGTGTACGAAATGATAGATTGTACCGCTATCATACGATCAGACATGAACCACAAAACAACTTAGATCCTAACCCCCCGCCTAATGGGTTTTCTAACCCCACCGCCTAATGGGTTTTCTAACCCCCCCCCGCCTAATGGTTTTATAGAACGCCTCAGATAAATTGACGCAAGAAAAGGAAACTGCGTTTGCTTCATCGTTTTTATGTGTGAATGCACTTGCACCTTGTTCTTGCTTCACTCTGAACCTAGACTTCCTCAAAGTCCGTATCGCTACCGCTTTGCATGTCGCCAACAGCTGCTCATTTAAACGGATGACAGCAGGATGAAAGACTGCGGCAGATTTGTTTACAATTGCGGTTTGTTGCAAGTCTATAAATGGCATATACTTCATCTTGCAGGTATATACTCTCTTGTTTAGTGGTATGGGGTTCGCTATATCCTTGCAAGATGAAGTACTTACCAGACTAATAATAATAATATATAGTTTAATATAATCTTCCTTACAGCATAAGCTGAATTGTGAAAATTTTACAAGAAATAGTTAGCTAAAATATATGAATAAATTTTAGCGCACACGAACAATATTAAATATAAAATTTGAGTTCAAACACATGCGATTCAAGCACTTACGTTGAAAGAGTTGTTAAAACGTTTAGTTTTACAATGCGGAATGTTAAAGTAAGGCGATTGTATTACTATTTTGTTCTGAAAGTAAATTCTTTCGAGTGTAACTAGGCGTCTAGCGTATTTGATTATCGGAAACTATTTCCAAACACTGTGTGAGTGAGATTGGCCAATATTGAGAATGATTTTCAATGCTCGTTTTTAGACTCGTTCACGTGATGGCTATTCTAGTATGATGATTTAATTTTAAAGAATTAAAGCGGTTATTTCATGATCTATATTTCGCATTGTAACAGTTGGTTATTGACAAATGTATTAAATTACCTGGAAGAGCTGAACTCATCGACGCTTGCGACCACAGTTGCGACTTTAGCCAAAGGCCTTCTTCATTTCTTTGAGTACTAACTTCATTTTTCGTTAACAATAAAGCAACCAATACATAAACCAATATCAAAATAACAATTATTTTCCCCAAATGCGATATCTTCCTTCTGTTAAAAATGCTCATGTTTATAAAACCCGAGATAAAACCAACACAACGCGACCGTCTGGACTCTGGACCGCGATGTTCAGAAACAGGGGAAAGACTCCCCCCGGAATCACCCATATTACAACTAAAAATTGAATGTATTAGGGTAAACCAAAAACAGAATTCAAGATTCCCTCAGGATTGGTCACCCTTTACAAACATATGTACTTCTAGTACGTATTCCATAATATCCGCCGCACCACTCCTTATCTTGTTTTTGTCGTTGGAAGTGAATTTTGAAGCCAGGGATTATTTTAAGGAATTTTTATCACTGCACAAAGAGCTGAAAAAGGCATAAAACTTCAGTAGCACGTTAAGCAGCGATGGAGCACAAAGTAGCTCGGTAGCTCGTCAGTAATCAACTAGTCATACTTTCATAGTATACCTGTACATATAAGCGGCCCTCCCGTTTCCAATTTTTAATGAGTTAATCCCTTTCGCACAGCATACATTCGCATTTTCAAAATAACAATGGTCAAACAGTAGCACATGGGCGCAGAGGCACAGACGCATCGACCTGAGAGAATATGTGGGGTTGGCTGGTTGGCACCGTTGGGTAGTCAGCTAAATAGCGAGAACACTAGCGTTTTGTTTATTATGGCGGTAGGGCCTGCTATATAGTAGCTATACTCATATTTCTCATGTATCTTGAAAGTTGAAATGCCAGAAATGGTAGAAACTAGTTTTAGTTAGCTTCTGGTCTGTAAGGGCATAAGGCTGTTAGTTTACGTTACGTTTAACATCTTAACGTTATCAGAAGATAGTGGACTGAGGGTCCTTTAACTTATCGTCTTATTTGTGTATTTGCTAATTTAAATTTTGATATTAAATAGTATATGTTGGAATGTAGTATGTGCCTTTGAATCAATCCTTTCACAAATAACACCCATTCTTAAATATTAAAGAAAAATTTATCACTGCACAAAATTGCGTTTATCACTGCACAAATCTCATTTATCACTGCACAAATTGGTTATCACTGCACGTTAAAATAATCCCTGTTTGAAGCGCCTTCTATTTGCGGCTCCTTATAACGAATACGACAAGATAGATGTTTTAGGTTAGGGGGGGGGGGGGGGGTTGTCGAGCACCGAAGACGCGAGAACCCTCTAGGGGGCGGGCATGCTTTCCTGAAAATTTTTGATTTTCTCACTCTCTCAAACGCGATTTCCTGCGTTACAACAAAATATTATGATCATATTATTTGATTTTCCAGCTAGAATTGTAGCGAAGAAAATACCAGGTCGGATGTAAATATCTGATATTCCTCTTCCTTATAAGGAGGCGCAAATAGAAAGGTCCTAACCCCCCGCCTAACGAGTTTTCTAACCTTAACCCCCCGCCTGTGTTTTCATTGGTTTCCAGTGCGCGCTCGCAAACAGGTTCCCAGGCCTCTCTCAAAATGGAATAATATGCGGCTCATGGCGGAAAATGAGGTTTCTGAACAACAAGCGAAGATTTTCTTGCTTATCTAGAAAACTGTTGATCGCGTTCTTCATTATCGTTTGTTTTTCTGCTGTAATTAATTTGATGTGTTTTACTGGTATTTGTGATGTTTCTGACGGCAGTTCGAATGCAGTTTGGTCATCGTTTGGAGATGTTGTTGTTGAAGCTAACAAGATGTCAACCAATAATAATATCAACCTTTCTAAAGTTCCATTTTATTTCCCATTAGGTGCAGGTAAGTTTTCTTTTGATGATTTGTTTTTGATTGATTGATTGATTGATTGATTGATTGATGCTCTTTGTTTATTTATTGAAACAATCAACATTTTATATTGATAATTGCGTAATCTATTTGCTACAGTGCTGCAGAGAGATTAAATGGGCAATACATTTTATATGCGCACCCCCTATTGAGGGTTGGCATTATATCATATCAGTTAATATAACCCAATCCGCATCTTTGGGACGATGTTTTTTTACTATAACAGTGGCGGATACAGGATTTTGAAAAGGGGGGTTCACACATTTCTAGGTGGTCCGGGGTTATGCCCCAATGATGGGTCTCTAAAACAGCATTTCCAGCATTTCGAGGGCACTTTTGAGCAAAATATAAAGTTCTGAAATGAGTGTAAAGAACATGCTTGGCTTCAGAAAGGGGGGTTCCTTGGAACCCCTGGATCCTCCACTGTATAACCATAGAAAATACAGCTGGGGCCGGGGGTTATCCTTGGCCCATATTTTAGTGTTTTAATGATATCCAAGGGGTAAATGAAGATATCCTAGGGACAAAGAGATTTATCCAAAAGGTTGAGAAGCAACCTTTCATAGTGGGGTGCAGATGTTAAATGAAATGGCCCAATTTTGGGTGCTTTCTCAGTACGGAATATGCACAACCAAATTACTAACACGTGACGTCCTATTTGTCGTCGTTCATATGAAATTGTTCAAGCTGTGGTTTTTTAAAGAATAAGGATATGTTACATGTATTAGAAAGTAATTTTGATCAAAATTTCAGTTGTGTGATCATAATTGGGTTGTGCATACACCGAAAAAGAGCCCAATTTTGGGCCCCTGGTCAAAACATTGCCAGAGTGAAAGGCCTTCAATAGAAATATTAGACCTATTCATTATTTTGGTAGTACATTAAATGAAGATCAGTTAACCTCTATTCTCATTTTCAAAAAAGGCACACAAAAAATAAAACTGGATGTTGCTAAAAGACTAAAGTCTTTGCATCTGACTTCATTGGATTTGTGTCCAAACGAATTAGTATTCACAAGTAATACAACATTACTGGCTGGAAGGAGAGAGACTCAACCAACTAAAAGTAAGAAATGTCATTTTAAACAGAGTGTCTGTTATGGAGGTCTGTTTGTACAGCTTCTACTACATATTATAACCCTTAATATTATTGCTATATAGGGTTTTTGACAGTTGGTATACCCAGTATCACCAGGACATTAAAATCATATTATATAAAGAGAACATTGACCAGCATCTTCAAAGCAATAAACAAGAAAGAAGAAGAAAACATTACCGTTGTTTTATTTTTAGCTGATTCTGATGATGATTATTATGCAAAGCAAAACCAAGTAAAAGACATTATGTTGGCATTCAAGAAGTATATCACCAAGGGAATGCTTCAGATAATCCAAGCACCAGTTGATTTTTACGAGCCATTAAGAGATTTGCGTAGCAGTTTAGGTGATGAAATGAACCGAGTAAAATGGCGATCAAAGCAAGCTTTGGACTATGCCTTTCTCATGTGCTACAGTAGCTCTCTATCACAGTACTATCTTCAACTTGAAGATGATGTTTTGGCTAGTCCAAGCTTTGTTTCCAAGATAATAGACTTTATTAGTTCCCACAAAGACAAGTGGTTTACTCTCAATGTGGCATCCCTTGGCTATATTGGTAAACTATATCCTGCTGATGAAGTCCAAAGTATCGCTTCCTACATACGTTTGTTTTTCAATGATATGCCAGTAGACTGGTTGGAGCCTCTTTGGAGGGAATACAAAGGGCTTGATATTTCTAAAAATGAATTTAGGTCAGCTTCCCTCTTTCAGCACATTGGCTTGTATTCATCTTTTAGACCAAAGGAATCCCAAAGGCCAAATACATTAAAAGAACAATATTTTGATCAGTTTGATCACAAGTATTGTGGTTTGAACCCACCAGCGAAAATAAGCTCTGACCTTGTCTCGCGTAAGGGGCATTTAGCTTCTGATGCATACACTAGAGGGGACAAGTACTTCTGGAGTCATTGTGTATCAGCTGGCAACAAAGTGTACCATATTTTGCTGAAGAAGGCAGTGAAGGTGAAAAGGATTGTTGTAGAAAGTGGAGCAAATTTTGCTCCAAGTGATTTTATCCAAAAAGGTACATTGGAAGTTAGCCGTGACTCTTCGAATGGAAAGGAATGTTCAAAGTACTCCAGCGTTGGTGAATCTCATTTTGGACAAATAGATGTGACCCTACATAACCAACTCGTAAAGTGCATTCGAATAATAATTAGATACCAAGGAAGATGGATAGTGATACGAGAGGTTAACATTTGGCCTGCATGAGAAGTCATGTATTTTATAAATGGTGTAAATAATTTCAGAAAAAGTCGAGCAAAAAATCCAGCAAAGTAATGTACAGGTATTACTAATTTATAACATAATAGCACAACAACTGTAAAAACACTGTTTAAAAAATCTGAAAATACTGTTTAATAAAAAGTTTAAAAAAATACAATATTTAATACAGCTAAAGTAGTTTACAATATTGATTTGTGTGTGCTATAGATTGTTTGAATGTTTTAGAGGGATGTTTCAGGAATTGATCAGCACAGATATGTATAGGACATTAAACAGGTGAACAGCTTGCTGTCTTTTACCCAGATAAAATCATTTTGAGATATCCTATGAGAACCTGAACAAAAGACAGTGATGTATATTCTGGCACTGTTGTATAATAATACACATATCTTTTATGTTTTTCAGTAAGACTTATTTCTGAGTTTTTATTTGAAAAGCGAAAGGCAAAGCATACACTTGGGGAGTAGCTACTACGGGTGTGACATGTCCAAAAACAATTTTAAAAACCATATACGGTAATTTGGGCAAAATGGACAGTGGAAGTATTGAACTTGGGCATGAGCTGGTCTGAGAAAACAGGATTATAAATAAAAGTAAGCTTAGTTATATATTATGTGTGTTAATGCAAAAGGAGTATATAATATTGTGATACAAATTGAATACTATGTCTATGAAAGGTTGGTGCACTGCCGAGATAGTGTGTAAGAGGTCTAACATTTCGAGTGGCCCTTCGTCAGAGAGTAAAATGTAAAGTCACTCTTATGCACGGCCTTTGCTCAATACACAAACCTTTCACAGTATTTGATTTGTATTTCTACACTGCCTATGCAGCACAACACAATATATATTGTGATATTTGAGGTTGTTGAAAAATAAACATGTAGTTGTGACATCTGAATGCGCATAAAATATGATTCAACTGGATATGCCCCGCCAATATCAGAGTGAGTCCACAACAGAACTAGGTTATTTACACCTATATAACATTGAGTTGATAAAAAATGTGGATTTTTTTCAATTAATGTCCTCCATGTTTTTCTAGTGTAGGAAGAGAGTAATTTGAGAACATTTGCTTGACATTGTGTTGCTAAAGAGAAAAATAGAAACAATGTGATAATTAATTAAAAAATATTCTAATTATACATTGACTGTAAATTGTCCAATCAGAGAGATAGATTAGTCATTTCATAATGGATAATTCCATGATAAAATTACTGGTAACCCCCACTTTGTTGTGTTCCCAAGGGGTAAATATTCCGTCAAATTCCCTCGTTCCAGGTTTATAAATGTTTACAATTATAAATAAGCAATTACTGTTACTGGAAAAATTACTATCCCACCTTTACTTTGTTATCCTTTGCGATAATTGCTGGAAAAGTTGTTGGAAATTTCACAACTGTATTTGATGCACGTGTAGGTGCAGTGATTTTTGGAAGGAAGCTACCATCACCAAGGATTCCCTAAATTAGAACGTCAAAATGAAATGTGAATATTAACAATTGATACATTACTGTACAGTTTTGAAGTGCCTATCCCACGTTTGGGGATTAATACATATTCGTAATATTTTTGGGTCTGAGCAAAATCATAATATATATTTTACTTTGGATTTGAAATATTCTTGTAGCTGATCTTTTTCTGAGAGTTGTGAATTGAATTAACAATATAGGAATAGTCTGTCTGATGTGTTATAATAATGATCTGCATTTAAACAAAACGTTGTTGCAATGTTGTTATAATACCTTTGGTCTTCTGTGAGTTTTATGTTTGGTTAAAATTGATCCATGAGCCACAGATTGTTGATCCTTTTCCATGATTTTAGCTTTCTCCAAAGCTGTTGTTTTTTTTCTATCAGCATCTCTAAACAGATAATTCACAAAATATAGATTCACAAGGCCATGCCTTGCTATCAGAGCAGTGGTAGAAGTGATTCATAAATACATCCACATGCAACCATCATAAGTAGATCTATCAATAAAGACAATTACTATTCATGTTATTTTGCTGCAAATTAATAGTCTCCTCATGTGGACATTCCTTCCTCTGCAATTAAGTGATTAAGATAAAAGATATTACATTATGTGAAAAATAATTGAATAATAAAACAATTATTGCACTAATTTTCTCAGAATTTTGTCAATAATAGGATAGGATAGAAACTTTATTTAAGGAGGGTGGAATTAATTAATTATTTATTTATAGATTAATTATTTTACCTTAATTTCTTGAAATAATGATGACGAAAAGCTTGCCTTGCAGAGATCCTATTTCAAAATAAAAATTTCAATAAAGGACCAGGCTTCCAACTTCAGTTGATGAAAACTCTGGCTGTTAAGATGATAAAATGTTTTCTGTAAAATTACCTTTCATCTGGATCATAAGTACACATAAGTTCAATGAGTTCTATACACTCTGACGAGGCGTGCGGTAAGAGCTTTCGAATGCCAGTACCCTGTTTTTGAGGAAATTCAAAGTTGATGCTGCGTGTCTTGCTAAAAATTGAACAACGACATTCATATTACTTAGTGTGCTTCTAAAAACATGATTGGGGAAATGTGGACATCTTCATGTATTGGAAAGACAAATGGAGTCATAGTTGCATCAAGGTTCAACCCTGAAAGAAACAAATACTAACCCTACAGTTTCTAAATTACCTAACATCTCAATAATGTAATATTCTTATATGTCTGGTATAATACGTCTACGTGAAGGGACCACTGCGTCTACTTACTTTGTCAGCTTTTGTAGGACACTTTGTGCAGGAGTCCCAAGAACATCGTGGATTTTAGCAATTTGGTCAACCTCGTTTGAGCCAGGAAATAATGGATGTAAACTAAACGGTAAAAAGATTTGAGAATACCCTATAGTCATTACTACCACCACTAATCTCATGTTGCTATAGTGATAACCAAGCTGGTTGCTATGTACCCTTCTGTTAGTAGTGCTGTTGGAATAGTTATAAGTTTATGGTGGTATGTGCATTGCAGGTATGCAGCATCTGGTAGTATAGTACTTGCTGCTGCAACAAATTACTGTTGGTGCAGCTATACTTACTCATTGTAGTTATACAGTTGCAACTTCTGATACTGCCATTGCTGCTACTAACATACTACCGTTGCTGCTACTACTATTGTAGCTATTATTATCCCAACCACATGCCTGGTAGAAGGATGATGATGTAGCTATACAGTTGCAACTTCTGATACTGCCATTGCTGCTACTAACATATACTACCATTGCTGCTAACACTTTTGTACCTTAAAATTTCAAAAAATACACAGCCTAGACTCCAGACATCCATTTTATAAGAGTAATATCCATCTGTAAGGAGGCACTCTGGTGCACGGTACCTAAAAAATGTACATAAATAATATATTGTATGTTTGATGTATGACAAATGAAATGGTAAACATACAATTTATAACCAGTGCAAGATTAATAAGGCAAGCGTTTTAAAATGATAAGTTTTGTTCAAATTAAACCAGGGTTAACATCTAATCTGCTATTTTATTTCCATAAGACCTTTGACCATAAGTTTCTTGAAACATCCATGGAGAAAACCTAATTCTTACAATATCAGCCAGCAGGGCTAAAACGCAGGTAGGTGGTGGGTCATGTCTCTTTAGTATACCCAAAAAGTCGAAATATGGAGAGAGGACTGGGACAGAGTTTGCCTTAATTTCGATAATTGTAACCAACCTCAAAACGACAAAGACTCTAACCCCCACCTAACGAGTTTTCTAACCCTAACCCTTAGAAAACTTGTTAGGCATGGGGTTAGGGTTAGGATCTTTGTTGTTTTGGGGTTGGTTCCAGTCCTCTCCACATTTCAACCTTTTGGGTATACTAAAAAGATACAAACCACCTGTGACCCGCTACCTGTGACCCGCTACCTGCAACCCGCTACCTGCAACCCGCTACCTGCAACCTGCATTTTAGCCCCACTGCAATATCAGCTGTTAAGAAAATGGCAACACACTTAGTTTTTCGTTTAATCTTAGATTAGCTTATATAGCCATAGTTTGAACAACTGGTCGTTCATGATCATAATTTTTGCTAACCATCTTGTTGATATATATTCTGTGTATGGTTGTTTCGAGTAGACACTCCTGCACGATCCAAAGTCTGCTAATTTGACAACATCATTCTATAAAATTAGAATATTAAATCATTCTGTTATTAACTATTCAAAAAATGTTGCTACAGTTTTTTTTCTCGAAGTAATTGAATGAATTTTGAAAATTTAACCATATTAAGGGCTGTTCAGAAAATATGTGATATTTTCACTGCCTCGACCCCAGCTGCTCGTCTACGAATTATGAGAGCAGGTGCGCAGAAATATGAGAGAAAGCGAGGGAGTGCATAAATTTGAGAGGAAGGTGCGCGAGGAACGACGTGAAGGGGAGAAAGGGCGAAGCCTTTTCCTTTATCGCCTTCCGATCAACCATTGCTGGCACTCTATTGTTAGCCTGCGCCGCCCCACCTGCACACTCCTGATTAAGAAGAGCCGAGGCAGATGTTTTCACTCATTTTTTACACCCCACCCCCTTCCCCTTGTGATGTTCATGACATCAGGTAGACTAAACCCCACCCCCAAAGTATCTCACATTATGTGAACAGTGCCTAAATAAAATATCTTTGGTGAATAATTTTGTGTTTACCTTAACTAAGATATTCTCTGGTTTAACATCTCGGTGAAATATACCATTCCTGAAAGGTGGAAAACATCTTAGTGTAAAGGAACAGTCATTAATTATAATAAGATTAATTTTACGAAGGGGGAGGGCGTCGCCACAAAAACATTTTGGTGGGCGTGGCCGTGAGCAAGTAAGCTTATCAAACGTATTGAACAGCGGTTCTTTAAACAACGTTTTTGCTACTTCATGTTACAATATATACACATTAAATGGATCTCGCAATCAATCGTCATCGTCATGTCTGCATGTTCTTGACAAAAATTAGTAAGGAAACCTACACAATAGCTAAAATAAACAGCAACTAACAGAAATCAAGAAACATTAGAAAGGGGGAAACCCGTAAGTTGTTGTTTGACAGGGGCGGATATAGGTACGAGAGTGCAATGTGTCAGCTATTTGCGTGTTAATTCACTATTTGCTCGTCAATGCTTTCTATTTGCACCTCATTATAAGGAATACGTACTAGATACCCCTATTGGTAGCCAGGCCAACTGCCCCGGGCCAAATAAGGGGCCGGAAATGATAACCATCATGCAAACCATACACATAGAGTGAAGCTTAGGGCATGGGCCTATATTGGCCCAACTACCTATCAGACTTTTAGCCTATGTTTTCTATTTCCACAAATTATTTAGTTATATTCATGTACTCCCTGAGGAAATTTCTCCAACATGAACTTTATCAATACTTTTAAACATTTATAACATCGATCAATTTTTATCCACTTGTCGTCTTGCGGTACCTGTGCATATGATCGATAGATTTACAAATCTGAAACATGTAATTTTTCACTTGCTCTTCCTGAAGGTAGTGTCGTCTGCCTGGGTTTAATAAATGAAAGAAAAACAGTCAAACATATTACCCAATAATTCATTAATCTTTCTATGGAAAACAAGCGGAAAATCTTCAAGCCAAACGCAAAGGGGCATTGTCTAATTTATTCAAAGCGTCTCGAGAATGAAAAAGACAGTCGTCGTAATTCGTAATATTATTTTCACAGCTGCCGATGTCGTAATTAATTTAAAACATCTCGCAAATGAAACTTGTCTTTGATCAAATTATTACAACACAAACTTGTTTTGGTCATTCTTGATATCGAAAGCTGTTTTTTGATAAATATTTTGTGTTGTACACTTTGCACACTGACACTGTACACAGTAAAAAAACAACGCATTTTTAAGTCGCTACTAGCATAATTATATTTCAAAATTAATAAAGCTTTAAGGATATTGTATAAAGTTGCCGGAGGTTTTGTTAATAATATCTACATAGTAGCTTGTTAAAAAGGGGTATATTTATTAAACTTTGGGACTGTTTAATTACTGATGCGGTCTACACATAGCTCACCTCGGATCACTTCGTAAAGATTCTTATCCATAAGTTCACATACAAGCGCTAAATTCCCATTCTTCCGATCACTAGCAAATCAAATATTATACTGTCAATACCAAGTGAAAACTTGTAGTATTCTTGTGAGAAACATTGAAATAAAAGGCCGGTATGCCAAACTGCAAAACTTAGCTGCAAAACTTACAAGATTATTTCCTTTAAGTCGACAACATTCGGGTGTGGAGTGAGACGTTTCATTGCTTGAACTTCGCGCAGGTTATTCACTTGCTCCAGGCTTGATAAAGCAAAGAAAGGGAAAGGCAGACGATTGTATTTACCGTTACCATGAATCGTGTTGAATATAGATTAAGAAAAGAACAGTAATTTTGTATATATATACCTGTCATAATGCTGTTTCATTTTCTTACATGCAAAGTAATTTCCATCGCGGACATTCTGAATTTTAAGAACCTCTGAAAAGGTCCCTTCGCCCTTCTTGCCAAGCACCCGGTACTCTACAAAACAATGTTGCCAATGGCATTGCTTACGACTATTCTTCCACAGAAAATAAACTTCAATGCTGCAAGACTTTAGTATAATATATACTTACTTTGCATTTCACCATGGGTGGAATTACAGTCTGTAAGAGTGTAGTTTTATCAAGAGGATACCATTTTTAGGTCCTTTGGCCGCAGAACACTCACTATAAATCCAAACTCATATTCTCCACAACGTTTGCTGTTAGGTTAGTTCCAAAGGCCAAAATCTAGGTTCCCCAAGTATAATTAAATGTAATTAAATGGCAAGAAGGTATTAATAATAATGCCCTTGATCTTTTGATCAAACACTCAACACCGAAGTTGTCATGACTACGAGAGTGTTTGGCGTGCTCAGTTCTAGTAATTCTTTCTCGTTTTTACGATTTTTACTTCGCAATTACAAAAATATTGTAAGAGAAAATTAAAGAAAAAAGATAGTGAACTATTGACAGGAATATTTTTAACGGATTGCCAAAAGAAAAAGCTATCGACGAGGATGGGATTCGAACCCACGCGTGCAGAGCACAATGGATTAGCAGTCCATCGCCTTAACCACTCGGCCACCTCGTCTTGAGTGAAAACTTTGTCCAAAATTCGATATAAAAGGATTGGTAAGCTAGTCTAGGTGTTTTGTTTTCACCAATTTGTTGTTTTATATTTTTCTTGTCTGTTTATTGGCAAAAATGAAGGAATCAGTACATTTTCTATGCGATATGAATATTATTTAACAAATATAAAGTATTTATCAATTTCGTTCCCAAATCCCAGCTGGGGGAAGGACTGGGACTAGGAACAACTGCACGTGTGTCACCAACTCTCGTTCCCAGGCCTTGCACGTGTCAGGGAACAAAGGAACAAAATGGAAGATGGATTACAGCAAACAGGGAAAGCACAGAAGAAAAAACATGTTAGCAAGAAGTCGAAACGTAGCTGGAGAAAACATATAGATATTAAAGATATCGAGGAACATTTAGAGGAAGTAAGAAGGCAGGAAAGACTGGGGTAAGTTGTGAGGGATAATGTTTTATAAATTGTTTATATTGGCTTCTTCACCTTGTAATTCCACTACTACGCATTTTCCCAGTTGAAATAACGTTGTTCATGTTCCTAGAGATACACATACATTATACACTACACACTATCCTGTATATGTTTATATGAATATGATGACTATGGGTATATATGGAGTATATTTCACCAAGTTTTGTTTGCAAATATCAGTTGTATAATAATTTATTAATTTTTAGGGGTTTACTATCAGTAAAGGAAGATAAACAACTCTTCTTTGTTGACAAAGATAGCACCGACACTGGAAAAGGTATAAATTTGTATATAGATATGAGGCCAATTAAAAAAAAATTCTGTTTTTCATCGCCGCCCGCCCCTGACAAATTGGCCGTCCGGAAATTAATTTTTTTAATATTAAATCGGTAATTGGTCGGAAGATGTCGGAAACCATTGGCGGCCATGTTTTGCTAGCAGAGTACTGATCTATCAATATAAAAGAGCTTTGATAGATCTTTTTGAACTTCCAACGTGCAATAGGTCTTGCTGTGACTATACGAAGTGTATAAATTTCATACTATGAAATGGAAAACAGCCTTTAACCTGCTTTTTTAATAAGAGCGAAATAGGCTACTTACACCATTAAGAATAAAATAAAAAAACGCCCGCCCGCCCCACTTTAAAAAAAATAAATTATGAAAAACAGAAATATTTTTTTAATTGGCCTAAAAGTGTTATGCTTAAAGTGCAACTGACCCCAAAAATGATAATGCTATGTTTGAAAGAGCACTTAAAATTATGAAGAATGGCATTAACAATTCTTCGATATCTATTTTCGTTCTCGATCTATTCAGTTATATGTGATATGTTAATGAGGCACATGATGACGTCAAAGCAGGCAAACAACATTGTGGCAATTCTAAAATTTGTGGATATCTTCAAAGTGTTCCAATAAAATTACTTGAAACTTTGCACGTGGATGCATACTACCAAACTAAAGATCGAACATATGGTTCAAGTTATGTTATCACCATGGTAACAGATTAGCTTTCAGACCTCTTAGTTTCTAAAACAAGATAATTTGTTTACTCTCATGTGCAGAACATGTTGAAATTGGCAGTTCTCGATATCTTTTTCAATAGCTTTTCCAATGCAATACCCAAGTTTGAAATCGAAAACGTTGCTTGCGACGACAGAAAATGAAGATTTCTGTATGGTAATGGAGAGGTTTGGAAGCTAATCTGTTACTATGGTTACAACACAACATGAACCATGTTCTTTAGTTTGGTAGTATGCATTCACGTGCAAAGCATCAAGTAATTTCATTGGATAACTGTGAAGATATGCACAAATTTTAGAATTGCCACAATGTTGTTTGCCTGCTTTGACGTCATCCTGTGCCTCATTAACATATCACATATAACTGAATAGCTCGAAAACGAAAATAGATATCGAAGAATTGTTAAAGCCATTCTTCATTATTTTAAGTGCTCTTTCAAATATAGCATTATCATTTTTGGGGTCATGTGCACTTTAAGCACTGGACCTTTAAGCGCAAGGCAACCCATCGTGAGAATGGAAGTGATAGTCGAGCCTTTCTGGGGACCCAGACCCAAGACATGTATAAGGGCCCTGTCTACCGCTGTTATGCCAACTGTGCTTATGTGTTAAAAATATAAATTAAAAACTTTAAAAGGTTAGTGTACTTCTTAAATAGTGAATAGGAGGTCTAACATATTTTAAGTCAGTACACCAACGTTTTAGATTTTATAATTTGTATTAATACTTAATACAGAAAAAAGATTGTTGTTTATGATCAAGGTTGTATCTCACAGACTATTTATAATAATTCTCTTATTTAAGATACTACAAATTCTGAAGTTAAACAACAAAGAAGATCTAAAAGAACTTGTTCAAAAGTCTATAAAACATCGTCCATTGGACCTATTGTTGGGAGAAAACGTAAGGCAGCAACACATAACAACAAGAAAGGGAGTGAAGATGAGTCCTCATCAGAGGAAGAGGAAAAAACAAAAAGAAAAGAAAAACCAAATAAAGAAGTAAAGACAAAAGGTTATAATTTGTGGGATGATGTGCATGGTAAGGAGACATAGTAGACTTAATTTAGTTTAGCTATTGAATAAAAAGGATGGTATAGCAACAGTTCATTGCCTGCATGAAAAGATTCTAATGAAATTAAACACAGCTAGGACTGAAACTACTGTATGTATGCACCATTGAGACCACATTAATCCAAAATTAGCTATTCTGATTGCTACCAGGTGTGCCAGAGGTTCTTATGCAAGCATTGAAGAAGTTCTGGCACCAGGATAGAACATGTAGTTTAATTGAGTGAAATGGCAAATATTACTTGTAATATATCCAAATCTTCTCCTGGCATTACCACCACTATTATACATTATACTAGGCTCTCGGCAACAACCTCCGTAGCTTAGTGATCAGAGTACCGGTACTTCATCAGCGTTGCAGGTCACAGGTTTCAGTTCCAGCTGGAAGGCCTTGAAGTTGCATTTTTTGCAATTTGGTCTTAAAATGTATATATTCCAACACTCTACTAAATCCTTATTACAAACACAGATGACTAGTAACAGAACTTGAAAACAAGTATAATATGTGTTTTCTTTTATTCATAGATACCAAGAGTGATCAGACAGTTGGTACTCAACATTATTTAAAAGCAACCAAAAAAATCCGTTGTAAGGTACAACAAAGATCTACAAAATTATAACCCTTTGACATGATCATTGCTCCAGCAGTCTAACTGCACCTGAGTCTGGTCTAATTCCCATACATACAATTATTATTGTTAAATACCTCTAACTTTGTTGTTTCCAATTCCATAGCAACCAACAACAGCATATCAAGTGAAAAGTTTGGTACCAGCAATTGCTGTGTGTCATCCTGGGGCGTCATATAATCCAACTTTGGAAGACCATCAGGTTGGTTGGACAGACAGACAAACAGTTGAACAGACAGTTGAACAGACAGGCTCGCTGACTGGCTGGCTGACTGGCAGACTGACTGAGAGACTGGCTGGCAGACTGACTGGCTGGCTGGCAGACTGACTGGTTGGCAGACTGACTGGTGGGCTGGTAGACTGACTGGTGGGATGGTAGACTGACTGACTGACTTTTACACACTACATGTATGTATGTACTAACTTTTAAATACCAATGTATGTATTTTAGTCCCTGTTGATGACTGCTTGTTGTGTGGAAATTGTAAAAGAGAAAGCAATTCAAAAGATTGAACGTAAACTTCAACTCCCATCAGAAGAAGAATTAGCAAAATTGGTAGGTAGATAGATGGATAGATAACTTTGATAAAGTGTTACAAACTCATAGCTGACATACAAAATGAATATATTTTTAAAAATAGTAATCGTAGATACTGTATACAGGTAATTTGATACAAAACAAGGAACTGAAACTTCAAACCTAACATTTATCAGACGATACAATTGAACGATTGTCAAGCTCAAATTGCCAGAAAATGTTTCCTGTAACTCAGAGAGAGAAAGATAATGAGACTGTATCAGCCGAATTACCCTTGTTAATCAAAAAACAACTTTTAAGATTTAAGGATTTCACTTTTTTGTTACTTTTACAACTCGATTCAGAGACCTGTAATGGAGCAATAAGCTCTATCCCTGCTACTCAATGTGACAAAGCTTGTAAATAAATAAATAAATAAACAAATAGATTCCATGGATATATTTTAAATCTTTACCTTTTTTTAAATAAAACTTGTAGCCTTCTTGGGAAGAAGAAATGAGTCAAGGCTTATTTGATGGTGATGACGAAAATGCTACAGAAGACGGCAGTGATGAAGAGGACGAGTTAGGGATGTTGCCTTGTGGTAAAACAAGGTCAAGAAAAACTGCCAAGGAGAAAAGAAAGAAAAATGAAAGGAAAAAGGAAGTAAGGAGTAGTATAAGAAATCAACGGGAAGGATATTTGCGAGTGTGGTAATTTTCTTAAGACCCAACCAAGACCAGTTGCGAAAAATGCAACTCCAAGGCCTTCTGTCAGAATTGAACTCAACTCAAGTTATCGAGTGTAAATGCCAATATTATTCATAATATACCCTATAAGTAGTAATATAATTAGTTACATCTTAGGTCCTTCAGCAAGGCCGCCGAGAGCCAAGATAGGCCCAGGGTCCTGGGGTTAGTTATGGTCTTTCACAGGCCACTAAATGCCCTAGAAGCTTCATTCTATGTGTAAGATTTGCACGATGGTTATTGTATCGGGCCACTTATTTGGCCCTGGGGCAGTAGCCATACCCTGCCTCTCGACAAGGCTGTCCTTCAGGTTCATGGGTTAGATGGTTACCGTATGTTGATCATTGTGGAATGCCGCTAGCTCACATGGCAACTTACATGGTGATATATATATGTTGTAAAGATTTGTGGAAAATGACACTGTTTACTTTTTAACGACAACCGGTACTTCTTACAGGAACAGAATGTTCAGGTATTGCGGAAAGAGAAACTAAAGGAAAACGAGGTCTTCAGGTTTGTGCATCCTAAAAAGCTGCTTGCTATTGTTAAAAAGAGAAAGTACTAAAGGTACTACAGTACCATTTCATCCATCTTATTACACCATAAGTATAGCTATAAATAGAGTGCTGCATAGCAGTGTTTTGTATATACCTGTATAGCAAAGTGAAAATGTTTTACTAAAAATCTCAGAAGTTCACAACCTTTTCACTTTGCTGTGACATGTAGGTAACATGGTTTCAAGTGCAATTTGATTAAATAAATTTTGATACTCTTTTTTGAGCACAATTTGGGTGAGCATGACAATTTGAGCTCTATTGAGTACTGTAAGAGTGTATTTAATTGCAAATTTAATTGCAAATTGCACAAGAAAACTGTGTTATTATTAATTATCTGTTAATATACACAAAATGAAATATCATTAATTGTGAAACAATAAAATTCTACTGCTCTCAGTCAATTCAAATTGAAAAATGTTGTCGTTGTACCAGTATATAATTAAGGTGAAAATAAGGATGTCATAATAACCAAGCCTGGAAATAATTATTTTCACTGAATTTGTAACGGCACACAAAAAAATGTATCTGTCACGGTATAACTTAGCGTAATGTCTAAAAAGTGTAAGTACTTAGCGTAACGTCTCCAAACTTAGCGTAATGTCTCAAAACTTTATAGCTTAATGTCTCCAGACTTAGCGTAACGTCTCCAGACCTAGTGTAACGTCTCACAACTTAGCGCAATGTCTCCACGCTTAGCGTAACGTCTCCAGACCTAGCGTAATGTCTCATAACTTAGCGCAATGTCTCCACGCAACGTCTCCAAACTTAGTATAATGTCTCATAGCGTATATAGCGCAATATCTCAAAACTTAGCGTAAAGTCTCATAACTTAGCGTAAAGACTAAAGTCTCGTAACGTAGCGCAATATCTCCAAAGTTAGCGCAATGTCTCCAAAGTTAGCGCAATATCTCCAAAGTTAGCGTAATGTCTCAAAACTTAGTGTACCGTCTCCAAACTTAGCGTAATGTCTCCTCATAGCGCAATGTCTCAAAACTTAGCGTAATGTCTCCATATTTAGCGTACCGTCTCCAAACTTAGCGTAATGTCTCAAAACTTAGCCTCTCATCTGAGATTGTACAATACGAAATCTAAACGCAGTCCATTCAACACAAAAATGTTTTACTATCACAAAAAGTTGAGTATAATGTTCAGACAAGATGAGCATCAGACAAAATGACAGAAACAATAAATATTGTAACTGTCAAATCTCTAGAAATGGTATATTTGTGCCGGACAATGTCCGTGACTGGCTGCTAATATCCAGGCTTGATAATAACACTGTTAGAAGTTCATTGCAACTGCAAAAATACCATTGTTTTGGTGTTTATATTCTGTTTATTTATTACGTGTAGGATAAAAAACTTAAAGAAACAAATACGGCAAGTTGATGAGAAAAGCAAAGAACGGCAGATCGAAAAAGAAGAGAAAGAAACAAAAGACTCTTTGAAACCAAAACGTCTGGGAAGACAGAAGTATCCTATAATAATAATAATAATAATAATAATAGTAATAATAATAATAATAATAATAATAATAATAATAATAATAATAATAATAATAATAATAATAATAATAATAATAATAATAATAATAATAATAATAATTATAATAATAATAATAATAATTATAATAATAATTATAATAATAATAATAATTATAATAATAATAATTATAATAATAATAATAATAATAATAATAATAATAATAATAATAATAATAATAATAATAATAATAATAATAATAATAATAATAATAATAATATTTTTCTCTCTGAACTAGAACCCAAGCATAAATTACATCAGCTTAGTTACAAATTCTAATTAATTACATCTAAGCTTCATTATTAGTTGTTCAAGACAGTAATTTTTTAACTCTATGGCGCCAAATATAGTTTGACCCAATAATAGCTGAGATTGAACAGTCACGGATAACGCCTTTCAAAACATCCTTGTCTCTTGAAAATACTTTTAAGTTTGACCATACATCTTTATGAACTGTTCCAAGAGAACCAAAACATAGTACAAACAGTTTCGTGTCATAGCCATTTTTCTTCAAACACTCCACCAATGGGTTATATCGAACCATTTTTGAATTTTTAGCCAAGTCATGATATATGTCAAAACATACCGTAATCTCAACAATTTGACAACATTTAGACAATTCATTTACTACAATAATATCCGGACGACGATGATGCAGCTCATTCATTTCATCTTTCAGTAGGGGAAACACTGTTTCTATATTCCTCTCAGACATAACACGAACTCGTCGACAGCAGCTCCTGAGCATATTCACGACTATACTCACAATTCGATCGTGGCGTCTGCTGTAAAAGTTTCCAAATGTTCTGATACAACCATTTAACAAATGAGCCATACTTTCCGTTTTTTGACAACCAAAAGGACATAACGGATTATTTTCCCTATTCCAAATATATGTTGTAAATCTCGTAGGCAATATACTCAACCTGGCCTTCGCTACAAATCGAATTAGATGATCATCAACCTTCCAATTATAAAAGATTGAACTTGATAATTTCGGATTTATGTTTGTCATATTCAGGAACTGGCCTTGGATGGATAATTTTTCTGCGTCTTGTACATCGCGATCGCCACACAACTTCATTAAGCGCTTTTGTAAATTATTTGGCGGTAATTCTAAACCATTAGCGTGAACGGTAATTATGTCATTTACAAATGTAATCGTTACATTCAGCTTTCTTGCATATCTAACCAAATCCGGCCAATCCGACTGACAGCCATAAGACGTACTCGTATGGAGAAAACCTTTATCATTTAATTCATAACCAAGAAAGTTATTATCTGAGATTGTAAATTGTACACCACGCTTGATCATATCCAACTTCAGTGATTCCCGGGCAATAAAACGAAAACTCAGTACCTCGTGATTTAACATTTTTACCAAAAATGCAATTCTCGTAGTATGATAAACATCCGATATACGTTTCACACCCAAACCACCTTTCAGTCGTGATATAAAAACAAAGAGTCTTGTTGTTGAATGGTATTGGCCAAATAACTCTCGTACTACATTAACTAGATAAGAATCCATTTCCAACAAAATATTTTCCGAAAATCGCGTGTTATAAAAATGGTGAAGAACCTTCGCGAGGGCAAAGTTGTTGAACGCACTGCATTTCAGCATTAACGGAAGCTCGGAGTTTTTTATTAGATCAACTAACTTCTTATACGATGATACCATCTCTTCAATTTGGGATTGATCCTCACCAGATAGACTCAATGATTTACCAAGATATTTATATGGAACATTCTTTGCATAAACAGGAAGCAAGCAATTGTCAATAGAAATATCTGGTACGACATCTCTCTTTCCCTTATACCAATTATTCCCAGAACGACGGCCATAGAACACGGCGCACTTTTCAGGTTTAACTGCAAGACCAGCTCGAGACATTATCGGTTCAGCGGCAGATAACATGTCTGTAATCACATTCAATTGATACGAAGTCAAGGCAATATCATCTGCAAAAGCTTGAACAGGCAATGGATTTAAACGGATTTCAACTTCAATATTCATTGTTACCATGGCAACAGATACCATCGGTTTGCATACACGATCGATGACCAGAATGAACAACAAAGCACTTAAAGGGTCTCCAGTCTTTGTTCCTTGTATAATAAAAAAGCGCTCCGTCAACTCATGACCACATATAACACGAAATGATGAATGGCGATACAAATCCTCAATTAAACAACAGTAAATCATAGGTATATTGAAATGTTCTAAGGTCTCAAAAACGAACTGATGTTTCACACTACCAAATGCATCGGCGAAATCAACAAACACCATGTGAAATTTAGTACTCAGGTGGCGAAAGTCATCCAAGGAAGACTTGAGAGTAAATATAAGTTCTTGTCTATCTCTCTTGTTCAAAAAAGCACGCTGCCAAAAAGAAATTTCACTCTGTATGTACGGAATCATTCTATTACACAATGCCTTCGACATCACTTTATAAACTACTGGCAACAGAGAAATATCTCGTAGCGTCGTAAGGTCGCTCTCCATGTAATTCTTTTTCGGAATCCTTTGTACCACACTCTCTTTCCATTGGCGAGGTAATTTCAAATTAATCAGCGACACGTTAAAAATCTGAACAAGTGTTTGCCCATCGTAATCCACGCCATGTTGGAACAATTCTTTTAGGTCTTCATAGTATACACCATCTATACCTGCAGATTTACCATTCGGTAAACCTTTAACAATTTCTTCGATGATCGATAATGTGAAATAGTCAATTGGATCGACCAATAGATCATCACTAACAAAATAACGGTACGAATCCTGTTGATAGAATGACTCACTGACATATTTAGGAGATGCTCTATAATATTCCTCATTTCGCTCTAAAGATACGGCAGCCGAAACTCTTGAAGGCCAACAACCATTGTTACATATAATATTGAAAGCCTTCTTTCGTTTATTTATCCACAGATAAACAAGTTTTTCTTTACATACGCGATGTTGAATCCTATCATTATCTTGACCTTTCAAAGTAAAGTATGGACGAATTGTATTGTTTATATAAAAGAGTTGTTTTTGTAAAAACTCTATTGACGATGTATTAATGTCTTTGTCTATATGTTGGTCTCGAGGGAAAGATTTGACAACTCGACAGCAGTACTTTACGAAATTTGCATTCCATGGTTGATTAGGCTTTCTCTTAAGGCGGAACTCCTTTCGCATGTAGAAAATACTTGACACGATTTTAGCAACCTTTATCCACAAATTGATGTTTCCTCTGCACACAAAATCGCCGTGATTTATACTTCTACTCGCAATACGTTTTCTAAACAACAATTCTGCTTCTTCAAACTGACTCCATTCATCAGTGTTCAACCTTTTAAGATACGGGCTAAAATCACGTACAAGATGGCCGAGTTTAACTCCCGTGTAGACAATCTTTCCAGCAGCAAGAGCTTGCTTGTGTATGGCTTTGATTCTCGAAACATTAAACTTGGTCATATACACTCAATAGTTCAACTAAACTTCACGAAAACTTAGATGCAAGCATTAACGACGGCAGCTACGACGGATTATTAACAAAAACCAACGCTCAGAGCGGAGCGTGCTTACGCACGTCCACCTTCTACGCCAGCCTAATAATAATAATAATAATAATAATAATTAATAATAATAATAATATAATAATAATAATAATAATAATAATAATAATAATAATAATAATAATAATAATTATAATAATAATAATAATAATTATAATAATAATAATAATTATAATAATAATAATAATAATAATAATAATAATAATAATAATAATAATAATAATAATAATAATAATAATAATAATAATAATAATAATAATAATAATAATAATAATAATAATAATAATAATAATAATAATAATAATAATAATAATAATAATAATAATAATAATAATAATAATAATAATAATAATAATAATTATAATAATAATAATAATAATTATAATAATAATAATAATAATAATTATAATAATAATAATAATAATTATAATAATAATAATAATAATAATAATAATAATAATAATAATAATAATAATAATAATAATAATAATAATAATAATAATAATAATAATAATTATAATTATAATTATAATTATAATAATAATAATAATAATAATTATAAGTAATAGCATGGCATTGAGGTTGATTAGTGATTAAATGTACCCGAAAGCCGAGGGAGGTTTAGTAAAAGACCCGAGCACGAAGCCCGAGGGACTTTTACTAAACCTCCCGAGGCTTGAGGGACATTTAATCACTAATCAACCGTAATGCCATGCTATTACTTTGTAATATAATGGCTACCGAGACAATAAAACTTTGTGAGTTGCTATTAATGGTTATTGCAGATTCGATAATTGTCACTTCATGTCTTGTTAGTTATTCTATTGAAATGTTTTAGAGTAGTTTAGCATATATATATATAAGCTGGATGAGTAGCGTGTTTGGTGCTGGTAGTGCAATTTGAGTAAAATAAAACAGGTCTTTTGCATAAACATTAGGTATGATTAGTTACTAATCGTACCTAATGCATAAACATTAGGTAAGATTGGTTACTAATCGTACCTAATGCATAAACACTAGGTAAGATTAGTTACTAATCGTACCTAATGTTTTATGCAGGTGGTTGATCAGATTATTTAGAGATTTAATCGTCCCTCGTGAAACAAAGGATTTCGAGGTAGCCATGATATTATAATAATAATAGTTATAATACACATATTTTACAAGATATTCATCCAGGGATTTCATTAAGTTTTGAAAATTAGGTGGTCAAAGCCAGTGAAAGTAGGTGGTTGTGACTTTGTGTGAGGGGCATGCCCTGCGAAATTTTTGAAAATTAGAGTCTATCATGACTTTCATGGGGCACTGCAGTGATTTGATTTATGAGTACGATAACAGACCAATCAGAAGCAATGTCTGAATTTATGGTTTCTAAATTCATTGAGAATAGCGTTCTGAAGTCACACTTGAAGAAAGCAAAGTGTTCATTGGAACAAAATATTGAGAAGCTACAAAATTTGCGAAATTAGAACTGCTCAAATCGAGTAAGGTTTGAACTATGGTTGTATTGTATTTCAATATTCAACTTTAAGTCAACGATTGATCAGAGTCACAAAAGGAATAGGCGGCGGTGGGAGACCAAATAGGCGGTGGTAAACCGCCGCGGTAGCCGCCGCCTAATGAAACCCCTCTATTCGAAAACAAATCGGAGCATATCTCCCCTGTGCTTCGTAATCTTCACTGGTTGCCGGTGAGATCAAGGATTGTATTTAAGATACTAATAATTACTTTCAAGGCTTTGCATGGCCAGGCGCCTGTTTATATTACTGATTTGCTAAATAAATATAAACCTACTCGTGCTTTGAGATCATCAGACCGTAATCTGCTACTCGAGCTAAAATCTAAAACGGTGACTCATGGACACAGAGCGTTCTCGGTTTCGGCACCAAAACTGTGGAATTCATTACCACAGGAAATTAGAAGCATTGATATGTTGGGTAATTTTAAATCAGCAGTTAAGACTTTTCTTTTTTAAAATTAATAGTTTTTTGTTCATAGTGGTAATATATGTAATAGGCTTTATCTTACAGTATAACGAAACTGTAATACGTTTTATAAGTAAATTTAAGAATATATTGTTGTAAGAGCATTGAGACTATTGTATAATGCTCCTAATGCGTCTATTATTATTATTATTATTATTCATCACTAATACGTGAGTTCAGTTGCTGTTATCAACACGTGTCCTTCTGGTCGCATCCTCAGAAAATCCCTTTGAACAATATAATACGTTTTACAATATATAATATTAAGTGGTAATTTGCCACAAATATAAGAATGATTGGAAAATATTGTATTATTTTGTTGCCCTTGAAATTAATGCTGATAAAAAAACCTTGACAAGCTTTTTAGATTTGAAGAAATGAACATTGAAATCCAACTAACAGATGAGTTGTCAGGTAGTCTAAGGAGCTTGAAGGTAAGTAGAGGAACCCATGGGATATTATTTCTGATATACCTTCTGTAGACAAAAAATAATCAAATCAACTATTTCTTCCAACGCAGCCAGAGGGTAACTTATTTGTGGATCGTTACAAAAGCCTTCAACGTCGCAACATCATTGAGCCAAGGAACATTGTCGTGTAAGTATAAAAATACAGGGAGAACAGTGTCGGATCCAGGGGCGCACATGAAGAATCAGCACGTTGTGGTGTATCTTCGCGGCGTAGCGAACCCCAGAAGTGCTTTTCCGGCGATTTCTGATATTTTTTGCGAAATTAGGGCACCACGCCGTAGCTAAAAATGTACGATTACAAAGGGGGTATCAAGATTATGAAACACTTTAATATAAACTCAGAAGTAGTACGGAACCAATATATACACAATATCTATGAGTGCATGCAATCTGGCTTTTGTAATGAAAATTGGATAATCTACCAAAACATTGTGCTTATAATCTTTCATATAATATTGCGTTTATCACTTCGACTTCTTCGTCTTGACATGGTAGAAAACAGAAAGCACTTGTTTGCTGGATTTTAAAGGGGGTGCGCGGGCCGCGTGCGTGGATCCGCCACTGGAGAATAATGGTAAAGATAAATTACTTCCTTTTCGATGCCTGAGTGGTAGCTTCTTGTTGAGAGCTTTAAATATTATTTTAATAGAAAAAAAACAACTTTTACTTTTTTGGTAAGATTCACGTTTTTTTTAATATTTATTCCTATTTTCTCAGACCTCATCGCAGATATGGCTTAAAAGAATATGAAAAAAGATCCTTCAAGAACTACGATCTTCAAGAGAAGAAAAAAAAGTTGCGCAAACTTCGCAAGTAGGTCCTGTAAAATAATCATTGTGTGCTTAACAACTTGTGGCATCACACGCCGAAATTACGGCTAAAACCACAACAACCTCTGAAGATTTCAATGCTGTGCTTAATCAAAAAATTCTATCTCGTGGTTGGGAATCCAAATCTGATTCACTTGGTGGAATGGTTGGCAATGGAAAGGCAACAATCTAAACGGTTTAGCTGCACAACGCGTTCGTATTAACAAATGTGAAGTAGTACAGCACCTCCCTATACTGTATTTCCTCTAATAAACGCCTAGCCTCAAATAAACACCTCCCTCTAATAAACGCCTCCCTGTTCATACAAGAATGCCAATAAACGCCTCCCTCTAATAAACGCCTCCCTCCAATAAACGCATCCCTCCAATAAACGCCTCCCTCTAATAAACGCCTCCCTCTAATAAACGCCTCCCTCTAATAAACGCCTCCCTCTAATAAACGCCTCCCTCTAATAAACGCCTCCCTCTAATAAACGCCTCCCTCTAATAAACGCCTCCCTCTAATAAACGGCGCACACATCAGAGCGGCGTTTATTAGAAAAAATACAGAAAGTGCAAGAAAAAGGATGCTAAAATTGACAGATTTATTTATTTTTATGTGTTTTAACCAAACAAGGAATCTTTTTAATTTCTTCCATAGACGTTGACTGACTTCATTGTCGAAGTGATGTAAACAACTCAGTTTAAGCTAGCCATTGTTAAAGTAAAATAATAATAAAAGTAAATAACGAAAAAAGAACTCGACTTTGGCTTTCGTAAATTTCAGATATTTCTTAGACAAATGCAAGAAGAACTCGGTCATATCAGACCTTATTCATAAATGGCTGACACAGATTTTTATCTCCATTAGAAATTTCAGATCTTTAGAAATTTTGACGACCTCTATGAAAAACACATTTGTGCGCGACTAAAGCCATCTTCTCTGAAAATTTAAATGATTATTATTTATTATAATAATAATTTGAAAATAAATACCGTAGAATCTCAAAAGTAACCCGACTACTTTCGGAATTAGTGTTGGCTGAGGGCGGGTACTTTCAGAGGACGGTTACTTTCAGAGGGGCGGTTACTTTGGGGTTGCTAGTTTTTGTATCGGCAGTGGCATAGTGGTAATACCAGCTGTTGTGTTCTAGTGGTTACTGCACACATGTCTATGAGCTGGGAGAGACAGGTTCAAATCCTGGGTTGGACCTCCACTCATGGTCTCAAAAATAATCGAGGAGAAAGTGCTGCCTTTGCAATAATATCAGCAAATGGTAATACTTTCGGGTCTTCTCGGATAACGACCTTAAATCGTAGGCCCTCGGAACCCCTGTCAATTGGGCTTCTAGCCTGTTGGGGTATTCCGTTCACCAAACGTTCGCGACCATGAGCTGCGAATGGAATGTTAGCATGGTTCCCTCAACAATATCGACGGAGAATCCATCCATCAGCCAAGGTGCAGTGTGCATTTTATTTGAACCACTCTCTTAATTATCCCACAACGTTTCTAAAGTTGTTTGTTCTATTTATGAATTGCTTTTTCTTTCGTAACACAAATCTTCAGCCTTAAGTTTTTCTTTAAAAAAATCATTGCAACAAAAAAAAAAATTGCAAGCGGCTACTTTCGAGGGGGCGGCAGGCCTGAATATTACCGCCGGACACCGGACATCGTCCGGCGTTAATTCGTCTTGTGACCGGCAGCTTGGAGCCGACTCGACCACTTATATACTGGCCGACTCGACCACTTATAGACCAAATTTTGCCTCCCAGTAAGTTAAGCGTTTATATGACAATCCAGCTACTTTGATATTTATCGACCAACTGGCTCAAAATGATTTTTCCCAACGTATCACGCATTGTGTGAATTCCATGCGCAGTCAACACAGTCATGACCTGTAACCGCTTTATGATCGTTAATCACACAAAGATGGCGATTCAAAGTGAGATCTAACAGCGTTGTTCACTGCATTGGCGACAAGGTTAGGCTATTAATGTACAACATTTATCACACTGCATTACATAACGGCAAAATTATTTAGTGTCATGCTAAAACGATTCGGGGATAAAATTAACAAACCGTGTCCGACAGAAAAGTGGTCTTGTCCGGCCGATTTACTCTGTGGCCGGACATCGTGTCCGGCGAGCTCCAAAAAATTATATTCAGGCCTGCGGTTACTTTAAGAAGGGCAGCTACTTTCGATGGGCAGCTACTTTCGGTAGCTACTTTAAGAAGGGCAGCTACTGGTCGTGTAAATAAATCTGTGTGAAAAGCTTTAAAAAAGCTACAAGTGTCGGCGACTGGCGACATGTATCATGTATAAATCTTTAATACGGGGATGTCTGGCCATGTCTGGCTAGCAACCTCGATGTTATTCAGTTTTATATTCCACATGTATTCATATTGTAATTCACAGATAATACAACATCTTCTTTATATTGATTCTATTTATGCAAAAATGTTGCTGAACTACTAGTTTTCGGAGGTCAGGTTTCCAGATATTGGAAGTCTGACTCTGAGAGGAATTTGCTGCTCGCGTAAGCAGCCGGTAGTTGAGGGGAGTGAGAACGAACTCGAACTGATGGCTGCGAAGGAGACTAATCGGAGGGCGGTTACTTTCGAGATTCTACGGTATATCAATTGAATGATGACGATCAGGTAAAAAAAGAATCACTGTGTGAAGTTACATTGTTATATTCCTATCACAAGAAAAATCATAGACTTTCAGGGTGAATCCTTCCTATATCTGGATAATTCTTCCGAACTCTTTGGAATTAAGTATTTTCCTTTTGTTCCGGGACTGTTCACTGGTAGAGGCGGTATCATAATCTCATTTGAACCCATGCCATCATCCGAGCAGCCATTGATAGTGATTGCTATGTCACTTATTGGTACGTTATCGTGGTGGTGGTTACTTGTGTTCGTTTCTGTTGATGACACGGAGCTCGCACTGTTCATGCTGTTAAAACTATTACGAAAATTTCCTAAGACATCGTCCAACTCCGAGCAGCTCTTAGCGAGTCGAGGCTTTGACTTCGAGTAGTTCAAATCAAGAAACGGGCACGAACAGCACGTGTTCCCCTCCGCCGCTTTTTCGTTCAGTGTTTGATTTTCTGCTTCTGGATGATGATTACAGCGGTGAAAACACACGAGATGTAGTTCAGCATTTGACGTGCATTTTCTTGTGTTTAACTTGCGTGACCTTCTTCCCCGCTGTCTGCGCAACAACGCGTCCATGGATCGCTTTATACAGCTAGGCAAATTCGACGAGCCGCTGTCGTAAATAGTCGACGATAAACTCCGAGAGCTTACCGAGCCCGGGGCGACCGCACCTCGACGAGAATAGAGTGGATATCTGGAGTGAATGTCTAATAACACCGTACAATTTTCTCGTTGTGCGTCGCGATTCCTCCCCGCTTGCGTTCTGCCACAAAAGACGCGTGAAATGGAATTGGAAATAAATGATTTTTTCAGACGTTTATTTCTGGGTACTTCAAGGAAATCAAAGTTGAATTCTTGGAAAGGCGTTAACGGTCCCACTGGTTCGCCGCGGGTGTTCTCAGATTTTTCAAAAAGTGGTAAATTTTGCTCGACCGTTCCTGAATCATGTCGTCTCCGTTCACTGCTGCAGCTTGATCTGTATGAGAAACTCTCTGTAGTTTTATCTTCGTTTTCTGGCGACATGTGCTCCATGCTTCCCAGCATTGCTGTTTGTTCGTATTTTTTGCATATCGACGAGATACTGTGGGTCGTGGTCGCATGTGGAAGTTCGTCGTTGTTTGCTTTTAATGATGTTACTGCCTTGGATAATGGTAATTTCTTAAACGTTTTTGGTGGTAAGTTGAGTCGAGCTTTCGCATATGTGTAAAAAATAGAAAAGTTTGTGGCAACTACTGAGACTGGTAGAGCTATAACAAGAACACCACACAAGGCGCAACAGCAGCCGAATATTTGACCGATCCACGTCTGGGGCTTAATGTCGCCGTAGCCTACCTGTGATTAGACCAATGGAAATTAAAACATGATAAATAATTGGACATATTTCTCTCTTTCCCCTTCCTTTCTTCCAGCCTTCCTACCCTTCATTCATTCCTTCCTTCCTCCCTTCCTTGATTCCTCCCTTCCTTCCTTCCTTCCTTCCTTCCTTCCTTCCTTCCTTCCTTCCTTCCTTCCTTCCTTCCTTGCTTCCTTCCTTGCTTCCTTGCTTCCTTCCTTGCTTCCTTCCTTGCTTCCTTCCTTGCTTCCTTCCTTCCTTCCTTGCTTCCCTCCTTCCTTCCTTCCTTCCTTCCTTCCTTCCTTCCTTCCTTCCTTCCTTCCTTCCTTCCTTCCTTCCTTCCTTGCCTTGCTTGCTTGCTTGCTTGCTCCCTTCCTTGATTCCTCCCTCCCTTCCTTGATTCCTCCCTCCCTTGCTTGCTTCCATCCTTTCTTCCAGCCTTCCCTTCCTTCCTTCCTTTCTTCCTTGCTTGCTTGCTTCCTTCCTTCCTTGCCTGCCTTCCTTTCTTCCTTGCTTCCTTCCTTCCTTCCTTCCTTCCTTCCTTCCTTCCTTCCTTCCTTCCTTGCCTGCCTTTCTTCCTTGCTTGCTTCCTTCCCTTCCTTCCCTCCTTCCTTCCTTCCTTCCTTCCTTCCTTCCGTCCTTCCTTCCTTCCTTGCTTCCTTGCTTCCTTACTTCCTTCCCTTCCTTCCCTTCCTTCCTTCCTATCTTCCTGCCTTCCTTTCTTCCTTGCTTCCTTGCTTGCTTCCTTCTTTCCTTGCTTCCTTACTTGCTTCCTTCCTTGCTTCCTTCCTTCCCTTCTTTCCTTCCTTCCCTTCCTTCCCTTCCTTCCTTCCCTGCCTTCCTTTCTTCCTTGCTTGCTTCCTTCCCTTCCCTCCTTCCTTCATTCCTTCCTTGCTTCCTTGCTTCCTTACTTGCTTCCTTCATTCTTTCCTACCTTCCTTCATTCCCTTCCTTCCTTCTTTCCTTCCTTCCTTCCTTGCCTGCCTGCCTGCCTGCCTTCCTTCCTTCCTTCCTTCCTTCCTTCCTTGCTTCCTTACTTGCTTCCTTACTTGCTTCCTTCCTTCATTCTTTCCTACCTTCCTTCCTTCCCTGCCTTCCTTCCTTGCTTCCTTCCTTCCTTGCCTGCCTTCCTTTCTTCCTTCCTTGCTTGCTTCCTTCCTTGCACTGCATTAGCATCGCAGGGTCGCGGGTTTCCTTCCTTCCTTCCTTCCTTCCTTCCTTCCTTCCTTCCTTCCTTCCTTCCTTCCTTCCTTCCTTCCTTCCTTCCTTCCTTCCTTCCTTGCTTCCTTGCTTCCTTGCTTCCTTCCTTCCTTCCTTGCTTCCTCCCTTCCTTTCTCTTCCTTCCCTTCATTTCCCTCCTTCCTTCCTTTCCCTCCTTCCTTCCTTTCAGCCTTCCTTCCTCATCTCTTTCGCCATAAAAGTTGGTTACACGGCGGCCATATTGGAGGCACGTGCAGGAAGGCTAGGGGGGTCTGCGCAGGTTAGGGGGTCTCCAAGGATTGCTTGCAACCCAGCAATATAACTCATCAATTTATTCCCTTGTCTGAATCCTTACCTATACATCCGCTTTCCCTCCCTACCTTTCTCTTTTATACCCACCATCCACTCGCCCGCTTTATAACCCGCTTTCAATATAATCTTACCGTTGTCATGGTAATAATTGACCACCACAGACTGTGAGGTATACTTTCGAACTTTGTGTTCGCGTCGTCTTTTTCGATGAAGAAAAGAACAGCGGAGAAGACAAACGCCTGGAAGAGGACGATGATTGTGAGGAGACACAGTTCGCGGGAGCTGGCTTTTAAAGTGTTCGTCAAAACCTGAATGACGTAACTGCACGTCAACAAATTGAACAACCGCGCTGCTTTTAAGAAAATCAACATCTCGAAGGGAGCAATGTCGGTTGCCCCGGAAACGTGGTGGGTCTTGACGTGAACGATCAAGGCGCACACCGAGATCAAGTCCAACCAGTTATGAATCTTTTTGAAATATTCCACGAGAGATGGCGTGACGAGGAGCCTGAGTACGAGCTCGAAGAGGAACCACGTGACGCAAAAAAGCCGCACGTCAGACAAGATTTTCGCGCGATGGGCATCTTCTTTGAAAGATCGTAAGGTTGTCAAACAGAACTGAACAACTGTGACTAGAAAGGTGACCAGATTTAAAATAGTAATCAGCTAGAGAAGAAAAAATATATACAAACACATGAAATATGAATAGAATTGCTGTAACCTGACCTTAAGGGTGTTCGGACGTATTCCTTTGCTAAACAACCGATTGCTAAGGACAGGTCATTTAGTGCCCAATATACTTCATGAGTGGAAAATAAATTCAAGGTATAACCGAGATATTTTATGTGTGGAATATGTTGGCAAACTTCTTTCGTCTGGTGACGTATTTGAAGACGTCACATTGATGTCATCAACAAACACAAAAACTCTATAATTTTCGTCATTTTCGACAGGATGCTATATTTTTTGGTGTCATATAAACCTAAATTACTTCCTACAAAAAAGTACGTATGGATTCATTGATAAATTAAATAAAAACGAAGTTATGAAAATGTTATTGTGTTTTATATTGACCTTAAAAATCCGATATCTCGGCTAATTTTTAAAAATTCTTAAAATCCATACGTACTTTTATCAAGGTAACCGTCCAGATTCTAATCACATGTAACAAATTAATTTTTCTTAAAAATCTTCGAAGATTATAGGAATTTGCATATTTCGATGTCGTCACGATGACGTCATTACATGACATTACCAAACGAAAGAGTTTTGTCCACATATACCACATACACACTGTCTTGATGGATTCTTAAAACTGTGAAATTCTATGGCAAATTTTGTCCATTCTAAGCTTCCTAAAGCCTGGTTCTCACTTGTCGTAAGAATCGTAAGAAACGGGGAATTTTAATTTATCGGCGACCGTCTGGGATGCGTTTTCCAAATAGAAATTCTTCCGATCAGATCGGCGACAGTCTGGGACATTTCTCCAATCATGTCACACTCGTCATAAAAATCCCAGACGATCGAGGACCGGCAAATCCCCGATTCTTACGATTCTTACGACAAGTGAGAACCAGGCTTTAGCAACGGATATAAGGTCTGCAAATCGAAATACGTCTGAACACCCTTAAAGGCTGGTTTCCATATAGTTGTAACAGTCGGCGACCAGTCTCCGACTGGTCGCCGACTCATGTTTCCGAAAGTCGCCGACAACGGGTTGTTACTTGGGAAGCCATTTTGAAATTTACCGCAAAGTGCATTATAGGATACATTTACCGTCGGCGACGACGCAGACAGTCAAAATGTTTTGTTTCCATATCGTTGCTACAACTCAGTTCAACTTTCCCGACTCAGTCGCCGACTGTTACGACTCAACCTCGTTCCCAGGGCCTTTTCGGAAAAGGCCCTGGGAACGAGGTTGGTTACGACTCTTTAACTCTTTCCTGTCCGGCGTAGTCAAAAGGGGTCATAGAAGACCCACGAAGTCGTCAATCGAAAAACACGGCACACGGTAACGCAAGATTAAATATTGAAATTCGACAAGCGCCAGGCACATGAGATCCACTCACACGCCAAGTTTGATTTGATTTCATAAACAACTCTGCGATTGGTGGCATTTTGAATTTTCATGATGCTACGCGGGCGTGCAAGATGGCATTTTCTAGAAAAATGGAAGTTTTTCAACCTGATTTATGATAATTAATGCTAATTTATATTTTCATAATGTGTCTTGTTCGGGAAATTCAAAAGCATTGGTAACAGCCAGTTTATTGGACTTTCAGAAAAGGTATAGATTTCGCAACAGTTATGGATATTTCCCGAGATATCAATAGAACAAAGAGGTAGTTCAATTTTGGATGTTTTTCAGTCGGACAGGAAAGAGTTAAGACAGCAGTACAAAAATAAATTAATTTTGAATAAAAGATCTTCAAATGTTTAGAAATGTTTAAGTACCAAACGAATTTTGCATATTCGTAATCTTTTAGTTCTAGAAATGTAATATATCTTGTCGTTCGAAAATTTCATCTTCATGCCTTTTTTCCTTGCTAAAGTTGATTTACTAACAGGAAAGACGTCAAAGCAGTGACACGCGAAGTCGCATTCATATGAAACTTCACCCGCTTTTGCCGGCCGGACCATAGTTTGAGCTCACTGATCATAGATGTTATACATAGAGCTTACTGACCTATTAACGTACACGAAAGTATATCTATACCTTTGCTAATATCGATGTAGATGGCTTCTCTAGAAGTGCGTGGCCTTTTTTTCGAACCTTTCTCCAAAAAGACTGACTTTCCAAAGTTTCGTCCTCATTATCTTCGTCATCGAGTTCGGTGGGTGACGTAAAATATTTTAACTTTTCTTGTTTCTCTTTGTGTTGCTTGTAGTTCTCCCAGCAACACAACTCGACCTGTCAAAATATTCCAACAGTTATGTATGTGGCCTGTATAAATCAACACACAATGTTGAGCCATGTATTCCTAGACAAAACAACCTAGATGTCTCTGTAGATAATCATAATAGCCAAAATAAAAACACTTCAAAGAGAAAGGGAGCAGATGAAGAACAAATATTAAACATGAAAAGGAAAAGAGATGAGAATGAGAATGAGTAATGTGGAAACTAATCTGTTACTATAGCAACCACATTAGAACCGTTACAAATTGACTGAGTAAGTCATCAAGGTTTGAATCTATTTAGTCGAACCAGTCTGAAGATAATCACAGATTTGGATTTATCTTTACACAGTTTAGATAACATAGTCTTTTTGTTTCATAAAAATAGGCCTCCCTTTTGGTCACACCCCATGCTCCTTGCTCATTGACAAGGTTGACCCAGGCATTAATATTCCATGCGCCCACATGTTCGCATCGCGGACCTATTTTTATAAATGAGTCAAATAAAATGTGTAGTGCTGCGTAGGCAGTGTAGAAAGTAGTAAAAAAGTAGAGTGCTGCGTAGACAGTGTTTTGGATATATAGCAAAGTGAAAAGGTGGTAAACTGCCAAGATTTTTAGTGACGAAATACTGACGTTTCGAGCGGAGCCCTTCATCAGAGTAAGCATTTTATTTCATCTCGTCTTACTCTGATGAAGTGTAGTAAGTAGTCTACTTTTCACTCTCTGACTACCTTCGCTCGAAACATCAGACAACTTACACGAGCTGTTGTGGTCTAGTGGTTACCACACATGTCTATGAGCTGGGAGACACAGGTTCAAATCCTGGGTCGGAACTCCACTTAGGGTCTTAAGAATAATTGAGGAGAAAGTGCTGCCTTTGCAATAATACCAGCAAATGGTAAGACTTATAACGACCTTAAATCGTAGGCCCTCGGAACCCCTATAATTGGGCTTCTAGCCTGTTGGGGTATTCCGTTCACCTAAAAGAGTGATAAATCTAATAAACCAAACTAGCTATTTCGGCATTACACCAACCTTTTTAGATATTTGATTTGTATTAAGATTTTTATACTTTTGTGTATGAATGTAAATCATTCTTTTAAAGTAAGCATTAACATTATGGAGAGTGAAAATTTGGCCATCTCTTTTGTAGTTCTACAGACATGACATTATTGAGAGAATTTTTATAGCGCTTCGACTAGAATTACTCAGAAACAAAGGACAAACGGTGGTTGAATATTCTTAATTCGACGCAAGCCTCTTGACGAGGCAATATACCGGATACCCCCATTGCTACTTTGAGGGGTAAAAACCGGAAATTGAATAATATACACGAGTTTAAAAAACACCTGCATTGCTTCAGACGTTAAAAGATAACACACTATTATGAAAATGTTGGTAGATATGCTGGCTTAAATTATTAAACTAACGACTGAAGGGGTCGACGAGTCTTGTCTGATGACTTGGGAAGATAACTCCCTTTCTCACATGAGTGAGATAAGTTTTAATTTGATAGAATCGACTACAAAGAGTTTTATAGTTGTTCCAAGGTTTAACCTGAACTTTTATGGTCTCAAAGCGTTTTCTGTTACACTATCAAGAACATTTGTTTATAAATATCTCGCCATAACTCTCAGTGAGGATCTTTTATGGCATGATCATATTGAAAACTTAATCAACAAGATAAACCTGCGGAGACTTTGACTTCTACGACGCGTAAAACCATATCTGTCAAATCAGTCTACCACTTTTTGAGTACGCTGCAGATACAATTTGGGGAGACAGAAACAATACGGTACTAATGAAATCACTCCAAGTTCTAGAAAACAAAGCTGTAAACCTTATAGCCGGTCGATGCTCCTCCGTTTTCGTCCGCCAATGAGGCTTTGAAAATACTCAACTGGACACCATTGAAAATCAGAAGAGAGAAACATCGACTTATTTTTTAATGTATCAACAATCCTATAGACCTAAAGCCAAGACAAACTGGGGAAAACAAAAAATTTCCAATAACCTAGACATTAAAACATGAAACACTGACTCTACATAGATTCAAAAGGTTACTCAAGAAACTAACCGTATAACCTACTGTACTTAACTGTGTACTGTACTGTACTGTACTGTATACTGTACTGTACTGTACTGTACTGTACTGTACTGTATACTGTACTGTACTGTATACTGTACTGTACTGTATACTGTACTGTATTGTATACTGTATACTGTACTGTATACTGTACTGTATACTGTACTGTATACTGTACTGTATACTGTACTGTATACTGTACTGTATACTGTACTGTATACTGTACTGTATACTGTACTGTATACTGTACTGTATACTGTACTGTATACTGTTGTACAGTACAGTATACAGTACAGTATACAGTGCATGTACTATTGTACTGTATACTGTACCGCATAGCCGTACGCAGGATTATTTTGGCAGGGGGGCAGTAAGACAAATTCTGTGAAGTTTGTGTTTGCCGGGACCTCTCTAGGGGGGTGTATTTTGAATGCTCCAGAAGAGCATTTCCGGCTATTTTTGCGAGGAACATTCTGAAAATTTTTATCTGTAAGGTCTGGTAATATTTAGACTTTTTTAAAGATAAGCAAGCCCATTGTTAACGAAATAGACAGAACGCCATGTGTCTTGTATGTTCTCCACTCCTATTACTTATCTAGTAAAGAGTACGTCTTGTAAGTTTAATATCAAAACAAGTTTAACACGCGGTTATTTATACCGCACGGTCGCCGGTTCGCTCTTGACGGAATAAAAATGGCTGCATGGTCAGCATATTAAGCATAAGTTGAAACCAAAATATGCATTTAAATTTGAAATTTTCAAGACGAATTATTTATGTTTACGTCGCATTTCAGCACTCAAATTAAATGATTGTCTGAATACCTATAATAAATTGATAATCAACCTTATAAAAAGAACATATCTGTTTTTTTCTGGGGGGGGGGGCAGTTGCCCCTGCTGCCCCCCCGCTGTGTACGGCCCACTGCATGGTATTAATTACACTGATTATATTTTATTGCATTGCATTTTGTTTACAAGACCCCACTGAACTAAGGTGATGTGGATGTATAGATATCCTGAATAAATATTATTTATGAAATAAAATTAAACGTTTGAGGTTATACACTGTGTTTATTTAACGATACAATTCGCTTGTATAACCGCAAACGTTTGATTTTATTTCATTAATACTAACATCGCTTGCATATCAAGCTTCAAAACTTTTAACACGTAAAGGACAAGAGGATGATAGCAAAATGCACGCAGAAGTGGCTGTTAAAGCCTCATATTATATATACATATACATACACGCGCAAATCAATTATATTTTACGAATTTACGGTGAGAAACCATGGATCAAGAAAGCCAGCCAAAGGAATGTGTACGTAACTATGGAGTATGGGAAGTTTCGACGGCGCCCACGTTTGTGAAATGACGAACAGTGAGAAACCATGGATCAAGAAAGCCAGCCAAAGGAATTTTTACCTAACTATGGAGTATGGGGAAGTCATCGGTATAGGCTAGCGGATAAAGCAAGGAAAGACGTATATTGGCAACATTTTCGATACTAAGACGGGCCGCGGCGGCACACAACAGGAGTGAGACGCTGTAATCTATGCCTCGTATAGAAAAACTCGCCATCATGAAAGCCGACAAAATAAATAAACTTTTCGAACAAAAGATCAGAGTTTGTTTTGCAAAATGCCGCCATGCATGAAAACAAATTGATGTAAACAAAAAGTGATGAGTCGCGGTCAGGATTCCTCACAGAGTTATATACGTGAAGATCGTGAACGGCGTGAAACTCTGAGTAGTGACAAACATTATAAGGCTATTACTTTTATAAATGCTAGACTTTTTGTGATACAGTTGTGATAACTATAGCTAGATATTCTGAATAAAGTTTCCATATTTTAATTTCAAATTAGCAGTCAGATTCAGGGCATATATATAATCGAGGCGGAGAACTACAGATGCAGATAATGCAATAATTGAGCTAACATGGCTTATTTATTTATAAATATGATAATGAAAGAATCGGATCAATATCTCACATATTCTCAGAAAAAAACGAGGAAAGAAAGTCTACCTTCCAATTTATTGGTTGTTAATATATGTTACCGCGCTCTGCTATGACAGAGAAATTGGTCACATAGACTTGAACATATGCAACTATGTTAGTTTTATTAATCTCGACCGTACACGACTTACTTTAAATCCTAGTCTTATACTTAAAGTTCCGTTATGTAAAACAAGTACATTCAACGGGCTTCAACCGGACATTTATGGAACTCTATGTGCAAAACAGCTTCACCTACGAGATAGTTTTAAGAACTTTCTTCGTCGCACTTATTCGTCCTTACTTATTTCAGTTTTTAATGTAGACATGCCATGTACTTGGTCTCTTGTTCGTGACTGCCCTTGTCATTGTTTTTTATGTATGCATGGCTATTAAGACCCGTTCGCACCTTTTCCGTTTGAGTTATATATACTTGTATAGTTTTAATTAATTTTCCCAATAAAGTTATTACATTGAGTGACATCAAAGTCTTATGCTGCTGTATGTAGAGGGTAGTGTGGAAATATCGAATATAACGTAGTGCTGAAGTAGTATATATGGAACGTTTCGAACGAAGGCGTTTCGTCAAAAAGTGAAACTTGTCAATAAGTGAAGCGTTACTGGTGTACATTGTACAATGTGCAGCATTATGAACAAAAGTTAAAACTAGGTTATATATTCACTCCTTCGATTACTTTCGCTTGCGCGACGAGGAGTTAGTCGAAAAGGTGTTTTAGTTTCAACATAACAGATGACGCGTGTTAATGGCGCAGTTCGAATCATAGTCACTAGAATTATATTGTCTGGCAACGCGACCAAAGACTTTGTTCTATGTTTTTGTTCACATGTGTGCACTTTCACACTTACTGAACACATTGTATTTTCTGTATAATGAAGCAAGCAATCAATAGTAGCGTTTGGGTTTAGTCACTCAACCGTGCTAAACTTGTACACTTTCAGGGCATCCTCAACAAAAAAACGCAGCTTGTTGTTCGAATCGATGATGTTAAAACGAATTCTATAGTTCTTTGAATGTTTTAAGCGAAGCGTATTTTATACTTATAGCATGCGTGTCGCATCTGTAACGCCCGTTAAGCGCAATGTCCGCAAATCGTACATGTAAACTAGCATTTCATTCGCGAAATTCATCTTGAATAGACTGTAGTTCTGTTTTCTAGAAGTAGTATAGCTTATAAAAAACGTCGTCCTGCTGTCATGTAAACTCAGCGGAAAAGCACACGCGTTTACAACAGCTGGCCTGTACACGTGAGTTGCAGATCATGTTAAGTTTATTGTTCTCTGTCAATACAATACAAATAAGTATGCTGGTGTGAGAAATACGAAACTCTGCCTCAAGAATTTGTGTGAACCGTCGTTATTTCATTGTAAAAGAAATCAACGGGAAGGATATTTTGCGAGTGTGGAAATCTTCTAAGACCCAACCGAGACCAGTTGCGACTAAAAGTGCAACTCCAAGGTCTTCGGTGAGAATTGAAGTCATAGTGCTGCGCTCTGACAACTGAGCCATGTAGGCCATTACTGAGAGCTAGTCGTGAGTTCTAGTATATATGGTCGATGGTAATGCCGGCGAATTTCATTGCATGTACTTTATATCCTTGTATAATTCTTTCCAATGATTAAACAAAGTCATTTAAACAAAAAACAATGCCGTTATCGTGTATATACGAGATATTAATTCGTATTCTGTTTAGAAAATCTGCGTCTTTTCTGATTACACATCATTTCCTCCGTTAACTCCTACCTGCCGTTCATCAATTCCCCAAAAACTTAACTCCTCCTCGAACAACGGTCCACAGACATCCATGGGACAGTGGAGTTTTCCCGTGCGGTAGTAGTTGACGATGTGCGTAAACACGCCAGGGTGTCGATCAAAGAAATATTCTTTCTTCTCAGCGTTATATTCTGAACTCTTTGTCGACGTGTTGTGCTGTTCAGTGATCCAGAAGAGTCTTGTGTCCGGTTGGTTCCTTAAAGTGGACAAGTATGTCTCGTGCCGTTGACCGCCAACATTGATGGTGATTCTTCCATGATGATGGCTATGGTTGTCTTCCTTCGACTTCCTCTCCATGTCGCTTTCGTCAAACAGCTGCAAATGAAAGGACAGACTTATGACAGGTTTCCTCCTCCAGTTGTTGGTAGAAAATGACTTGACATACTCTTTGAATCTTAGCTTAATTGAAGGGGCGTTTGGAAACCTTCGGAAGTGTAGAGGTTAGGCTAGAGATTCATTTGAATACTCCTGTTAAGTATCACCCAGTGGAAAAATAATCGATTTCATGTAAATTTAGTCCATGATATAATTCGCAACAATTAATCTACAAATTCAATCTTAAAAGATTCTATCTTGAAAAAAATATCACTTAGATCTATATAAACAAGCTGCGGTTAGGAATATTTCTTGAAAACAATGGTTTAGATCCTTGTATTTTCATGCAGGGACCTCCTCAAGGTTGACACTCGTAGAACAACATGAACTCTCGACCATTTTATCTATAAAACGCTAGATCTTGATCGAGAGGGAAAGTGTGTACTACTACTACTGCTACTGCTACTACTGCTACTGCTACTGCTACTACTACTGCATCATCTAAATACGCTATGTTCTTCATGAGAGAGGATCAGACTTATAATCATTTTTGTAATCATCATGTTTTCCTCCATTTTGATGGAAGCCCTTGGGTCGATAACCTCTTGTGATTCTCTCCCCATCTTGTCTGGAAATGGCGGCGTATTTAGTGTTACTCACCGATGTAAAATCGCTGCAAGACGACACCATGATTCTGTGCTTGGCAGAAATGAGGACTTTTTTGTAAGCCTTTCTTAGCTTTACTACTTGTGTCTACATAATAATGATTCTGCCTTTGTTTATACATCATTGGATTTTGTGTAATTACTTTAGAATAATAACAGTTTTCAAGTCACCTGTATACGTGCAGAAGAAATACCGCTGACAAACGTTTACCCATGCGCCGTTTTTAGTATGCTTAAAAACTCCTTGAAACCCAAAATGGGGACATTGGACGACAGTTTTAGGCCCTTACGCAGAGTCAAGAGAACTGAAACTGACTGAAAACTTAGCTATGTCCAAGTTGACTGCGTATAGGTCTGAAAGCTGCCTAGGCTCGACATACAAGCCATTCAAGCATAATTTTGGCTTGGCTCCTCGCTTGGCTCGACACAAGAGCAACTTCAAACATAATTTTGGCTAAGAATTACCAATATAGTTATTAGTTTTAGGATTCTAAAACCCTAACTCCAACCGCCGCCTTTAGTGTCTTCCTATACCCTAACTCCCCGCCTGTGTTGTGTGACTGGAGTCCGTGTTCTAGCTAAGAATTTGAGACGGAAGGACGTACCGTTAGGTCGGTAAGGCTCAGAGGCCTCTGAGGTTAGTCATGGGGAGGGAGAATATAGCAACGACATAAAGAGCGGCTGCGAAAGAGACTGGTGAATAGGACATGAAAAGCATTTGAATTCCTCTATGATTATTGGACATTTCAGCGTTTCGATGAGAAAATAATAATAATAATATAAATAAAAGGTTTATTCAAATACAATCGCGCTGAAAAGTGAATTACAGTATTTTTAAGAAGTATTTTATAAGCAGCTAAGTATAAGATAGGATTGTGGGTATATAAGTAATATTTGGCAGCATTACCAGGCTCTCGGCAACGGCTTCCGTCACTCGACAGGTTTAGGAAAAGTTTTTCCCTTTCCACTCTAAAGTGTATAATAACGATTGTACATAATATACTATCTTATATTTGTTCTAAGGATTTACGGTGAAGGAAAATTTCGAGTGTTGGAATATATACATTTTAAGACCAAACCGGGACCAGTTGCGAAAAATGCAACTTCAAGGCCTTCCTGCTGGAATTGAACCCGCGATGCAGCTACGGTTCTGCTCTTAAATAATGAAAGGTCATTAGAATTGTGCAAAACACCGCCATGAGAGTTCGCAGTCTGGCAGGTGGGAGAAGGTGAAAGAGGCACGAGGTTGATTGAATAATTTTATTAAACATCTTACAGCATAGAATATGGCGTCTGTCTCAGCTAGGCGTGGAAGAGCAGTCTTTTTAGAGCTTCAGAATAAAACAGATATCAGGGAAAAGATCCTGAGTGCACGACGCTGAATTTTTTCAAGTTTGTCAGAGAGATAAATAGGGATATTTGTGCTTCAGACATAAATTTCGAAACAAAACGAAATCACCTGACAACAATTGCCTTATCATTAGCACTCGTGAGCTGGCTAAAATACTCATTGATTGAAGGATCTTTGAACCTTTTGCCTGTGTGGTATGACATCTAACAAGTGTTGTGGTGTGGTGGTTTAAACCACACATGTCTATAAGCTGGGAGACACAGGTTCAAATCCTGGGTCTGACCTCCACTCAAGGTCTAAAAATAATCGAGGAGAAAGTGCTGCCTTTGCAATAATATCAGCAAATGGTAAGACTTTCGGGTCTTCTCGGATAACGACCATAAAATTAAATCGTAGGCCCTCTGAACCCCTATCAATTGAGCTTCTAGCCTGTTGGGGTATTCCATTCACCAAAGAGTGATACATCTAATAAACTAAACTAAATCCCAACTCATCAAAGACCAAAAAAGATGTTGCGAAGTTTTTTGACAACTGTTCAGCGATGGCAGGCAGCGACAAGATGTTTTGTCAGAGTAACTGGCATCACCATGGTAACTATAGACAATACAGCTTGACAGCGTTATTGTTTGATTTTTGCATTTCGCGCGTTAATTGCAACTTCTCCGGAAAACAGATGCTGGGCGGTTTCCCTTCACACTGACCGTTGAAGCCGTTGAACTGTGTACTCGGCCTAATGAAGTGGTCTCAATTGAATAGCCCGCATACGAAGGCTGATAATCTCAAGATCTTATCACTTTCTACAACAAATACAGACCGCTGGGGTTTCTAGCCAATGCCTGTCTGATTAGAATATAACGTCACCTCTCCCGTGTTATTTGTTCCAATGGCTATTTCCCATAGCTCGGACCGCTTGCATTTATACCAAACGATTGTCATTCTGGAGAATCCAATTTACAGTCCGTAATGAAAAGAACATATATTGTATGTAACATTTGTTAGCTAATAACAAGCACACCGAGAGTGACAATGTTACTGAGAAAATGAATCGCATCGCGTATAGATAGCCGCCAAAACGGATATCTTTTAAATAATTGTCTCCTGTCTCGGTCGGGTATTTGTCTCAAGCCGTCGCTTTCACGCCGTTGAACAGAAATTATTTTTATTCTTAAAAACAGCTGCAAATGGCCGGATAAAAAAACTACCAGTTTTTCTTGCGAAACTCCCTCCACTGATAGCTCCCTCCACTGAAGCAAGCTTACGCGGTGATCTGTTTTGAGCAGGGGAAAATTAGCTAGTTTCTGAATGTCCTCCGTATCTGTCTGTGTGCGGGGTCGTCAACTCGTCGTGTAACAGCTGCAGGGTAATATACGTTTTTAAGAAAACATTAAAAAGCCATCTATCTACTGTTTAGCATGTATCGTAAGACAACACTAACCGCCTAAAATTAAACGGCCTAACCTATAGCCTGCACTGTGATAAGTCGTGTAAATTTATTTTGATAACGGTATATTCCTTTCTGAATATAATATGCATTTGCATAAAGGTTTATGTTTTTATACTTATAATATATAAAGTCATAAGCTTTTTCTAAGCAACCCAATATAATAATCATGTGTGGACGCCAAAATTTTATAGTTTTACTTTGTGTTTGAGAGATAAACTGTTTATCTGAAACACTTACCGTTGCAACCTTCCAGGGAACAATCTTTCGTCCTCTGCTTGACTACACGTAACCTAACGCCATTTCGCTGCATCCTACTGGGGGGTGCAGACGATAAAATATGCTGTTACGACTGTAATTGACGACGCCACATACGACAAAAAGAGGCCGACTTGTTGAATTAATGGACCTAATCCTATTAAAAAGCATTATAGCCTAACTGTTTTGTCAATGTTTGTATTTACTTCATGACTTAACTGTCGTAAGCTATGAGCTTTAGTTAGCAGTTCAGCGAGTGACTGCTCATTCTTGCAAGGAATAATTCATGCCCTTAATCAACGAGTATGTAATAAAGAAAGAAACACGGTTAATTTAAATACAGTCCATTTTTATTAGCACATGCAAATAGGAAAGCATAATTAGATACCAATCTCTGATTGGTTATCGTCCTTCAGCATCAGTGACGTCAGTTCGCGTAATTAAAACTTAATTTCCGGATTTTGGAGAAACAGTTGTAAAGCGATATTGTTTCTAAAAGCCCTGTGTCCTGCCGATATAGCGTGAACGAAGGCCCTTCGTCAGAAGAGTGAAACTGAAAGTGAGGAACTGAGCAACAACTTGAACATCATCTTGGGCATACTGTTCGCTCTGTAGCTTAACTGGTAGAGCAGCAGATATGCAGCTTTACCAGTTAAAAGGTATAATCTACCGTTCAAGTCAACAATTTTCCGCAGTGTAGGGAAATTGAGAAATATTTCTTATTACTTGGATAATTTCTGCACTTCCTCTGCAGTTTAACTGTCTAAACCGTTAATCACTTTCATTCTCAAACGAAATCCTTTAAAATCAAGAAGTTTGGTGTTGTGGGAGAAACACGCGCATATGTTATTCGTGTTTTCATTTAATGAAGGCAAAGATATATAACATTCTCTGATAAGTCATTATGCATGTGTTTGATATTCATCAAACAAACTGAAATATTTCAAAAACCAAGCGAAGAAACAAAAATCTTCGAAAGAAGTAATACTTTATCATTTTAAAAGTTCTTCCAAATAAAACAATACATTTTTTTGACATTAGAGGCACTTTAATTAAGTGAAATAACAACTGCAAAGTTTGAGGTTTGTTTTACAAATAACGCGACAAACCTTAAATATTTTTATTTCAATATTTATTTTATTATTTTGAAACGCTACTATAAAGTAGTATACTACATCCTTTTAAAGGAATTGAATTATAAGTATATATTTTATCAGTTATGATAATAAATTAAAGGCGTGGAGTTAACGAACGTTGCATGTACACACAATGTGATTTTTAACTCGAGTTCCTTGCTGAATTATACGAAACTGAACATTATCCATCCGCCGTCTTTCATTGTGTAATCTTTATCTCAACTAACATTACTCTAAATAAATATATTTTCTACATTTTCTCCTTGATTCATCATTTACATTGCAAAATATACATCTGGCCTTCAATTTTAGTTTCTCACGTTCCTGGTACTAAATATTCCCGGAGATAAGCCACACACAACGGCTGTCGTTTCGAGACCAGATTTACCAATTTCGAAGGAATAGATTTGCCAAGATAGACCTATACAAAGCGGATAGGAAATATCATATAAATGTGGTGATAAAAAAGTGTAGGCATGTGTTGATTTACCAATCTAAAACTCTAAAAGGTTGGTGTAATACCGAAATAATACAGACACAACAGACGTGTGTCTTTAAAAATTGTTTTGCTCGAACGTGGCCGAGTCGTAGGTATGTCAAAGGCGCCGCTGGATGCCACCATACGACCCATGTCTGACCACGGAGCACAGCTAAGATACAAATGTCGATTTTATACTTAGGGAGAAAACCCTCAAAGCGCGGGAGAGATCAACTAATAACTCTACTCACACGAGTTCCAAGCTCGCGAATCAACACAAGGTTATTCCCATATGGTCACCCATCCAAGTACTAGGCAGCGCCCTAATAACACACGCCACCCGTGCTTCCTAAAATAGTGTGTAGGAGGTCTAACATTTCGAGCGAAAGCCCTTCATTTCACTCTCTGAATATCTTTCACAATATCTTTCACGCATAATATATCACGAAGCTGCCACATTCATTAATACACTAGCCTCCTGAGTCTTCCAAGGCTCTTTTGGCCAACAATCCCTATACTTCCCTGCAATCCCTATACTTCCCAACAACCCAACCATCCCTATACTTCCCAACAATCCCTATACTTCCCAACAATCCCAATACGTCCCTGCAATCCCTATACTTCCCTGCAATCCCTATACTTCCCAACAATCCCTATACTTCCCTGTAATCCCTATACTTCCCAACAATCCCTATACTTCCCAACAATCCCTATACGTCCCTGAAATCCCAGCCAAAACATTGTTCGCACAGCCTTGGAAGCGATTTGACTCGGAAAAAAGAAGCCACAGAGTTGTCAGCGGAGGAAGCTATTAATACACAAAACATGTCTAAATTACAATAACACTCTGCATGAGCTGTCTTACCCGAGTAAGATACCAGACGAGAGAACACGCCTGACCTCCAATCGTGATCGGTTGTACAACCCATCCACATGATAAGATCTAAATATTACAATGTGAAACAGGAGTGTGGAGGACATCGTTAAGCAAGGAAGTGAAAAACAATGAAATGTAGTCAGAATTGTGGGCATGTGTCGTGAGATAATCGATTGAGTCGGGAGTTTCTTTTGTGCTTCGTAAGAATATATATATCCACTAGATCCCCAGAAAACTGGCAATTATAAATTGAACGGGTTATATCTGTATGTGTTATTATATACACTGCTGTAGTAAATATGGGCGTAGTAGAGGGGTGGTGGTTTTGGAGCTCCATTGTCTTTCAAGATGATGCAATGGTCATGTTGTATTGGAGAAAGTGTTTGTTATTGGTTGGAGAAAGGAAATTCTATGGACACATGACGATGAAGGACTCACAACACATGACGATGAAGGACTACACTAATTAAATCCGAACGTTGTTATTGGATGACAATACGTTCTGCGACAGTGAAAGTGAACAACATAGAAAAATGACTTTTACGGACCTTCCAAACCATCCAGTAGACAGACGATACATGGCCTCAAGAAAACCTCCTTTAATCGTGCTATAAGTCGGATAAATACCTCAAACTAAAACACTCCCCTATCGTCTTGTGTTTTAAACCTGATAAATCACCCCCTCCCGTCTGGAGTATTTGCCTCCTACTCGACCACCGACCTCGTTTTAGCTAGAGATTCGTTCAACTTATAGAATAACATGAGACATAAGGCTTGTGTGATTCTTCAATTACATTATGCGTAATCTAAGAGCATTTGACAATTACTGATTATTCCTAATCGAAGACACTTCAAGACAGGATATATTGGTCAGATCACATGAAGTGTGATGGGAACATGGGTATACGACTAAACCTTACGGCTTTACCTTGGCACGCAACACTCCTTTCACTTCAGGACAACTTGCATGTTCAACGGATTGACATGCCACGATTAATTTACCATCCTACGAACGAGAAATAGAATATATATAAAGTTATATCGACGTTTTTTTCACATGATAAGTAACCCGAGGTCAAACGCAGCGGAGAATGTTTCATATTAGGGGAAGCTAACTTACTGAATATACATGTCAAGGGGTACATTTAAATTTCGAAGATTTGGAAAGGGACATATCATAATAGAGTGGTAAAAAAGTTGGAAAACGCTGAGAAATTAATAGAAATAGTTGCGCTTTTACGTGTACAGAAGTAGTACAGCCTTGACGTAAAGGGCCGGTAGTTCAAAACCTGGACAACCCCATATGGAGGGGGAACTGGATACGAAACTTAACGAAACCGGAAACAAAGTTCGCACAACTTCCTATGGTATTTATACGATTATAAGTGGTTAATGCACCTAACAGGTGGGCCCACATAACGACAATCAGACACTACTGAACTCAACTAATATACCATTAATTCAGCAATAACTTATCGTAGTCATGTGGGATAATCAGTTGATGCATTAACCACTTTTAGTATAAATACATTAGGTGATTATAGAAATTGCGTGCGCTGATTGGTCGAGCTACCTCGGATTATTTTTCGATAATCACCTCCAGCGTTTTTTCAAGATGGCCGCCAGCCGACTTGTCAAAGTGACAGGAGAAAAATGTCAAGAAACTAGTATTTTTGAAGGAAATGCTGTTCCTAAGAGTGGGAAAATGTGTATTTATACTAAAACAATTATTCACCTCAGGCTCAGTGAATATCGGTGAATAAAAACCTCGACTTCGTCTCGGTTTTTATTCACCGATATTCGCCTCGCCTTCGGCGAATAATTGTTAAATAATCGTATAACTACCATACCAGGTTGTGCAAACATCTATCCAGTTCTCCTTTCATTATCTATGGGACAACTTATCTGATGACTAAGTCTTCTCCAACGGGTAAATTCTCCATGTAAACTGCTATAGTGCTTCTCAAGTGCGTGACTTAAAGTTACTCTTATGAAAAGCTTTTTACATAAGCGACAAACGATTGTTTACACGCAGCAGATGGTACTCAAGGTACTTCTCCATATATCAGTCATATTTCTCAAGTCTCTGTTCATCGCTGTATTTTTATATTTAAATGTATTAACGATTTAATAGATTTTGACTTTGAACTAACTAGAAATAATAATATTCATAAATATTTTACAACGACCAACAACCTACATCTACCTAAAGTCAATAATAATAATAAATATTATTATTATTATATACTTCACCTTTTCTCTGTTCAACGCGACAAAACAGAAATCTCTGGAATATTTGATAAAACAACGGGCTGTTTCATGTAGCATGTAAACTAAATGATAAGAAAATAATTTATAACGTTACACTAAAAATAATGAACCTATGTAATCATATCTATCCTATATGTAATCCTATGTGATCCTATGTAATCCTCTGCATTGTATATTAAACACCTATTGACCGAGCGGGAGGTCTTTACGGCAAAATTATACTGCCCGCGGTCTTTCAGTACAGACCAGAGGGAGTGGTCTTACAGTACAGTACAGTACAGTACAGTACAGTACAGTACAGTACAGTACACAGTACACATAGTACACAATATAGTGTGGTACACAGTACAGTATAGTACAGTAGCAATTTTTTTAAACTTTTCAGTTGTTTTGTAATGACCTGTCTTTATGGGTTTGTAAAGACCGTTCAGGAACCAATCAGATTGCAGAACAACTGCGTTAAGGCGCGCTCATGAGCAAACTGATATTTGGATATGTCATATGTTATGCGCATGCACAGAATTACAATTACATCGAGTTTTCACAAATATTCAGACTATTTTCGAGGAGAGTTTCGTGTGTCAATATAAAGCGGAGGTTAATTTTGGTATCAACTACTGAGTTGATTATTTCATGAATCATTGATAGCTCTGAGAGACAAGTAATTTCTTTCTTAGTGATTGATGGTAGAAACAGCAATAGACTTCCCCACTATTCTGTTCAGTGCAGGTACTGCACCCAAAAATTAAAACGTTTGGGCTATTTAGTTTCGGATGTCTTATGAAACAATTAAATTCAGACAACACAAAGCTCTCAGAGATATTGTCCACTGAAAATCTATTCAGTTTGGAAAATGAATGGACTATTACTTAATTCAAGTACAAAAGAACTAAAACTACGCTATAAAAGTTATAAAAACAGTAAGCGGGCGAGGGGTTGTTGCGTATACGTATACGTAGTTTTTTAAAAAATTTCAAACAATTTGCAGGGAAGGTCATGCGGTGTGTCTCCTTACTTATCTTGAGGTCATCTGAAATATTTTCAATTATGCGAATATTCTAAAAAATACAAATAACATAGGAATTAAAAACCGGGGTTATCTGAACAAGATTCTGCATGTCTACGAATAATACTCAACAAACTTAATATTTTAGCCTGCAATTTGGCCACAATACAATAAGATAGTTGACATGCATGGCCTGCCCGGTAGAGGCGAACATCGCGGAAAAAAACGGAGAGAAAAATTGCAAAAATACCAACAGTAAACATTTGAAAACCGCGAGAGGTTTTCAGGGTCGAAATTGTACGTTTTGTGATTGGATGTTTAAGAGGAGGAATGAAGAAACTGGAAGAACAGATAGTTAAACTGATAAAAGAAAAGTCTTGACAGCAGTGGGTAGTAAGTGGAATGCATAAAAAAAACTGTACTGAGGAGTGTGAAAATCTCAATGCTCTTGAGAGGGACATGCAGGACATACCTTGAGCATACGATCGTAAATAAATCTCGAGGCAGGGTTAGAAACTTCTTTGATAATGGCGTGTGGAGAAGCACGAATAATACCACGTCCTAGAAAACTAGAAACACGGGAGAAAATTGAACACAGTACCCCGGATATAACTGGAGGGATATCTTGTCCTCTAGTGGACCATTTAGGAATCATAAGACCATTGAGTTTCCTTGTATGTTTCGCGTTGCACGTTATACGGAATTAATAATGAATAAATCGAGAAAGCCTCAAAGTAAATAAATAAAATAGTAAATAAAAAATAAAATTAAAAAAATAAAAAATAAAAAAATAAAATTTTTATTACTTTCTATAAGAAATTTAATACAAGATGGCAAGAAAAATACAAACAATAGTTGACTAGAAAATAACACAATTATAATTCCAGAAATCAATTGAGAAGATAATGTTTAAGTTTATAATTGAAAACAGATCTAAGTGAATTAAAATATTTTGGACCTGTATTTCTCAAACTCATTAATAATTCATGAGCCAATTAGCCAATGAAATCACTTTATTTTATCACATGACTGAGGCTGGATACTCGAGTAAAACACGTAAAAATCATATAACATGTACCATCACAGTTATTAGATCAAACCCGGTTTTGATCTAATTGCTGAGATCTTAATTAATAATTCATTTTTTGGAGAACGAAACGACCTGCCTCCGTCTTCGCTCATCCTCAACTGAACAGAGTCTGTTAATTTTCTGAATACATTTTACACACCCTCGTGAGTTCAGTCCCTTATATTGGTTTTACATTGAGGAATGCAGAAGGAGTTGGTATTACGTGTATATTATAGTTGTATATTATATTAAAAACATTGTATACATTCTTAAAACATTATCTAGATTATTTCTACGAATAATCTTACCAGTGGAGGGCCTCGTTCGAATCTTTTCGAAGCAAATCAACTTCTCTTTCTTTATTTTCATATCTATACAGCCATAATAACAAACGAACCAATTATAAATCTTGTTTGAAAAAAAGAGTTCAAAAATCAAAACCTTATCCGGTCCTTGCATTCTTACCTCCAACCCCCGCAGTCTTGCATCATACTTGTGTATGTCTCGGCTAGTTCGGGGACGTGTGATGCCATAGAGATCTTTGAAAAGTGAAAAAGAAAACAAAATTAGATATCTTTGCAAGCATACTTGTCGCCTTTTTGTTATGGAAAAACCAAACGAGTTCTTTTTGCTCAACACATTGTTGTACCTCTCTTAATATTTCATCAACTGCGTCGTCTCCTATCTTCATATAATTAGACGCTTCTGAAACAAATAAACAAACATACTTTAGTTGTAAAAAATATAAAACAAAACATGATCCGAAAACGATCAAAATCAAAAATACTGTATTTTTTGCCTATCACAAAAGAGGTTTATGAATGAATGTACAGGTACAGAGATTCCAACCATTAGCGCAATACGTATTATACTTTTATTAATCGTCGCAATGGTGGAACCAGGCGGGAATCGTAGATTAATGCCCAGCAAATAGGTTTAAAATGAGCCATAACAAAATAACAACATTTTTAAAAGAGCCATATTAAACATTTAAAAAAAATTTTCTTTTGAAAATTATGTTATTTTTTAAAGCTATTTGCCGGGCATTAATATTCCTAACTAGACTACTTTTATTAAAGTGTTGACCAACATGAATCAAACTCAGTACAGTGGTACGAGAGCTTTGAAACAAAGGAAAAGACCAGTTGGTCACTCGCAAAAGTGGTCGCGGGTACATTTACGAGAGCTTATACAATTCAAACGTGGTTTCAAAATAACAATAAAACTTTATTTTTTAAACTTAAGACTCTCAGCTAAAGTCTTTGTTCTATAAAGATATTCGTCTTTATGCAATTTTGTGCACGGTCACTGAACCTATTGTATTTTAGTATAATGAAGCAATCATCCAATAGAATCGTTTGGGTTTAATCGCTCAACCGTGTTGTTTAAATATTAATAAACCTAAAACAAAGGATGTGCACGGTGTAAGGTACGGTTCAACATCAAAACGTAGCTCATTATAGTCGCTTTGACGTTTCCCGAGTTTCCAGACCATATCTCGATTGACTATGCTTCCACAGAGGCTTTAGCCAAGGGCGGACTCCCGGCAATGCGGTAGAGGGGGTAATGGGTTGGGATAGGGAATGCAGTAGAGAATAATGGAATAAGGAAAACAGCCTCTGTGGAGGAGAGAGAACTTAAAATAAATGACTAGAGGCTAGAGCTGGTCGTTTACGAGGGCGGTCGCAAGGAGAGCTTCGACTGTAATTCACTTTGTCTTTTTTTAACTCGTATCTTGAGTTTTCGAATAGTTTTCTTTTGTTTACTTTAGTTGTATTTTCACTTACTTATTGGTGATTCCAACACAACGAAAGTCTCTCTTCTGTTTAACAAGAGAAAAAGCAATTATGTATAATTAAATATATTATATTAAATCATATATATAATAAATTATAATAAATATATTATAATATATATATTATAATAATAAATTATAATAAATAAATAACATTACTTTAAATTAATAAATTATAATTACTTTTAAATTTCCTTCCTTATTTATTTCCTTATAAATGATGTATGAACATCATTTATAAAACTGTAAAACATCAACCTTTTTAAAGTAGTGATGCACCGGAACCGGAATTGAAATAAGTTTTTCTATGAATTTGAACCAGTAGGCATGAGATAATCCCAAACTCACCTGAGTCGCGCAAGATATTGGTCTGCTTTTTCCCGTAGCACTTTCCTCATTCCTCCTATTTCCCTTTCTTTCTCCTTCGCTCGTCGTTGTAGCTCCTCCAACGCTCCTTTAAACTGCTCCTGACTTGACTCCGCTTGTAACTCCATTTGAAGTTTAGCGTTCTTAATCTGTTCCTCGATGTCTCGACGTTCCCCAATTTTCCTCGTCAGCTCCTTGTCCACACTACCAATATGCTCCTGTGCCTTCACTAAGCTCGACGACTCCAACTCAAAATACTCGACTGTGGATTCCTCCCCTTGCCGTTCCGCCAACAGTTGCATTGCCTGGATCTTTCCAATCAATTCCTTCTGTTCCCTCTCTCGTTTACTCTGCACTTCTTGACTTTTAGCAATAAATTTGTCCTCTTCGTCATGCAATATTCTTCTTTCTTTTTCACTCTCCCCGAGATCCATTTGCAGGTGGTGAACTTGTACTTTTTTATCAACAATCTGTGATTGTAACGAGTTCCTCTCCAAACCTGGCGAGCAACATCTCACAAACTGTGCTACCCTCTCCTTGATCTCGCCCATCTTCGGCTCATTCTCCTCGCCAATTTTCTCCAACCCCTCGTTGACTAGAACTTCCAAAGCCCTCTGATGCTCTAAATGTTTACCCAACAACACCTCTCTATCGCTTTCGATCTTCTCGAGTTCAGCGTCTCGTTCCGCGTTAACACTGTTCACCATGTCACCAAGTTGTTCCCCAAAACGTTGCTGACACTCGACGAACCTCTTCCTCACATCGACCATTTCACACTTGCTTTTCCCCACGTTGTCTTCACAGGTTTTCAACATTCGATCCCTTTCACAAAGTTCCTCTTCCGTTGCAAGTAACTTTTCTTTATTCTTTTCATTATCGCTCTCCAAAGCGTGAATGTTTTTCGTTAGAACTTTAACGGCTTGGACATTCTCAGACTGAACATCCTCCTCCATCTCATCATCTTCCTCTCGACAAAGTTGATACTCTAACCACTCCAGTTCTAGTATTTCACCGACAAACGTGCCAATGCCTTTCTCTAATTTCTCCACACATTTATAAACCTCATTCTCTTTATCTTCGTAATCGTTCCTTGAACATTCCAGTTCCTTTAGATGTGCTTCGAGAACATCCTGGAGATGTTTCTTCTCATCTTCAATGTCTTCATAACGATGCTGTCTATCCTCTTCGCTCCTCATTTTCTCAGTTTTTAACCGCGTTTCAGCTTCCTCCAAAGTTTTTCTCTTCTCGGCTTCGACTTCCATCAATTTCATTTCGTATTGATCCAACTTCATCCAAGACATTTTAAGCTGCTCGTAGAACGACTCTTTGTATTTCTCGAAGTCACTTCTCGAGCCATCCATGATCTCTTTATTCGTAAATTTAAACTTGCCAAAAACGTCTTCCATTTGCTGCGTAAGCTCCAAGCGAATATCCTGTTTTTCGTCCGACAGTTGTTCCCTGAGCGTCTGTAGATCTTTCTGGTGTTGTTGAAGCAACGTCTCGTTGTTCTTCTGAAGTTCCGAGAACGCCATAGCCTGGCTTTCAATTTCTTTCTCCTTCTCTTCAAGTGCCACTTTGTTCCTAGTTTCTGCTTCAAATCTCTCGATTTCAGATTTCTTATATTTGGCTAAGAGATCTTCCACTTGTTGCCTTAAAAAATATTAAGATGGTTAGGATAAGGTGTGTGAAGTTGATCGTTCAGGTTGTTGTAGTCTTGAGAAAGACTATTGTTGGTGACTGTTCACCAACAATAGTCTTTCGCAAGACTACAACAACCTGGACGATCAACTTCACACATCTAATGATACTCCTAGGTTCAAACCATTTACTTTGTTAGGATAACGGGGACGGCAAAGGATGTCCTACAAATCATGGGACTCACTTTAACTCATTCATCCTCGTCTTCTCAAATTCGCAGTCTTCGCTCGACTCGCACATATCCAATTCCACGCTAAAAAGATAATATTAAATAATTGAATAAAGATAATTTTAAAAAGTAGGATTAGCTTAATCCAGGATTAGCGATAATCCTTTGAACAACCCGCCCCAGGCCTATAAAAAGCACAATTACGACAGTTACTTAGAGGTACTCAAGTCAATATACTACATCCAGAGTTTATATGAAAGATCTTACTGACTTTCCAAAGTTTCAGCATTCAAATCAATTTAGTTAAGAAGATATGGCTAGTTGAAGTTGGAGAGTTTGTCCAATTTCGACGCCATATTTGTTTCTCAAATATGACGTCACTGAGTACTTCTATCTCGTATTATGCCTGCATGAGGAACTAAATAATTTATTTCGACTAATTTTCGTCCAAAGAGCATTCACAACAGCTATCAAAACAACTCCAGTGCCGATAAAGAAGCACTCGTGACGTCATATTTTCAAAACCAATATGGCGTCAAAATCTTCAAATATTCAACTTCAACTAGCCATATCTTCTTAACTGAATTGATAGGAATGCTGAAACTTTGGGAATAAACTAAAGTCAGTAAGATCTTTCATATGAACTACATTTGTATTTTGGCTGGAGTATCAGTTCAAAATAGTTTTACGTTAGTTGTGTCAAAATATGCTTGCTTGCAGCTTAATATAAAGGAAGATATAATACACAAAGAGGAAATTTAGTTATATATTCACCCAGATTCGTCAGTCACCGGAGACAAAGTTTGATCTCTTAAACCTGTCTCTAGTTTCACTGGTGTCGAAGACTTCTGCTAAAAATAAAAAAGAACATAATTTGCCCCTTGTCGCATATACTGATCGATTTAACAAATAGATTCCATTTTGCCGTTGTCTGTTCAGTTATAGATGCACAGATGACATCAGAACGTTGGTAAGAACAAAAAAGTGGCCCACGAGACGATAGTCGAGTGGGTCACTGACGTTCTTACCACGTTCTGACGTCCTCTGTGTATCTATAACTGAACAGACAACAAAAAATGGAATCTATTTGTTTTATACAATCAAAAACATCCCCAAAGGTTTATCAAAGCTGTTGGGGCATGAAAAAAGAAAAACACAGCTGCTGACGTGATTTGACGCCATCCATGTATGGAAGTATAGTGTAGTTAGTTACCAATGCTCCGGCAGAGAAGATCACGGATTTGCGTTTTTCTCTCAAAAATGACGCCTCTTCTGGAAAATTGAATTTTAATCGAATGTCTTGACCAAGCAAAATTACGTCACCTAAAAATAAGAAACATGGTTGCATTGCAGTAGGTTTTCATTATGAATTATGAAACGCGGCTTTCAAATTTCGCTCACCCTAAATTCCAACCTCGTACCCAGGCTTTTCACACGCTCGGCGGACTCGCTGAGCGTGTGAAAATCCTGGGTACGAGGTTGCCCTAAATTCAAGGCCGAAAAGGAGGCTTTGGAAAGCAGTGGAAAATGAAAAACTCTAACCACTTCAATGAATTTCAAACTAATTTCGGTTACCACTTTATGTTTGGATCACAAAATGGTTTTGGACAAAATTTTGGTTAGGATTATAGTTGTGTTGGGGACAGGCTTACATGAATTAACCAGCTTTAGCCATACATGAAGTACCTACCGTAATTTCAAACTACCGCTGATGCTGACAACATTCTCTCTTTTATAAAATGTCATAAAAATTATGAAGGATTCAAGGACTTTCAAGCACTTCTATTTTCAAGTCCTTGAATTTTCTTTTTTTCAAATTATGTGTGCGCTTTCCACAATGAACATCAAGAAAGAAATGTACAGAAAGAAATGTTGAGAAATTCCACAAATGCGCAGTATAGACTGTTATTCATAAACAAACTTATTTTAAAAAGAAAATGTAAAATGCTCGTTCACCTTGCGAGAGTTTTATCGATTCATTAACAGGTTTCTGGTTGACTTGACACGCTCCATTTCTGGGAATCAACATAACTTTTGAATTCTGGTACGCCATAACACAATGTTCGTTCTTAATATCTTCTTTATCAAACACTAAACATAGAAATACTCAGGTATTGTATTGTTTTCATCATCCCATGGTACAGTTTAACATAAACAATGTTATTGAAAAAGTGTTGTTGTCCTCCGTAACAATACCTAAGTCTTGTTCTACAGGAGCATTCATGTTTCCAATCAAATTATCACCTTCCTAAACGAAATATACACAATACTTAAAGTGCCCCTATAACCTCAAATTTTTTATTGTCTTATTTGGAAGAACTTTTAAAATGATAAAGTAACTTCTTTTGAAGATTTTCGTTTTTTCGCTTTCTTTTTGAGATATATCAGTTTGTTTGATGTAATAGATCAAACACGAGAAAGAGTGTTTCATCCGATATCCAGTCCCCGAGAAGTAGGTTGAAAAACGAGGCGATAGCCGAGTTTTTTAACCGAATTCGAGGTGACTGGATAGAGGATGGAACATTTTGATATTACATCTCGAACGAATCATTCAGTATTTAAAGAGAAATTTGAGGTGGAAATTGTCAAAATCCTATGCTAATTAAGACCAGGTATCCAGTTGTCCGTCTCGGTAATGATTTCCTTTGTTTTCGACTCATGAATTATTAATGAATTTGAGATATAAACGTCACACATGCATAATGAGTTATCAGAGGTTATATATCTTTGCGTTCATCAAATAAAAACACTAAAGTGTGAATAACACCGTGTGCGTGTTTCTCCCACAACTGACAACACCAAACTTCTCGATTTTAAAGGATTTCGTTCGAGAATGAAAGAGACACGCATTTCTCCAATAAGTCATTGTGCATGTGTGACGGACATTTTGCATATCAAACAAACTGATATATCTCAAAAAAGAAAGCGAAGAAACGAAAATCTTCAAAAGAAGGTACTTTATCATTTTAAAAGTTCTTCCAAATAAGACAATAACATTTTTTGAGGTTACGGGCACTTTATTTTAGCTATTTATGCTGGTGTCTTACGTACATTCAAACTAAATATCGTAATACTGGTGTTGAGTACATCATCATCTAACAACACAAGGTGTGGTGGATCCATATCGATACGCAGGGTCGAGCGGTTTTTATGAAGCCCCAGATCACTTTCCTAAAAAAGATACGTTTCATATAAAAATAGGTACGCAATGCGTACATGTGACTGCCGCTATTAAGGATAGAACATGTAGATTTAAGAAGCAATGCATGAAAAGCACACAGAAATTTAATAGTTATTTTAAATCACGTTATACATGTGTTGCTAATTTGAACATGGCACATACTATACATACATTTTTTATACGGGCTGTTTTCAAAAGATAACCTGATAATAAACATGCCCCCAAGTTTCATTTGAAGTGAACTTGTAAAGTTCAGATTATTGCACATGTAAATAAAACATCTGTGGCTGGTTATCTAAATTAACCCTGGATAGCTTATCCGGTGGATAAGTTCTAACTAGAGAAGTAGAGAACCACTGTAGTGGTGTTTTTAACAACCCAATTTAACTTTTATGCACTGAACAGCTCAACAGCAATATCACCTACATAAGTCACTATTCATGAGTGGTTAAAAACTAAATTAGGTTGTTCAAAGGACGATTAGTACTATTCTTTAGGAAGAAAATAATCACAGTATTATTTAGGGTGCAGGGGTAGAATTAGCGAAGTAAAAGTCTTCTGTGGGTTTTCAAAGTTTCAGTTATCTTCATCTTGAGCTTACCTCAATAATGTGTAAAGTGTCCCTCCATTTATCTGTCCAATTTCGTAAATGTCTTTCCATCTTACTCTCTGTTCCTTCCAATAATTTTTGCGCATGGTCTATGCTACTGTGTATCTATGTATATCATTAAATTAGTTAGATAATAACAAGAAAAAATCTGTGTGTGAAGTTGATCGTCCAGGTTGTTGTAGTCTTGTGAAAGGCTATTGTTGGTGACTGACGTTTCGACGGCCTCAGCGGCGGTCATCTTCAGAGTCAAGTAAAGCGTATTGTTTGTCGGTAGGTCTATTGTTTGTTGGTGCGAAGAAGAAGTCTTTTGATGGTGTCGGTAATTGTTGTGATCTGTCCAACTTTCTGATGTAAGTTGCTGTTTGTAGTTTGTGTTAAAGGCGATACATTCAGCCGAGTGGCAGTCAATATCATGTTTTGTTTGTACGTGGTGTTCAGCTATGTAATTAGTCATGACCGTTTCTAGTAGCTCGTTTGTGTTCAGCTAGTCTAATTTTTTAGGTTTCTGCCGGTTTCATCAATATAAGTGCATGTCCTGGCAGTCGGCGCATTTGATCTTGTAAACTGCACCTTCACACATCTAATGATACTCCTATAGGTTCAAACCATTTACTTTACGAAAAAATCTTATATGTACGCTCAGCTAGGAAAACAACATACTCTGCACACACACACATTCTCAACTTGTCATAAAGTCCGTCTGCACACATCCCTTATCAATCCAAGGTTCCAGATTCATTTTTCTAGTTTTTTGTACCAGTTTATATTGCGACATACCTGTCTCTGATCTCCTGCTATGATTGACTTCAGTCGTTCAATTTCTGTTTTCAATTCACGAATGAGTTTAACATTGGGATCCTGGGGAAGAAATTGGTATAGCTTTATGTAACTCTGGTTTATATCTTTAACCGTATAACTTTAACTGTATAGCTTTAAGCCTATAGCTTTAACTTATATATCTACTGAAATAACAAATAATTTCACAACGTAACCAGGTGATAAATCAGACATAGTTTGACGCTACAGACACTAGATTGGAAACGTTGGGTCATGGACACTAACTTTTAAAGTTACGTTCAAAAATTTTTTAAACCAGAGTAGCGTCAAACTATGTCTGATTTACTGAGATCTTTATCTAAATTGGCGTGACAGTCGACAGGCACTGCAATACTATCGTCCCTACTTTTCAGTATACTTTTCTTGTACAGTAGTAAATGCCTCGCCCTCTTCGTTAACAAGTGTAAAGTAGACAAGTATATAGTTACAATGACATACCTCATTTACTGTTGGTGCATTGATAATATTTTTAGCTCTGTCGGCGTAACGTAATGTACTTAAAGTTTCTCCGTAACTCGTGTCCGATGGAGATATTGCTTTGGGAAAAGATAGAAAGAACTAGTCAATCATTACTTCAATCATTAAATTTACAACATTGTCATCAATATAAAAATAACAAAGAGGAAAGTACTGTTAAAAGTCCAAGTACGGAGTACCTGACGATGGAGTAAGACTCACGAAACACCGAACTTTTCAAAAAGTTTTCAAAAACAAAATTAAAATATTCTAAGGGAGACTCAGAGAAAATTTGATATTAACAATTTTAAACATTGCCGTTGAAGTGCCTATTTCACGTTTGGGGATTTTACATATTCATAATATTTGGGTCTTCCTGAGCAAAATCATAATATATCTTGTCAGCCGAAAATTTCATCTTCATGGACTTTTCTGCTGTTAAAGTTATCGGATGTGATGTCACAAGAGGCATTTTTGTGGCAAGTAACAAAAGAAAACTGGTTTGGAATGCCTCTTGTGACATCACATCCCGTAACTTTGACAGCGAAAAACTCCATGAAGATGACATTTTCGGCTGACAAGATATATTATGATTTCGCCCAGGAAGACCTAAATATCACGGATATGTAAAATCCCCAAACGTGAGATAGGCAGTTTAAGTATTTGAATAACATATCTTAACTTATGTCTGTGCTCAGTCTTTATACCAAAATCACATGTCATAATCCAAATCACATTACCGTATTTTCCGGGCGATTCCTATAACGAACCGCGCACCGCGTCCTATAACGCGCAGCAATTTTAGTAGATCAACAGATAACGTGTGCGTAATCGGCCAGAAATATGGTATATCACTATTATTATATACCTGCTATCATGATGGTTTTCGAGTTCCCTCCTAAGCTATCTTTCAACAACCATGTCAAAATCGAGTCGCGATACGGAATAAACAACTTTCTCTGGGTTGGATCTGTTTGGCAAGACCTTTCAGCTGCAGCAAATAAGAATTTCAAACACTGCATGTAATCTTACACCAATTAAATCCATTATTCCTTTAAATCTTAGTGTAAATTGTAAACTACATGTACAGGAAAAATTGGAAAGAAAATCTTTCTTACCTAGAGTTGAGATGACAATACCAAGTGTTGTCAATGATTTATTAATGTTGCCACCTTCTTTCAAACGTTCTCCTGTTGCACCACTTTTTGACACACGCTCACTTTAAAAACAATAAACTCATTTAGTTTCACCGATTTTGGCAATTCATTTACATCTTACCTTTTAAAAAAGGTGGGTTATGTTGAGCTACAAGACAAAATTGACCCTAAGAGGGAATGTACTTCCGCACCTAACATAGTCACCAAAGGTACTGTCCTTACCGTTGCAAGACTGTGCATTCAATCTAACTTATAGCAATTAGCAATACATCAGTTCTTTATATGAATGAGATCTCTTTATTTTCAGTCTAAGCTAGAACATTATGTTCTCTGGATTTAAAGGACATTGGCAACAAAAATTAAGTTTGTTTAATGTGAAAGAACTTGTAAAATGATTTAAGAGTAACACCTTTTACAACTTTTCCATATTTTACTTCGTTTTTGAAATATTTCAGTTTGTTTGATATGTACAGTAAATGAGATAGTCTCTGACGTCAGGTGCAGGGTAGAGAATTTTCACTCATTAAAAAAGTCATATCTCAGTGATTGCTAAGTTTACAACTTTCATTATCATGAGTAGTTATTATACACACATTTTCAAGATTGAACTAATATTTTAATGAGTGAAAATTCTCTACCCTGCACCTAACGCCAGAGACCGTCTCATTTACATATTAAACAATCTGAAATATTTCAAAAACGAAGTAAAATACGGAAAAGTTGTAAAAGGTGTTTTGCGAGTTCTTTCATATTAGACAAACTTAATTTTTGTTGCCAATGTCCTTTAACCTTTAAGTACCAATAGTTTTGGTGGAGAGACTCGATTAGTAATTCATCAAACTATGTAAAGTTTTAGACATGTAGATGAATATGATATCATAAATTTCAGTACTGAAGAGGGGGAACACACCTTCCAGCTAAGTCTACTAAATTAATTTTGCTAGTAATTTCACTTGGAAGTCCAGCAACAAACTTGGCTTGAGTGAACTTTATTGTAAAAATGGCATGAGATCTGCTGCTCTGATCGTTCATCTTTGTCACTGCAGTTTTTCTGAAAGATATGTAAAAAACAATTAAACCTCTGGAAAATTAAAAGAACTATAAAGTGGGGCTGTTCAACTATCTATAATGCAGTAGAATCAAATATCTAAAAAGGTTGGTGTACATTTCGATCAAAGGCCCTATAACTCTCTGACGAAGGGCCTTCGCTCGAAACGTTAGACAACTTACAGTACACGCTATTTTGGCAGTACACCAACCTTCTTAGCCAAGTGAAAAGGTGGTAAACTGCCAAGATTTTTAGTGACGAAATACTGACATTTCAAGTGGAGTCCTTCATCAGAGTAACGTCAGTATTTCGTTACTAAAAATCTTGGCAGTTTACCACCTTTTCACTTTTCTATATATATACAAAACACTGCCTACGCAGCAGTCTACTTTTTCACCAACCTTCTTAAATATTTTATTTGTATTTCTACACTGCCTACGCAGCACAACACATTTTATGACTCAGTAGATAATATGGTTTGCAGGAAAAAAAGAAAAGAAGATTATAATAGGAATAGTAGAGTAGTTTCACAGCCAACCTTAGATAATTCCCTTGATTCAAAAAAGACTCAACTGTTGTATAGTCGGGAGCATCATACTTCGTAAGACCTAAAACAAAGTGAGGTTTTTAAAATGAAATTTGCAGGACATCCTTAGGACAGTGGCTTTGCCTGCATACAGGGCCACCGAGTCAAGATAAGCCCATGGGAAGGTGGGTATGTTATCGTCTTTCATGGGCTCCTAAATGCCCTAGAAGCTTCATTCTATTAGGATTTGTATGATGGTTATCGTTTCTGACCCCTTATTTGGCTTGGGCCCTGGGGCAGTTGCCCCGGTTAACCCCCCCTCTTGTCAGGGCTGCCTGTATAACATTCTACAACAAAATCAACCAACCTTGAACATAAGGTCCTTCTTTTGGATGTTCTCTCACTTTCAGTCTTACAGGAGGGATGTGCTTTGTATCAGGACTTGGTGACCGTAACAGATCCAACACTTGTTCATTATAGATCTCTAAATAGCTAATATTTGTAAGGTTAAAGTTAAAATAGGATGGAAAAGAGAATGCAGTGGGAGTGAGGAAAAGTGATGAAAGAAGAAGTGATGGATCCAGCTTGATCTGGTAGGGGGGTGCTCAGCGAGTGAAGTAAGATCAAGCCTGCAACAGGGGACACATGTGTCACATCCCACTGCAACAAGGTACTAGTCTGTAGTCTGTACTGAAGATTGAAGACTTGCTTGCAATTTGAATTGTGACAACTACTGTATTGTACGTTATCATGCTATTATCTTATTTTGTCTTTATTTTGTTTGACAATTGCCTTGCCAAATCCAAAAAAAATTGGATTTGACGAGGCAATTGGCATCGTCCTTACACCCCCTTCATGGCCAAGGCCAGGGGGTGCACACCCCCTGTAAATCCATCACTGGAAAGAAGAAGAGAGACCACTGTTACTGTACTCAGGAACAGAAATTGATTTTTGAAAACCAAGTACTGTACAGTACACAGATAGACAGTATAGATGAATACGGGAGTCAATTTGTCGGTTATGAGGTGCTTCCCATATGCACACAGATCGGCCCTAATGGATAAACATGATGCTCAGTGATAATTTGTTTTTTAAATAGTAATTTAATTTCCAATGAAATCCTATTTTTATTGGTTTGGCATATATGTAGGTGTTGAAAAGTAGTCTGACCCAGAGTATATGCCACATCAGACCATAAACAGATTGTCGACTGAAGGCAATTAACACTCCAATAGAGATCCAGAAACAAAATAGACAAAACAAGAAACCTGTAACTTAGCAATAAACTAGTTTTCTGAATCTAAAGTCATACCTTACTTCAACCCTACACGATTCTTGATTATTTGAATTGCTGGAAATATGACTGTACAAACCCTAGACAAATTATTGCAAAATTTAAGATAGATGAATATTTCTGATGGTTTTGAACACAAGGATAATTACACTATATTAATGCAATATTGAAAAACATTACCTCACATATCCTTGGGACTAATCCAGGGTCATCCTAAAAAAAGTTATGTTTATTGATTTGAAGCTACAGTAGCTATATACATGTACAGGATTATGCTAGAATGGCGATTATATAATAATTGACATGTCATTTCTGATTCGTATATGTGTCACAATTCTTATCTATGCACAACATTAATACATCTTGCATTGCACAGTATGCTTTAACTAATTTAACTAGTAAGTGGTCTTGCTGCACATAGCAATATCATTACACCAATTAAAAACTTCTTTTTTTTTTTATTTTAAAAATTCAGTATAGATACATATACTACATGAATAACAATAGCATAATATAAATACACTAGGCGAACACACTTGCCTTTTCACCCATCATAGTGTAGGTTTTGCCTGCCCCTGTTTGTCCATAAGCAAAGACACATGCATTGTAGCCCTCAAAAGCAGCATCTAATACCAACACACCCAAATCTTTAAATACCTTAACGACATATAACAACATTAGTCACAACAATATAATGCCAATATTGCAACAATATTACTTCCATCAGTTTTATGTATCAGTGACCAACAGTAGATTATATTCTTTATAGGAAAGTCTAATAACTTACAATGACATAGGCAAAATAGAGATAAAAAAATGGTCTTTTCTAGCTATACCCATAATTACCTGGACTTGGGATGTATAATGATGATCATTCGTATCAGCTGACCAGTAGGAATAATCATAAACAAACTTCTTTGACTTTTTTTTATTTTTCTCTTGATGCTGGCCACTATCCACATTGTAATACTATGAAAACAGAAAAAGTGATTACATTATATACAGTTAGTTTCATAATGTGTTGAAATATATATATTAGGATAGTTCAGTTATAAATCTATTTATCTATGAGTGTATAAGTTTAATTGACTTTGATTTCAATATCAAAAAGAATGCTGAAGTTCATAGCTACTGTATAATACATGCTACCATCAAGAATATCCCTTGAAGGAAGGGCCTTCGCTCGAAACGTTAGACAACTTACACACTATATCGGCAGTACACCAACTTAGATATTTGATTTCTACCCTCTTCTATGTGTGCAAACAAATTGCAGCAAATATCTAGCAAATAGTTTGACTGTTTTTAAGAATTTTTTACACTGACAAAACTTTCAATTTACATGTATTTTGCACAGGATATTCCTGAATATCACTTGAGTGGGGCATACCTGTTTAAATATTATTATAAATTAATTAATTTAAGCATATTTTATCATTTGGGATATCTTCCAAGGCTCCTTTATCTACAGTGTGTATAAAAAAAACTGAACGCTTAGAAAACGGTCTTACTAGTATACTCCTGGGAAATTAAAAACACGATCTTAATACACCTGGCAAAATAAGATAACTTGTAAACGTATGAAGGAGCATAACTGCAAAGAAACGTTAATATATTTAACATGTTGCTAAGGGTTCAGTTTTTTTTGATACACACTGTATTTAATTTAATTTCCTATACATATTATGCATTATTTCACCATCTGCCACAATTGTTTAACTTTATAGGCAGATGATCCCCTGAACGACTAGTCCTATTATGGTTAAGAAATTAGGAAAGTAATTAAGGATATTTCACCACAACCTGCTAACTAAGGAAACACGCGTCTAATAGAGAACATATAAACAATTTAACGGTAACACAAACAAGTTTTCGACCAACGCAACACGAAAGTGAAATTACTTGCCCACTATAAAGCCTTTGCAAGCATCTGGTTTACTGTGTTACGTATGACAATTTGTCATACACATATGACAATTTGTCATACACAGAACCCAACGAAAGGGCTTTGTTTATTGTTCTTTTACTGTATCTTGAAGTTATATATAATAAAAACACCTGTCGACATTACTAAATTTCACATCTCTTCCTTACAACTATTTTTAACCAGACAAATCGCGTTTTAGTGTTGTTGATTGATATACGAGTTACAGTAATCTAGTTAACACACTGACACCATTCCCTCGATCCACTTGATTTTAATATTTACTTCAAATGTAAATAAGAGGTAAGCATATCAGATGAGACGAACGGAGTCCCTTTCCTTCAGACACTTTTCATATATACACAAATAATAATATTAACTAACCCTTATTCTTTCAAGTGTCGTTTGCTTTCCTTCCATGCTGATAATGACATTGGAGTTTACATTCTTCTCCCTGAGAAAACAAAACATAAAACTAAGCCTACCAAACTTTATTTACTCAACATTAAACATAACTATTGAAATGAAGCTAATAATAAATTAGCAAAGAAACGGAGTGTATACCTTTGATTCAACGGACGAACTCTGACGGCGACTTTTACCGAGCTTGAGGAAGCCATGTTATTGTATATGGTGAGCAATGTTATATTTCCGTATTAAAACAAAACTAAACTCATGTCTTTCAGGTTTCTATACAGAATATGAAAGTGCAAAAAAAGCACAACACCTGTCAACTCAAGGAACAATAACGACTGTACCATATATAACCCCGAATATCATGCTGTAATATAATAATATATCATTCAACTTTGAATTATGCATAATTATTGAACAAAAGCTTTAATACACCTGACATATACCTGCTCTTATCACGTTTGTGATTCATACACACATGATAATCTTCCTCTCATCTTGGTGTTTTTGGCAAAGAGTTCGCGTGTTATAAACTACAAACCATTGAAGAACAAGCAATATCATGACCAACCGGAAAACGGATGTCACAAAAAAACAAAAGCACACCGGAAGTTGATTTGTCACTGTAGACTTCACTTTGTCACACCAGACTTCAATATGAACCATCAAAAGACATATTTGTTGTAATTTACGGGGTGGGAGGTCCGTATAGAAAAATATTGAATCAATTTATGTGTTGGTTTTCTATTTTCCAGTTAATAATAAAGCAAAATCACCGTTAAAAATTTCTACATTTAGGATGCGTGACCTCGTGCGTGACCGTGGTCAGATTCGCAAAAATCCGCTCGCTAATGATTAATAATATAAAAAATAAAAATAATCATACAAATGCGCAGAGAATAATACTTGCTCTTGGTCGTGAAGATGTGACATAATGCTGTATAATTGTTTATTAATTAGGCCTGTTTAAAATGTCCAAATGCACATGAGTTGAACCAATTTAATAATGCACATGAGTCACGAGCAAGAGTGTTGATGTTGTGTGCACGACTCTTGTTTACTTTAATATGGATTTATGGTTTTATGGTTCATGTGAAATTTGAAAGAAGCTTCACAGATATTTTCGACTTTAATGTTTCACAGTTTTTCGACATTTTCTCACCTGCTCTTTCCGACATTTATCTCTTGAAGCCATCGTTATTCACTTAGTTAGCTGGCAGATTGCGTGACATTTTCCAGACAGGGCTGAGAAAGGTCGTTCCTCACCGCTAGCTTGGTCTACTTGTACACCCAGCTCACAGCTAGCTCGGGATTGAAATATATAATGACAATGAAACAAAAGGGAATAATGCTGTTTGAATTGCAATCGTAAAAATAAAAATTCCCGCAAAACAGATCAAGAGATCATTAGAATAATAATAGAATATTTTAGTGTTTAATATTTTTGTCGCGCCACGCAAATTGGATAATTAGAATTCAATAGTAGAGTGCTGCGTAAAAAATTATTCACAAAAATGAATGACTAGAGGAGAGATACAGGTTGTTTATTTTGGACCACGTTGATAATATACATAAATTATAACTAAAAGTTTAATTAAAATTGACCCCCTTTGCCAAAGGATTTAGGTGCAGCATGCTGCAGAACAAAAGGCAGGAATTCAACAAAGAACGAAATAAACGCAAGAGCAAGCTCACAAATTCTATTTTTCGTAGCATCACTAGTTTTCTACGGGTAGCTGTTGAGGATACCTAACTATTTGTTGTCAGAAGTGCAAGGTACAATATCAGACATAGTTTGATGCTACTCTGGCTTTAAAACGTTTTTTGAATGCAACTTTAAAAGTAAAGTTACTGACTTACTGTCCATGACCCAACGTTTCGACACTCCAGTAGTCCAATCTAGTGTCTTCATCAGGGGTGATCGTTGTAAAGTTAGGACCCCTATTTATAATACCCTCATATAACCGATGATGACGTTATCTATTAACAAGATGCAAATAAGCTTCTGGTATTAATAGACCACCGTCATTGCGATTCAATGGGGCGTGGGCGCTATTGATATACCAAGCCTCCAGACAACGTCTCTGACGGTGCCGCGGATTAGTGATTAGCGATTAAAGTAGCGTTAAACTATGTCTGATTTATCATCTGGTTGCGTTGGGAAATTATTTGTTAAGGTACAATATGTAGAATCTGCCTTTACACAATTTGAAATTAGATTTCGTAACCAGCCATTCATTTTTATAATAGTCCACATTTTTTATCGGATTTTAGTTTTATCTTTATAGCATGACGTACTATGAAAGCAGCATGACTGATTCGCAAAGTGCTTCGGGAAGCTAAATACAGCTGGACAGCGCAATCACCATCACGTGATGTTAGCTTGTTCTTGCGTTTATTTCGTCTTTGTGGTAAATTTTAATTAAAATTTTGGCTGACGCGTTTCATAAGTATTCCGAATTCAAAACATAGTTCCTAACCCCAAACCTCTAAACCTAATACTAATCCTATCTATTACGATAATCCTACCGATAGTCTATGTGACGTCATTTGGGGATTTATATATGAAACCAAAATTTTCCAAAAAAATCACCCAAAATTTTAGTTATTATAAGTTATGTATATTATCAAGGTCAAGTTTTGATGTTATGAATGCATGCACCAACTTCTCACAGTAATAAAGGACAATAAGAAGTTCCCTGTCTTCAGCTCAATTTTCAAATTCTATACAAAACAACGAACTTGTTTGGCGAAGTCGTGGATGTAAACCTGAATATGCAAGTGCTTTTTGCTGTGAAAAAAATAATTTTCCCAACTTCCGTATAACAATGAACTTGTTCCCAGAGCCTTCGCCGCGCCTGACGACCGAGCGATCTGCGACTTTTTTGGCGGCAGGGAGTCGTAAAATTACAAATTAGGCATGCATGTCAAATTCAAGACAGGATTGAGAAGAAATTTCCCTACTTTCATGCGTTTTAATTTACAAAAGCAGTTCTTTAATGCAAGACAATGCCTTCATAAAGCTTTCTGAGATTTAGGAATCATTGTTTCTCGTGATTAAACGAGAGAGAAATATGAGTGGTCAGTGTGGAGAGATAATTCATCTCAACGTCGGAGGGAAAAGGTAAAAATACGTCTGCAATATTGCATTATAATTCACATTTTATTTGTATACCATTAAGGTAATGATAGGTTTTATAAATTGTGCTATTTACTTGGCCACAACACTAGAATTTAATATCACATTATCTGTTTGCACTTTAACTAAACATTTTCAATAAAACAGTGCATCATGGTTATTAAGGCCAAGAAAAAAAATACCTGGGTTTCGTATTTCATCCTGAAATAAATTAGGTAGGGTAGGTCGGTTTTTCTTTCTTTTTTTTTACTTTTTTTTCCAAACATTGCATGGACGAACAATAGGTTTTACCAAACCACACTGATCTTGAGGATGCTGCCTGGATAGACAGCCATGTTTACTATCCCAGGATGCAAATTAAGCTGCAACTTGTACCAAGGCTTTTCAAAATTTCAATAAAAAGATTAGGGTCGGTATTTTACTGGCCAAAAACTAGGTAGGGTCGGGAAACCGGAAACCAAGGTATTTTTTATTTTGGCCTGCCTAATCAAGATTATATTGAAAATAAATCCTTGATTCTCTGCAGTTATAATGGTCAAGTGTTTCCTCTTTTGAAACTTTATACTGCACAGATCAAGTATTTATTTTTAAAACAATTATACCACTCACTCTCGTTGTATATATGAGCTCATTGCCAACTCAACACTTTGTGCTTTATTGGCTATGAGTTCATACATGACTGGAGCTTATGATATAATTGTTTTATATATGATACAATGATCAGGGCCACCGAGAGACAAGACGGGCGCTGGGGGCATGTAATCTTGTGGGCCCCTAAATGCCTCAGATGTGGAGGTAGTTTATGGCAAATTCTGCATGGGCCCCGGATTTGCTTGGCGCCGTATTTGTGGGCCCCTAGATTATGGCCGGGCCCCTAGATTATGGCCGGGCCCCGGGGCAGTTGCCCCGGCTACCGTCCCCTCTCGGCGATCCTGACAATGATATGCATATGAAATATTATACATACTGAAAAATATGAAAATATCTAAATATATAATTATAAATAAAAATAAATATCTAAATATAAATATATATATGTTATTTACCGGCTGGGAGGTCCGTATTTTCCAGTACGGACCGACCAAAACGGTAAATAACGTGTTTATTTTTTTCGAGCAAACTCAATAAAAATTGCAATTTTTTGGCGCGAAAAGTTGCGAGAGGTCCGTACTGGTGTGATACGGACCTCATACTCAGCCAATCAAAAGGCTCTATTTTAGCAAAAAAAATCTCAAAAATAATAAATATAAATATCTGTTCTTGTAATATGCAGTATAATAATTATTATGGATGAACCAATCAAGATAAATCAATTTTACCAATCCGATAAATTCTGATACGATTTACAACCTGATCAGCCAATTTATTAGTACAAGTACTGTAGTTGCTGATATTTGTCAACAGGAATTCCCAACACTTGAATTTGCCATAAAACAATAGCAAAACATGTAACATTGTATGAAAAATGAAATACGATTGACAGAAGTCGGAAACAAAAAATGTTTCGCCAAACAAGAAATATGTGTTAAACATGATGCACCAGTTTCTTTGTGGAATCGCATTTTTTCTTAAAAAAGAAAATGAAATTTACAAGTATAAAACCCCTGAATATTATTTATTGGACCGCCGATATATATTGATGTGATTGGCTGATAACTGATCTGCCTGAAAGTTGCCGATTATCGGCTTCTACCAGGGTTGTAGCTAGACCAATTTTAGTGGTGGGCTCATGCCCATGGCGATGTGCCGACGGCCCGACGCGGAAGCAAGCACAGCAGGGCTAGTCCCAGGCCTATAACTCAGCGGTTTTCTAAGAATTAATGTTAATTTCAAAGAACACCGTGAAAAGAGTACTACGCATCTATTTTTGAACTAATGTGGAGTTTACATGAAAATTGTGATTAAATATGCGTTACAAATCACAAAATGACATAAAATACTTTATTTTCGAATGAAAAGCACTAAAATATTGACATATTTACTATTTGCGTTAGTGAATTCTGTGCTGGGCGGCAGGGCTGAGATCGACTAAGAGTGGTGGGCGCAAATCGTGAGTGGTGGGCGGGCCCGCCCACCGTAGCTACAACCCTGGCTTCTACCGATTAATTTCCGATCATTGGCTCATCATTAATAATTATGTGATATAAAAGTAATGTATAGTAATTCAAAAGTACTGTACTTCATATATTATGGTCTATTAATCTGTTTCTATGACAATATTTGATAGGTTTTCTACATCAACACAGACATTAATGTGGATTCCAGATTCGTTTTTCTCCAGGTTGGAACACCTCCCTTTTTCCTATAAATTATTATGGCTAAATGTGTAGAGATTTTTGTCTATATACCTGTACCTGTATATATATAATCTGTATCATTTCCTCAAATTGTGTTTCATTGATATTTTAGCTTACTTAGTGGAAGAATAGAGTCAATGAAAGATAAAACTGGAGCTGTAAGTATAAATGGAAATAATAATAAAAATTCCCTTTGTAAAAAAAGGGTTTTTGAGAAAATTGTAAACACTGTAATTGTTTAGTAGTTTTCAATTCATTTATTGGATCGTGGGAACTTTAGCTTGCATGATAATGTGCAGATTGCCAGATTCGCCAAAATGTGTGTGTGATGCCGTAATTGTATATATTATTCGTATTTTATTCGATCTATAATGGTATGTTAAACCTTTCCTAAACAAATATCTATATTGATTCTACTTACTTCTGTGAGTATGACGATCTCCTCATTTCAGCTACAATACATACTAAGGAATATCTCCGTTTTCTCGTGGTCCTACTTTACCGACTTAGACTACCTATGCACATAATACTGCATAAATTAACATTAATGTCAACAGGCCTATTATCTTGGATAATTTATGTCAATCTTAGTAATGTCAATGAAACACTTAAATATTGTATTATTGTTGTTTGGGAAATTTATTTATTGTTGTTTCTTCCCAAAGATTTTTATTGATCGTGATCCTGATGCTTTTGTCCCAATCTTGAATTTTTTGAGAACCAAAGAATTAGATATGAGGTACAGTACATTTACTTTGCAACAGTCAATTTGGAATTAATGGCATTACAATATATCTACATGTACAGTGTATCTACATTCTACATCTACTGTAGGTTTTCCATTTGCTCCATTCCTAATTCACTACATAATCATTATTATTAAATTTTATTTTTAACAGGGGATTAGATTTAAAAGTTGTTAAACATGAAGCTGAATACTATGGTATTGCCCCACTTGGTAAGTTTTTATAATACTGTAAAATATTTGTAACATGCTACACTTCACACTACTATATTGGCAGTACACCAGAGTATTGGAGCATATGTATTGTATTTGATTTGTATAGACCATCAGTTTGTTGAGAAAATATAAATGATTTCTCTTCTAGTAAAACGTCTTTCCCTTTGTGAAGATATCAGTTATTCAAAATGTGGAAATGTCTACTTTCATGGTTATCTAAATCATGCAGGTACAGTACTTTGGAAATTTCATTGTTAAGCCCCTTTGTTTAGCTTTTTATTCTCTGATTTGTTTTGATTTATCTGTTTGATTAGCCCTTCCCAAAATTCCTGTCACAACATATCATCAGCTTACTGAGGGTGACATTGTTGGTAGTTCATTGACTAACTGTGAGCAGTACAAAGGTTCCACAAGAGGAGTCATCAATAACTTGTCAGGTATGTATGTTCACCTTGAAGCATGTTGTAATATATGATAATTTATGAACACAGTAGAGATGGTGTCTGGAGACTCCATGAAGATGGAGATTGAAGGTTACAATGATGTACTGCTTTGATTGATATATGTAACTGCTTATGCAGCAGTCGCTATATATCTTCGGCATTCAGAAAGTTACAGGTTCAATCCTGAGGGTTTGAGCTTGACAATTGTCCATGTATTGTAATTGTATGTCTACTCCAAGCTCTTTTCACGGCGCGTTCACACAAAAATGGACGAAAACAACGTCGATTGATGTGCAAGTCTTATTGGTTTTCTACATGATTGCGTCATTGTTTTCATATTTGTACCATTAAATACTTCACATTAGCCACTACGCAGTAGATACATGTATGCCCAAGCGTACCTATTTTTTAACACATGTAATTCTTTGTCAGATCTTGATAGAGTTCAGCTTTTGACTGGTCACCATAACTGGCTTGCTGTTGCATACCCAAGATGTGTCTGTTGTTTTCAGTAAGTATATATTGCAGTCATCACAACAAATAGCTGTGTCTTTTTTAGTTAGGTGAATTACAGGATACTAAACGATAATTATAATGATTCTTGTCCAGGCTGACAGTTCATAAAGGCTGGGAACAAGTGTTTACTAGTAAATTTCTTGATGAAACAGTTGAACATCTTGCTCTCAATACCAGAGTTGTTGGACAATGGGGAGATAAACTTGTGGCTGCATCTTCAGGTATATGTCCTGATGAAAATCCTGTCAGAATTTTGAAAGATCCTGCAGGATGCTATCAGGATCCTGATTGTACAGGATTCTAGTAGGATCCTATCAGTAACCTGATTATAACAAGAACCTAGTAGGAATCTATCATTCTATCCAAGGATTTCTACTTAAATCAGTATAACACTGTAGTTACTTCAAATTGTAATTTTATCATTGATAATTGTACATATAGGTATAGGCAAGAATATCTGTACTGTACTCTACTCTACTGTACTGTACTCTACTCTACTCTACTCTACTCTACTCTACTCTACTCTACTCTACTCTACTCTACTCTACTCTACTCTACTCTATACTCTACTGTACTTTACTATATTGCACAGTACTGTACTGTGCTGTACTGTACATTTTATAATTATTAATAACATTAAAGTGCTGGAATACTAAAAATGCATATTCATGTTTCAATAGGAAGTGGTTTTCATCTTTGGAACTGTACACAGAGCTCTGAAATTGGTAAGGAATTCTTCATCTAAGTTTTTAAAAATATTAATTTGTACTCATGACATATTTTAATGTTATTTCCAACTGAAGCATGCTATTGTAATTCTAACAAAGCTCAAGGTTATAATATAATATACAACTAATGTTTTTATTAATTTATTTCTTTATTTATTCATAGTTAGTACTGCTATATTTTCTATTCTTGCTTTAGGTAAATTCGACCTTGGTATCCAGATTGACGGCTTATTCTTTGTCGGTAGTCAAGTTGTGGCTATCAGTTACACAGGAAAAGTTGGAATATGGAATTCTCGAATGCCAAGACATTGGCAGGTGAATACTTTTTGATATTCATTGGATACTTTTTGACCACTTGATTTCAATACCGGGATAACACAATAAACATATCAGCAGCTACATAAGGATACCATTCCATATTGCACAATCCCCTTGGGCCTTGACATTAGCATGCAATCATGTGCAACGAAGCACATCAATATTTCCATTTTTTCTATGGTTCCAAAGGTTCAAGAAGTTATTCCAATATCCAGTTATGACACAGGTGGTACTTTACTTCTTCTTGGTTGTAGTAATGGATCAATTTATTATATTGGTATGTAAAATGTATTAATATGTAACAATATCAAGGTCCGAATGAATTAGCGCTTCGCAAATTGCAAAGCGATTTTGAAAATTTCGAAAATCTGCGAAGTGATTTTTCTGAGAATTGCGAAGCTGATTTTAAGTGATGTACATTTAAACATCAATTACAAGACATAATGATGTTACTCTACGTTGTAAGACGTTACGCTACGTTGTAATACGTTACGCTACGTTGTAATACGTTACGCTACGTTGTAATACGTTACGCTACGTTGTACGACGTTACGCTACGTTGTAAGACGTTACGCTACGTTGTAAGACGTTACGCTACGTTGTAAGGCGTTGCGCTACGTTATAAGATGTTACGCTACGTTGTAAGACGTTACGCAACGTTGTAAGACGCTACGCTACGTTGTAAGACGCTACGCTACGTTGTAAGACGTTACGCTACGTTGTAAGACGTTACGCTACGTTGTAAGACGTTACGCTACGTTGTAAGACGTTACGCTACGTTATAAGACGTTACGCAACGTTGTACGACGCTACGTACGAAGACAATACACAATGTTAGGAGATGTTACACTACGTTGTACACTAAAGAAAAATGCGAAGCTGTTTTGGAGCGCTAATTCGGACCCTGATGTATCTTTGATTAATATTAATTAAGTGTACCAGAATGTCTGCAACATGGTCAGTTGCAGGTAATGGTCATATTGCTGCTCTAAAACTGGACTTGTCATTTGTTATTACTACCAGTATTTTTTTTCTGTAGACATGGAGAAATTTCCATTGCGAATGAAGGACAATGATTTACTAGTTACTGAGCTTTACAGAGACCCTAGATGTGAAAAAGTAACAGCGTTAAGTGTTTATCTCACTCCAAAATCATGTAAGTACAGAATTACTGTTAACTGGCCATAGAAGTGAAGTGGAAATTCATTACCTCGCATTAACAAATCAGTTTGGTGACATTGTTAAAGGGGCTATGTCACGATTTGCCTGGTTACTCAGCCAGCACTAATTTCAGCCTCTTGTTCAAGATAGTATACGGCAATCATGGCCTTCCAGCTCCTTCTCGTTTCCCACCACGATTAGACATTAAATTGTCATTACCCTTTACTTATAACTCGTCCAAAAATAACCCACCAACATGAAAATAACAAATACTAATCGAATAAATCGTTTAGCTTTCGCTTCGCTTTGATTTTGGATTCCGAATCAAAAATCAAAAAGTACGCTTAACTGAGTAACCAGGCAGATCGTGACATAGCCCCTTTAAACAACGTCTTGATTGGTTAAAAACTCATAATCCTTTTGGTTTGTCAAAAATCAACAAACTTCATAAATGCAACTTGTCGATGTGATAAAATGAATCACATCTTTTTTAAAAACTTCTGTTTCCACAACAGTAACTTTATAACTGAATTAAACAGTCCACAACAGTAACTATATAACTGGTTTAAAGTGCCCATAACCTCAAAATGTTTTATTGTCTTGTTTGGAAGAACTTTTAAAATGATAAAGTAACTTCTTTTGAAGATTTTCGTTTCTTTGCTTTCTTTTTGAGATATATCTGAGTTTGTTTGATATGCAAATGTTTGGAATTTCGTCACACATGCATAATGACTTATTGGAGAAATTTGTATATCTCTTTCATTCTCGAACGAAATCCTTTAAAATCAAGAAGTTTGGTGTTGTGGGAGAAACGCACACACGTGTTATTCACACTTTAATGTTTTTATTTCATGAACGCAAAGATATATAACATTCTCTGATAACTCATTATGCATGTGTGACGAAATTCCAGATATTTGCATATCAAACAAACTGATATATCTCAAAAAGAAAGCGAAGAAGTGAAAATCTTCAAAAGAAGTTACTTTATCATTTTAAAAGTTCTTCCAAATAAGACAATAAAAAATTTTGAGGTTAGGGGCACTTTAAACAGTCCTGTTATTTCTAATAATGTAGTTTAATTTGCCTTGTACATACAGTACTGTATGTTTTTCACCAGTGCATCAATATCCTTTCAAATTTTTCATATATTAATGTTGTACAGTATACCTGTAACAGTGTACTATATGTTTGTTTAGAACCACTCTATATCTTTTCAGCTATTAGTGGTGGAAACTGGATTGAAATAGCTTATGGTACTGAGTCAGGAGTGGTGAGAATCATTGTCCAGCATCCAGAAACTGTGTATGCTGCTGGGCATGGTCCACAACTTTTTCAAACATTTACAGTCCACCGTTCACCTATCATTAAAGTGATGTTGAGTGAAAAACACTTGATTTCAGGTACTGTACTTCATGTCACCTCCCCAATAATCTCTCACCTTGCCTCTGTCATTGCTCTTTTATTATTGAAACATCTTTTTATCTTCAGTTTGTTCTGATTATAATCATGTGCGAACATGGAACGTGACCAGATTCCGTGGGATGTTATCTACTCAACCAGGATCAACTCCCCTGGCATCTTTCAAAGTTGTTTCGCTGGAACACTCAGAACCCCATCCAAGCTGTGCATCTGGAAATATGTTGGGTAGGGTCACAGCTACTGTATACTGAATATACAACTTCATAAATTCTATACATACCTGTATATATACATACATACTTTATTCATACTCCCCTATGGTCAGTAATGATGTTTTTAGCTCGAACGTGGTCAAGTCGAAGGTATGTCAAAGGTGCCGCAGGCTGCCACCATACGACCCATGTCTGACCAGAGCACAGCTAACATTTAAGATTCTAAGTGTTGATTTTACTGAGGGAGGAAAACTGGAGACCCCAGAGGAAAACCCTTGAAGCACGGTAGCTATTATTATAACTCTACTCACGTGAGTTCAAGCTCGTGAATCAGCACAAGATTATTCCCAGATGGTCACCCATCCAAGTACTAACCCCAACCGACTGGGCTTGACTTAGCGGTGAGTGGCACTAGCGCCCTAATAGCACACGCCCTAATAGCACATGCCACCATGCTTCACACACTGGTAGTAAGGGACTAGTCTAGTCACACTAACCACATCAGTACAAAAATCAGTACTTAAACTATAAAATAACAGCGATCAGAAACATCAGTAGCTACGCTACTTTCTTAGGTCCTTTTGGTGAACGCGATGATCAACAGATATTTATGCAGAAAGTTGTACCTGATGCAGATCATTTGTTTGTCAGACTGGTGTCGACTGGAAAACGGTTTGTTAAAGCATTGCAATTCATTCCTGATTAATGAATTATAAAGTATATATTTCTCCTCATGTTTATTGCAAATACCAATTACTGTGTGAAAGTAAAATGTTCTCTCGACATTGTAGAATTTGCACGATCTGTTCTGTGGATGGTAGTAAGATTATGGCTTACTGTGTTAATGAATGTGATGGCTCAAGTGGAATGGGGTCCAGGCCTCGACGCTATCTCTTCACTGGACATTCTAATGGTTGCATTCAGGTAATCTTCCAGTGGTAATATTTTAATTATTTAATACCATTTCAATAGCTCTTGGTCGGTGATTTAAATTTTAAAGATCAAAACAACTATCAGGGTAAAAGGATTAAATGGTTCTTGTGCACCTGTAAAATATTTTGTCATACCTTTAGATGTGGGATTTATCTTCGGCTTTGCAACAAGCCAGCAAACAGCCAGGTGAGTCAAACAATTTTTGTTTATTTATTTGTCTGTGATGATCTGTCGACCATACCAGCAATAATTACTCACCTTTACATCCATTTGTTCTAGACAATGCATCAATGGGTGGCCCCACCCAGGACGAACTCCTACAAGTCTTGGAACATTGTGACCTGAGCAACTCCCGTTGCACAACACCAAATGTTTCCCCAGCTGCATCCTTGTATAATGCATCAAGTGTTACTCGGTTCAAGTCAGCTACATCTCTATACGAGACACAGCTTGCAAATAGTATAGAAGAGGAAAGCGAGTTAGATGTAGTTATAAATGAAATACAAGAAGATATTTATCATGGAAGACAAGATGGGGAGGAAGACACAACTGCACAACAGAATCAGCCTACTTATTTTGTTTCACAATGCTAATTAATTTTGTACACGAATCTACTCTCCAAGTCATCTGATCCACAAAAATACGAACTTTGGTTGGAAGATTTCATAACCAGTGGCGGATTAAGCGTACCTGGGGCCCCTGGCTGTTTTTCGCGCCCCTCCCAAATCGTCGATCGATCGGTGTCATTTGATTTTCATGCGAGCTTTTGGGAAACTGAAAACTACTGTCGAAGATCGCTGTAGTTGAATCACTTGATCGCATGAAATTCAAAATAAGATAAATAAAACAAGAAAATTATAACTTTTATTTTAAGTATTTAGAACTTTAGGTGTGAACATCGATTAGTTTATTTACTTGTATTTCGAACATAGCAGGCCCCTAGGAACCGCGGGCCCTTGGCGGTTGCCCAGTCAGCTCTTCCCTTAATCCGCCACTGTTCATAACACATTCACTAGATGTAATTGGGTTGTTTTGTTTGAATCCAGAGATCTTTTATATAGCGTGGCCTCATCTTTAAGCAATGGAAAAATGCCGAGTCTGTTTCCAAGCTGCAAGTAATTCTTAGAGAGATCAGTTCAGACCCCAGAGAATATTGTTTGTAATATACAATTATATATTTATAAACCTAATGAACAAATTAATAATACATCACTAAGATAATGTTAGTGTATAATAGAATTTATGACTTACGGATAATAGAAAATAAAATGTACTAAACTAATGTAATGCTGCATGTTCAGAATATCCATTTGAAAGTTGCAACTACAGAATACTCACCCGTACCCTGTGGCTATACACAGAAGTCAAATGTCCTACAGAATGCTTAAGATATTTCAAAACAGCAGTAACCTTCAAATAAAAGCCTTCAGATTAAATTATTTGAAATGTTACATATAATTAATTGACAATTAGAGTTTCATTCCTGAGTTATGAACGATTTCTAAAACACAATTTCATCAGTTGCACTATCCATATTATTTTTCTTGGCTTTTGTTACTTAGATACCAAAAAAATGCTGCCATTAATGATGGTGGCTTAGGTAAACTTTCATCAAATAAAAACTGCTTCACTTTTTCCATTGGTAAATGATAAATCTCGATACTCTCTCCTTCTGAAATATTTCCTCCACCTTGACTGACAACCATGCTATCTGTAACTTCAGCAAAGAACAAAGACTGTGCTGAACCAGCAAAACCAACAGAACTTTGTGTTGAAAATACTGTCTCAAATTTTTCTTCTGGTACATCGTAACCACATTCTTCCAACACTTCTTGTTTCATAATCAAGTTCAAAGCAATGTTTTTGTCCACAATTCCAGCACATAGTTCATAGGTAACTCCTTCACTTATTGGTGCTTTTAAAGGAATAGAGTCATTGTCTTGTCTCACTGTACTTTTATCACTATTGCTTTTATCATTCAAGGTTCTGTTTTTGTGCATGTACACAGCTTAAAAAAGAGAAAAAATACTTTGTTTAAGGTGCAAATATCTTGTGTTTTCTTTAAAATTGATTTTTCAAAAAATTCTATCAGATAAATTTTACAATAAATAACAACACAAAAGTAAATGCAACCAGGACTGTACTCAGAAAATTTTCCAATTGGGGTGTAAGCTCACTTCAACTGACTGACACACAAGCTTGTACCATACTACATCCTATCGATCAAAGCCTGTCAAAATATTGTCTTTCCGTTGGGTACCTACTAAAATGACCCTGGTCAGCTGGTGAAATGGTAAATTAGTCCTTGCACTATCAATACGGAATGAAAATATGATGACATTTTAATAAATTTATGTCTTTGGTGTTCTCTCGTTGATTACATTTATATATACCGTAAACAATACATTTAATATCAACAGTAGATCTGCGAGTCTTAAATTTGGTAGTTTGAAATTAATTTAAACTGATAAGTGCTAAACGTTAATGATTCTACTTGTCCGTGTTAAATCGAACACATCTAAAATACAATTTCTGGGTGTGTCAACCCCAACGCCTGATTGCAACACAAGGGGGGATATTATACCACAAGTGTCAAAAGAAAAATTAAAGTTTAGTTACCTGGTCTAAATTGCTTCACCAGAATGAATGCATTTCTTGTTTTATTGAATAGAAGAGCAGCCACACTTCAAATAAATTATAAATATAGTGATATTATAATATTAAAGGAGTGGATACAGGTCCGACAATTTTCGGGATAATTAGGGTTAATTATAGGGATATTTAGGGCTATTTTTTCGCAATTGCATTTATGTTTATATAGTGATGTGTCGGACCTGTATCCACGGCGTTAATTTAGCCAAATGTGAAACAAAAATGATCAAATAAATCATCAAAATTATTTCACCTGTCGTGAATATTGATATAATCCCAGGTTCTATCAATTCCATTCTGAAAGATTTCATATCAACATAAAGTTTAGGTTGAACAGTACTCGATGCAATACTCGATGCAAAATGTTGGATAGTTGAACATTTTAAAATTACTTACTTGATTGAATAACACTCTTGCTGTTTGAACAAACTTTGAATTAATGCATGGAACAACTTTCATATTTTTAATCACGAGATTATTCATATTTTTTCCCAATTGATTTTTTCCTTGGAAAGATTCGAAAACAAAACGTAACAATTTCAGATCAATGCTTCACCAACGGTGCGGTAAAGTCGCCAGAACCATGTTGAGCCCGCCAACACCATTAACCCAGCGGTAACATGTTCGTCGTAAATATTACGAACCATTTCGCCAAACGGTCGGAACTCGGAAAATTGCCGAAATAGTGAGGGTTAGACTTGCTTCAATTCTGCCTCTTTGTTTGTTTTGGGTTTGTTCAAAGACGGGTTTGTTTTGTTTCGAGAGTGGTTTGGTTTCAAAGACAAGTTTGTTTCGAGAAGACGGATTGTATTCTCGAAACAAACCCGTCTTTAAACAAACCCAGTCTATGAAATAGTGTGGAAGTTGTCTAACGTTTCGAGCGAAGGCCCTTCGTCAGAGAGTGAAACGTAAACTGTGAAATAATAACTGAGTGATTATTAATTTACGTTTCACTTTCTGACGAAGGTCCAATAGTCCTCGTTATCACAGATTTTCCACGCGTTCCCCTAATGCCCCTGAGTAGTGGGAGTGGCGGATTAGCCTCGTCCGCAGGCAACTCTGTGGCTTCTTTTTTCCGAGTCAAATCGCTTCCAAGGCTGTACGAACAATGCCTTGGAAGCCATTTTGCTCGGGGAAAAGAAGCCACAGAGTTGCCTGCGGAGTTTAGGAGTCCGCGTTTTACAAGACCGCGTTTTACAAATCGTTAACCTGCAATATTGTATTTTCTTACTAAAAAATATATATATAATATATATATATATATATATACATATATATATATATATATATATATATATATATATATACACATATATATGTATATATATATATATATATATATACATATATATGTGTATATATATATATATATATATATATATATATATATATATATATATATATATATATATATATATATATATATATATATATATATATATATATATATATATATATATATATATATATATATATATATATATATGGACGTCTCTAATATTTTAATGTCATTCATCTTACGAAAATTGATTATTCACAAAACGGGAGATCTTCATAAACTGGATATAATATGAAAAAGAGAAATAAGAGAACATCATGGACGACGTTTCGGACGATGTGTCCTTCTTATTTGTATTTTTATACTGGTTGATAAGCCACCGTGTTTAAAGATGGTTAAATAAATAAGTTATCAATAAGCATATTACATGGGTGGTGATCTACATGAAAACCAGTTCATGTATAAGTATAACGGTGGATTTGGGGCGCATAGCGCATAGACTGTACCCAGACTTTCTTGGGAAATGCCGCGCGCGAGCCACTCGACGGACGTGAAACTTGAAATCATTGATCTGGTTGACACTGATGTTGAAGAAGATGGGAGCAAACATCGAAGAAGGCAAGGAAGGAAATATGATTACCATTGAAGAACTTCCGGCTGGAATATTGAACCCGCGATGCCACTGCACTGACCACTGAGCTACAGAGGCCGTTGCCGAGAGCCTAGTCACGAGTTCTGTATATATATGGTGGTAATGCCGGGATAAATTCATCTTTGATTCGTGTATTTTCTATGATGTTCTGGCTTAAGTTCTTTCTTGTTAAAAATTCATCTTTACTTTTTTTGTTTTCCCCTCTTTTGTGCTATTTCGTCATTGCTCCTTTTTTCATTTATAATTAAATTGTGGCCACCTAACACAATGTTTTGATTAAGTTATAGGCAATCAGCAAATCCGTATTTCACTAGAAACACACCCAGTTGTAACTCTATGAATATATTAATGGCACGTGGCCATAAAAAATTCGTGTTTGCTGATTGGTTAACTTAATCAAAACTTTGTTAGGTGGCTACGGTACAAGGCGTCTCACTAAAACATATATAATTTTTATTTTTATAAGCTTTGCCACATCTAGACTAGAGAACAAATATTTACACAATAACATATACAAGTCGATGGCAGGGTGTCCACAACAGCTTTGGCCAATTACTGCGGTCCTTATGAATACCACATACGTATAAACTAAACAATACACACCTTATATATTGTTACATATAATTACAATATACAAATACAGATACAAACTAGAAACAACATGGAAGTGGTTTTGTTAAGTCACGTGCCGGGTTAAATTTAAGACATATAATCGGTAGGACGTATAGTACGTTTACATAGATCATAAAGTAAAGATGTTCTTAAAAACAGGAAAAGTGTTTAAAAATTAAAGTGAGTGTTATCATAGTATCATAAACTTGTAGTTTTGTTATCACTGCGAGGGATGTCCGGAATGTCCTTTGGGAGTTTCGGGTAGTTGCTCGGCAAATATCGCACCACACTGCGCCAACTTTTCCTTGACATTTTCATATCCTCGTTCCACGTGATGAATATCCTTTACCACCGTCGATCCTTCAGCAGCCATCCCAGCAAGGATGAGCGCGAAACCACCTCTCAGGTCTTTGGCTGTTACACGCTTTCCCTGCAGCTTTGCTCCACCATTGACGATGTAAACTCTGTCAGATTTCTTGGTGATGGAGGCGCCCATTTTCACCAGATCTTCGACATGCTGGAAGCGCTTGTCATAGACTGTATCTTCTATCCGAGATGTTCCCTTGGCCAGTGTCATGAGTGTTACCCATTGTGGTAACAGATCTGTCGGGAAGTCGGGGTATGGATCGGTGGTAATATTAACATGGTCAATCTTACCGCTTCTCTCTACCAGGAGCCCATCATCCTGCCATGTAGCTTGCACTCCTGCCTTTTTCAACTTTTTAACAACAACGGAAAGCATATCTTCTACACTTCGGTCCATCTTCAAAAGGAGTGGTCCTCCAGAAATCGCGGCTGCTATGGCATAGCTACCAGCTTCGATTCTATCTGGTATCACTGTGTGTGTGGTACCAGACAGGAGGCGTTTCTCTTGAATTGCGATCTTATCTCGTCCTTGAATGGTGATCTTATTTTTTCGGTGTTTTATTTTAATTTTTGCTCCCATATTGTTCAACATGTTAACCAAATCGACGACTTCAGGTTCCACGGCTGCATTTGTAATTTGTGTCTCTCCGTCTGCAAGACATGCTGCCATCATGATGTTTTCAGTAGCACCAACAGAAACCTTTGGGAAATGGATATTTTCCCCCTTGAGGCCATTTTTAGCTTTCAAACATATACAGTTCTCATTATTTGGAACCTCTTTATTATTTTGAACTTCTTCGGCACCCATCTTCTTCAGAGCGTCCACATGGAAGTTTACTGGACGACCACATTTACCAATCTCACAACCACCTGGCAGACGAACCGTTGCCTCTCCAAACCGCGCGAGGAGTGGACCCAAGATTGTAAAACCTCCTCGAGTGGGATTGTAGTCGTTCGTCTTGGGTGCGAAACTAGCATTCGCTGCATTTAAAACTAATGCAGGACCGTCACTGACGTTGACTCCAAACGATTTGAGTTGGCTTCTCATGCTTTCGACTTCCTTAATGTTAGGAATATTATGAAGCTTCACTTCACTCTTCGTTAACAGACAGGCTGCCATTAAAGGAAGGGCGGCGTTTTTTGCGCCAGAAATCTGAATGCTTCCTCTCTTCGGCATACTGCCAGAAATCATGAGTTGAGCCATAGTTTTTATTAGTTTTTATTAGTTTTACTTCAGCGAAATTTCTGTGACTCAGGTAAAATTTTGTTGAAATGGTAATTTAAAAACTCCCCGGTGTTGTAATGTTGCAATATTCAGAAGTGATGTATGACTATCTAAATTTAGAACAACAGTTCGACTCTCGACGAAGAAACGAAGGGCTTTGGAAGCTTTTCAAAGGGTGCGTGCTTGTCCTGCGTCTCACAGAATGCCAGAAACAGGGCCACGCCCTTCAGAGAATATAAATATAGGTTAAAAGCCTGAGCGCGCAGCGCGAGGTCTTTACTGTTGAATAAAAACCGAACCCATGGCTTTTAACTTGTTTATATGCTCATCAGACCATATTCTTTTGTTTTCCGGAGGTTTTCTACATTAAAAATGTATACAACTGATATAGTTTGGTGTTATAGTGTTTTTCATTAAGAAATATATATGGATAGATGTGTGTGTTTGTTTAAAATCTGAATTATGTTGATTTTGCAATGTTAATTTTAAGTAAGTTGTTTGGAGGTCTTTATTTTTAAGCAAAGACCTGGTACCGGGTCTTTATTTCAAGTAGAAAGACCTGCACTCCCCCGGGACTAATCAAATACCACCGCCTTCTTTGAGAATGAGGTTATTTACGCCAAAATTAAAAACCGACGGAAAACAAAAGAATATGGTCTGATGAGTTTATAAATATAGATAACTATATATACTAATAACATGGTCACCTCGGTTTCTTTTGTTTTAACAGGGACGATTATTGTCGTATTTACGCCATGAATACTGGATGAGGGATATTTAGTTCTAAACATCCCTCATCAATATATTCATGAGGGACGTTTAGAACTAAATATCTCATCCAATATTCATTAAAAACATGCCTCAAAGAACTAATTGATTTGTTCCTACTCCACAATGTATGTCTTTTGGTCGTCAAAGCCATGTGTTTAGTTTGTAATTACATGGTCGCCGAGGAAATAAACAAGACAATGCAGGCTTTTGTATTGTGAAATCTCTTTATCGAATTGGTTCAGTGAATCTGTGTATCAATTTGGTTTAAAAATACACGTCAGTATTTTTTAGTCGGAGTGATTGATGGCTGATGTCCGCTTTTCGTTTGTGAGCGATAAAGAAGTTTCCGAAGCAAATGAAAACCGAGTTCCTTCAAGCAATATTAGTGATTAAATGTCTCCTGAACCCTCGGGAGGTTTAGTAAAAGTCTAAAGGTTTACTAAACCTCCTGGCTTGGCTTTCGGGCACATTTAATCACTAATCTCCCTCAAAACCATGCGTTTACTTATAAATAACATACAAGATAACATCACAACAACTTCAAGAACTTTTATTATTGAACAATATACTGAACAATTTGTGAAGAGTTACAGATAGTTTCCAAAATGTCTCCGTCGCTGTCCGTTGCATACAATGCGTCACATTAATTTATAATTATGTAAAATACTAGTATATGTATATAAAAAACCGAAAACATTACGCGTCAACAACACCAATTATCAATTTGTTTAAAATTTGCTAAAATATTGTGAGTGTCATTCTTATGTAGGACACCCGCAGTCCAGCAAGTTGCGGGTGTCTGGAACGCAAGAAATTACATTTCGTTTTTTCGACCAGAAAGCCTTAAACTAGCTTCATCACAAATCGTTTGATGCTGGAATTTTGAGTGTTTCTAGCTCAAAATATGATTTTTTCTTTCTATTTCGTTAATTAGATGTGTGAAGTTGATCGTCCAGGTTGTTGTTGGCGACTGACGTTTCGACGGCCTCACCCACTCACTAATTTTGACACAAACAAACTATATGACGTAATGAACCAGACGTACAGTATATATATATAGGCAAACCTGACAAACACGCTTTACTTGACTCTGAAGATGACCGCCGCTGTAGCCGTCGAAACGTCAGTCATCTCAAGACTACAACAACCTGGACGATCAACTTCACACATCTAATGATACTCCTAGGTTCAAACCATTTACTTTATTTCGTTAATATTGGCGTTTGAATAGAATGGATTATGACGCGTACAGTAGTATAGCAAGTAGGGCTGCGAGCCCAATCGACTTCAAACGTGAATATAAACACCAAAACATCACCAAATTTTGCCAAATCGCGATTCGACAAATTTGACGATGTTTTGGTGTTTATATTCACGTTTGAAGTCGAATAAGCTCTCAGCCCTACTTGCTATACTACTACAGCGATCGTTAGTCAATCTAGACACCCTTCGCACGTTTTCTACTAAATTGATGTCAAACACACGCGAGACTAGCGAAACAATACCAAATTTATACTAAATTTGACACCATTTCAGCCACATTTAAAAAATAGAAAGTGTCGTTTCAAAATTCTCACAAATTACATTTAGGAAAAAATAGAAAGTGTCATTTCAACATTTTCGCGTGTTAAAAAAATAAAATGTGGTACGAGCCCACTCTCACATATTAAAAAATAGAGAGTGCCGTTTCAACATTTTCATAAATTTGTCAAATCACATTTAAAAAATAGAAAGTGTCGTTTCAACATTTTCACGAATTTGTCAAATCACATTTAAAAAATAATCGTTTCAACATTTTCACAAATTTGTCAAATCACATTTAAAAAATAGAAAGTGTCGTTTCAACATTTTCACAAATTTGTCAAATCACATTTAAAAAATAGTCGTTTAAACATTTTTACAAATTTATGTATCGTAAAAGTGTCTCACGCGTGATAAAATTGCCACCTGTTATGCAAATTAGATTATTGCCACCTGTTAATAATTGATTAGTCCGTTTGTTCACTATTTTCAGTGTTTGTCGCCTCACTTCTAAAATAGTGATCGTACACATATTTCGACGTTGTGATTCCTCCCGACAACAAGCCCAAGAAAGGCACGTACGGCGTCACAATCGCGACAATGCTCTCAACGTCTTTCTTTAATAGCGGGTCTTTTTGCAACTCGTCATTTAATTCCTCAGGGTTCTCAATAGCGTTCAACCCATCTAGTAAGTTAGCGAATTTGCTGATTAGCAAGTCGGTGAGAAAGGCGTTTGCGATTTCCATTCTCTTCAACTCGTATTGGTGCCATATCTTGTCGATAACCTTTGCGGACGCTTTTTTAATGTACGCTTCGGACTGACTTACCACACCGTCACCGGACAGTCTAATAAGTTCGGATCTCCTAACGTCAACGTTGTCTTCCACAGTTGAGGTGTCGTCAGTCTCCTCAACTAATTCCTCAATCGTAGGATTTTCCTCACTTTTGCGTTTTACCATCACGCTACTACTTATACCCATATTTTATTGCGGAATAACAACTTCGTGACTGTATGGATAGCGCAGTGAGATTTCGAGTCTAGCGTACTTATTATTTTTTAATGCGGTCACAATCGCCGACGATTTTTCTCTGCTAATGTTTCCAAGGTAATCGTCAATAACAACCTTCATATCACTCTTACTCGGACAGTAGAAACAAACAAGCTTACTAATGTTTTCTCTATACGGTTTTGCGATAGACGTCAGTTGTTGTGTGATGACAATAACGCTCAACATAAAATGTCGCGCACTAAAAGCTAAGTTGACCAATTGACTAGTCCTATTCTTAACGTCCTGTCCACTCGCACAGTCGTCCAACACAATCAGAGTGTTAGTACCTTTAAAAACGTTAGTCACACACTTGAGAACAGCGTCGACACTGTCTTGTGCACAGTCTATCGCTAACACATCGGGGTCACACACATATTTCCAATCTTGATACGCTTTATTCCACTCGAAAGTAGGACAAATCAACACAATGTAGTCAAACTTACCGCGATACTCAGACTCTAGTGTGTTGAGTAAATAATGTGTCTTACCACAAGCTGTCATCCCAACAATTAGCGCATTAAACGGAGTTTCCATTAAATTACGCTTGATTTAATACTGGATTGATTGCAACCCATTGTTCATAAAGTTGACCAACCCATCACTCATCACAAACACCCTGCACATAACGTTCGCAGTCGTCGCTTTCTTAGTGATCTCAAGAAGCACGCCGGATTGTGTGTTCACAATTTTTTTACCAGTGGCGACGTTGTAATTATCTTGAACGCTCCTCAAGTCGATGACTAACGCAAAACTGCTTTTGTAGAATTTCTGTATGGTCATGAACTGAGCGTGTTCTTCACCCAACCCAAACAATCGTTTCGCTTCTGCGTAGAACTTCGACTTTGGGATGCCTTGTGAGTGCACACTATTTGGCACACCTTCAATTGTGATTCTAACGCTCTCAATATTTGGGTAAAGAAACTCCTCACTGTCTGTTCGCACCTTATTCGTGAATAGCAACACAATCGCCTTCATGCTTTTTCTTGGAAGATTAATGTTTTCATTCACAATGGTCGTGCCTTTGTCCCATTCGGTGGTTTTCATCAACGTAACGTGCTCGTATGACAAACTACGACCACTTGCGTAACCCGACGCTATCTCATCAGCGAGCTCCTGATTGTCGATCGTCTCATACTCAAGCTCGAGGTTCTCCAGAGTGTACCCACCCACAGCGCTACCGGATTGTGCCACCATGATGTCTGTGGCCTTCGGAAGTGTGATCACGTACTGCAAGTTGTTGTTCATGCTAAAAGGAGCGTACAACCCATGGTCATTCATGATCTTGCCAAGCTTAATCCGCTGCTTCGTCCCAATCACACCAAACATTAACGCGTCACTAACTTTAGTAACATTCCCACTTGTCGCGCCACTGTCATCCTTGGAAATTAGCTTTCTCAAGTTCTCACCACCAATACCATAGTCAATCATTTGGTCTCGCGCAGTGACACTTTCCCAAAGGTCGCGATAGACACCAGTGTAATTTTCCCCATTGTTGTCATACACAGTCTCCCCAGCTAGTTTCACAACAAGCTTCTCAACCAACAACTTGCTAACATTATTCAAGAACCAGCTTTTGGCGTTCGCATTCTTAAAGTCGAACACTAAACCCAACGATCCAGGCACCAAACAGCTACTAACCTTGAGCTTCGGTATATCAATGTAAAGTTCCTCGCCAGGACTGACCTTATTAGGGTTCAACGTGATTACGTGTTGCGTTCTCGCCCCTTTTATGACACCCATGGTCGCTCGTCTAAAACCGGGGCTCAACTCTGCTGACGTGACGTTCATATACTTTACATATGTTTTATCATCTTCGAAGCTGAGACCCTCGAAGCTGAGACTACCGTTTTAGCTTGTAATAATCATACACAAACCACGCAAGTACCACCGCAAGTACCCACAGATTTTGAGCCAACCATGCGAGACCCTTCGCACCCAACGTCAACGCATTGTAAACTAAGTTAGCCAACCCAACAGCCCATGGACCCATCTTCGTTATCGCGTTCTTAACAGCCTGTGCGAATGACCTCGTAGCCATAGCACCCCTCATAACAGCGGACCTCCCAGCGATAATAATTGTTGTTATAATTCCAGCCATTGAAATTGCTACAGCACTCAACCCAACCATATTTTCCTTAGCCCATTTCTTGAACTTCTGCAACCTGTCAATGTCGACTTCCTGCTGCTCTCTAACTTCTTCAAGCTCACGCTGTGCCAAGGTTTTGTCTCTGGCTCGCTTGAGTCCTCCCACTCTTTCATACACAGCGGAGTAGTCTCCCTCTTCGTCACTCGTGAGACCACTTTGGTCAGCTTTTCTATCAAGCTCCGCCAATTCCTCATTCTTTCCATCTATCATATCTTGAATATAGTCCGCTTGTATTTGCAACGCACCACCATCGCCTATTCTCGATTCACGCAACACGCTATCGCTTGGGTTAAGCACACCATTCAGCTCGCGGTTATTGTCTGGTGTTAATCCAGGTATGTCGTCGTGTTCCGTGTGCGTGGCGTCCAACAACGGCATACTCCTCGCAGTTTTCCTACGGTCTTTCAAGTTGGCTAGGATTTTACGTATAAGGGTTTTAAATTGGTTAACTGAGCGTTGCGCGATATTAGCGTCGTTGTACTGCAGAGCACCACCTTCTCCACGTTTGAGAACTATTTGCTTTTTACCAAAATCGTTACTATTGAGCCTAGGTCTGAATAACACATTGTTACTCTTGTTTGTTGACGTTCTGTGTAGCAGCGTTAACACGTCGGGGTCATGATTGTTAAGTTTGAATTGCATCCCAGTTTCATTACTAATGAATTTTTCTAAGCTTATCAAAATTTGGTTCTCAGGATTCGATGGCAAATCGTCGACACCAAACGTTGGGACTTCTGTGTTGGTGCCCCCCCTTATTGTCACCGTTCTACCATCGTTAGTGTCGATAAATGACGTCTCTTTTTTCCCACCTTGCCTCCTAGCTAGCTCACTTCTTATTTTTTTTACGTCGTCGCGATAGTTGTCATAATTAACACGAACGTCTCTCGGCATCTCACTCATGTTGTGCTCGAGGGTTGTCTTGCTGAGCCACTCATTAGTCTTGGTGAGCTCTCCTTCTAGTTGCTCATCACTCATGTCTTTGTACTTATCGAGGTCCCCCATCTGGATCTCGTCGTAATCTCCCCCACCTTTAGCCATATTACATTAGCTCACATTTTGAACGTCACTTTCCGGCGTCCATAAGTCACGTTTGCTTTTAATTTAGATAATTGTACGCAAGCCACGCGAATGTCACCGCAAAACACCCACAGATTTTGAGCTAACCAGGCAAGACCCTTCGCACCTACCACCAGCGCGTCATAAACTAAGTTCGCCAATCCAACAGCCCATGGACCCATCTTCGTTATCGCATTTTTAACAGCCTGTGCAAACGACCTCGTGACCATAGCGCCTCTCATAACATTAGACCTCCCAGCGATAATAATAGTTGTTATAATTGCAGCTATTGCAATCGCTAAAGCGCTAGACCCAACCATATTTTCTCTAACCCATTTCTTGAACTTCTGCAACCTGTCAATGTCGACTTCCTGCTGCTCTCTAACTTCCTCCATTTCTCGCTGTTCAATAACCATGTCTCTAGCCCGTCTAAGTCCAATCATTCTTTCAGCTAGATCGATGAACTCTTCATTCTCTGCGATCGTGAGGTCCTCTCTATCAAGCTCTACTATTTTTTTGCTCGCTTCGTTTATCGAGTCTTGAAAATGGTCTGCTCGTATTTGCAATGTGCCAGTGTCGCCTACTCTCGACTCAGACGTCGCATTCTCACCTGGATTGAGCATGCTATTCAGCTCGCGGTTCTCGATTGGTGTTAGTCCAGGTATGTCGACGTACTCTGCGTGTGTGGTGTCTAACAATGGCGCACTCGCCGCAACGTCTTCACGATCTCTTACGATGTCATTAACCCGCGTTGTAATATCGTTAAAATCCTCCTTCATGTGTTGACGAAATCTTACATCACGTTCACGCCTCAGTCCACTCTCCACTCTAATTAGTCTAATTTTCTCATCGACTGTGACGTTTGGGTCGCCCCGAGCTAGTCTGCGATCTTGAGTGGCTTTTTTCGAGACTATACTCTAGTTCATCGTCAGTGACATTTTTGTATTCATCAGAGCCCTCCGTCTCGAGGTCGTCGAAGCCACCTTCAGCCATATTACATTAGCTTACATTTTGAATATCGCTTTCTGGTATCCACGAATTATGTTTGCTCTCATAACCCAACCATTTGACCAGCACCATCTTCTTCCCTCCGACTTTCTTTCTTTTCAACACCTTTTCAACTCTGTACACATCGCCGCCATGTTTCTTATTGACCAGCGATAATTCCTGTTCATAAAATTTACCAATAATCTGTTCACCAGTGTGATCCTCAATTTCGTACACATTTGGATCACCGCGAATAAACCTTTACCACTTTAAACAGCTCCTCAGTGAAGTTGGCTTCATAGCCCTTTGTGAACACACTCTTGTACTTACTAATTCTCACCGATTGACCAACTCTAAACTTTGGCAATGGGTTGTCTGCAAATTGGTGACCAAACAAAGTGGTCCACACTTCGCCTTCGTTTGACTTATCGACATCCTTTGGCTTCATCATAATGCTTCGATTCACATTGCTATTGTAATTGCTCACAAACTGATCCAAAACGTCAATCCATTTGTACGTCCCGCGGGTGTAAAAGTACTTCCACATAATGCTCTTGAGACTTCTATTGAAACGCTCGACAACAGCAGCCTTTTTATCACTCTTAGTGCTGAAATATTCAACACCATGTTCTTTCAACAAACTTTTCACACCAACGTTGTAGAACTCAAGTCCATCGTCAAATTGTGCTAACTTAGGCGTGGTTCCAAACCGATCTTTAAAGTCAACCAACAATTTTCCAACAGCCTTAGTCATGTTCTTAGTGTCTTTTCTATAAACTGCAATGCCGAAAGCATATCTACTCAATATTTCAATACCTGTCAATATCCAATAATACCCTTTGTTCTGTTTTTGAGTACTTACTCATGTCCACTAAGTCCATTTGGAGCTCCTCACCAAGAAATCCAACAAAAGTCGCACGGAACTTGTGTCTTCTCACAATAGGTTTGTACCTAGTGTAGGTGTCCTGCGCTGTCAACCATTCTTTCACTGTTTTTCTAGTCACTTTCAATCCGCCTCCTAATGCACTTTGATACAATTTCTCTACACCACTGTACCCTGTCTTAGGATTGTAATAAATGTCTCTCAACCCCTGCTCTGTTTCCACACCAAGCTCCATATAACTCACACAATATACAGTTCCAATAACACCGCGCCAATTTTAAGATTGTCGTTATTTGGTTTGACGCGAAATGTCATACTTGAGTAAACACCTTTTTTAATACTCACCTTGGACTCAATATCCACATGGCGTTGCACTGACCCCTTCAAAGACTGCTCAGTGGGTATTGGTAACGTTGTGATCACATCACTGCGCTTCCCATCGATACCCACATTGCTATCCGTCTCAACAACGTCACACGAAACTTCTATGTACTTCAGACCTCTATACATGTCGACCTCGTTTGGGCTAGTGTGCCACTGTAAGTCATTCTGAATCACCTTACCCTTCGCGAAACCAAGTAGAGGCCCAAGGGTGTCTAACACAGCTGAACTACTAACCTTAACCCTACACTTGCCTGTGGGCACTAGTTTCTCTATCTCAAGATTCACCTTATGCTCGTTAGACTCATGTTTCAAGACTTTGACCAGTGCGTCGAAGCTATAGTACCCTTCACCCACTTCAATCTTTTTAAAAGAGCCAACCCTAGAGTTATCCAGCGTGAAGACCTGAATGCTGTCGTCGTTTGTTGTGTTATGGTAGTCCCAAAACACAGTGGCTGTCTTGACCACAATGTACGGGTTATCGTGTATGACCATCATCGCGTTGTCAAAGGACACAACTTTTTCCGCACCTTCAATGAGTACCGTCAACTTTCGCGTCATGTATAACATACAGTATATTATATGCAGAAAGCCCTTCATGACTACTATGGGAAGTACTACAAGCGTGCGATGGCTAACACATCGAAGGCTACACACAACGCAAAGGCAGACCTCATCAAAAAGTACCCCCACGCCACTTTAAGCAAATTCGAGTTCTATCCAAATATTTCACAAGATGGTAAGATCATGAGTGTCGACATATATTTCAGAAACAATGACATCCTTAGCACAGACATAACCAGCACAACCTTCAAAAATGATAAAAACATGTGGAAGTGGCTACACAATAGCAAGTTCCCAATAATATGGCAAGGTGGTGGAACTATCCAACCACTGCCAAAAGGTTATAAGAACCACTGGGGGCTTTGGGACGGTTATCCAACAGAAAACGTGCTAAATTATCCAGTGAATAACTTCAAAGTTTTTGTTAACCAAAATAGCTACTTCATGTCAAAGCTACCAACCTTGCGAGTCACCACGTCAAAGACAAAATCAGAGTGGGATGACAGCGAATCTTACTACCGCATTGTGTTTGCGACGTATTGTGCAAGTTTCTGTTGTGGTGTTTCGTTGCAACATTTATCAGTGTCACAAGAAGTCCACCCTGTGGTCACAAGTGTGATGAGATTTCATTTGTACTTCACCATTAGAAGACTTCTCAGAAGAATGGAGGGTGGTGAGACCATGAGATCGATAAGTAGAGAATTCAACGCTTCCGAATTGTATGGTAAGATTTCCAAGATCCCTAGAAGGCACTACTACCAGAATAAAGTCCTGAGCGATGGTACAACGGGTGAATCCAGAGTCTTCACACTCAACGACATCCATAATGATTACAAACGATACGTCGCGCGACTCTCAGACGGCTTTACCAACATTGGACTGCAATATCTAAACCAAAGCATAGAAGCCTTTGTGTACTCCACACTTGGTGCGCAGGCGAGAACACGTGTGTCAGTCGTTGGTGGTTCTGCGGGAAGTCTAGAGACCCAACAAGAATTCCGCAAGTTGTTTTCTGACAGTGTTGTACAGTACGACGTATCGACATGGATTCTCAACATGAATAAATCGATTAGAGACACCAACGTTGTTCAAAATCTTGCAGTGTCGCCAAGTACATGGTTAATGCCGAGCAACGTGGTGATACTCAAGAATAAAATCGCTGGGTACAACAACTTATTAAAGATTGCCACAGAGTCCATGAGATTTGGAGTGAACACTCGCTTGAATGCAACAACACCGACGACTGCGGCTAAAAAAGTCCACCAAGAAAATGTGGTGACTAACTTAGTAGCACCACCCGTGAAGAAAACAGTGGCTAAAAAAGTCCACCAAGAGAACGTGGTGGCTAACTTGGGAGTAGTACCACCCGTGAAGAAAACAGTGACCAATCAAATTGCGCAGACTACCACCTCAAGTGAGTCAGACACGACAACGCTGGCGATAGTCTTAGGGTTCTCAGCAGTCTCTGGCTATCTACTAACCAAATACACCTTGAAGTAGTAATGAGTCTAAACTATGGGTATGAATCTGACGACCCTCACGATAAAATACTAAAGAGAACGAAAAGGCATCTGGACGAAGATCCCAAATTAAGTGCGACCGGCGGAAGGATGTCTGGACTAATAGACATGCAAGGCTCAGCAATAAAAAACGTAGCAGACCCAGTCGATGACTCAGACGCCATCAACAAGAGAGCTCTAGAGCAATTGCTGTCAGGCTACCTCAAGAGTCAGTCATATAATGTTGTGCTTGACTTCAACGTTAGCACACACGCCTTGAAAAACGTGGAATTTCACACCAATGGTTCAAACAACGTGAAAGCCATTGGTGAAACAAGCAAATTAGTGCAAAACAACCCAACTTATGGCCCTATTATCGGCATCAGCAGTGTAAGCCAAAGTTTTCTATCACCTGTGTTAACACCAATCCCACTTGAGTCAGGTCTCCATTTTAATTGCCCGAGTATGCAATGGTGTGATCTCTCTATTTTTGTTGTGGTGAGGCTACCTACTCGCACCGCTGGATCAAATTGGGAGACAATTATATCAAACGACGACGGCCAGTGGGATAAGTTCATAGGGTACAAGACTGGTATGACTAATGGACTCGCGTATGGTGGTAGCGTCCCAGCAATGGAGAGCATATGCACTATTCCAAGTGGCGTTGACATAAGTAAAATGCATATGATATCGATACACTGGCAAATGTACAATTCACATGTTAGGGTCAACAACATCAAGTCAACCGATTCAGACTTCGTAGCGAATATGGGAAAGATAGGCACACCCTATGGAACAATTTTTGGAATACACCGACCAAGAATACCACTCGCACCCTATGCATACCCATCGTTGATAGAATTCTACGGTGTGAAAATTGTGAGTGGCTACATGACGAACCGAGACATCATAATCATGGGTGGAGAAATGATGAAGGAATATGGTGTAAAGTAAATGGGAGCATGTATTTCGAGACCTCATGAAACATATAAGATAAATAAGACGACTGACCACATGTTCAAAGCTGGTGGATCATTTGGTCGCGGTGACGTTACTCTCGAGCTCCACGCTGAGATTGGTATGAGGTCTAAAAAGACTTACGGCAAACCTATTATGCTACCAGAGTCAGACACTGTGGGGGTGGTGGGAGACGTGACCTAAGTTAAAATGGGTTGGCTTAGAAAACTGATTCGTAACATTAGAAACTTTTTCAGACGACGTAGAAAACTGAGGACTAATAAAACACACCTGCTGCATTGGTACACAACAAACCAGATCTATAAAAAACCTGACACCTATGTCGAGTAGTCTTTTTTGCGAGGCTATAGTAATGGCAACCAACTCAGTGCAACTATTCGATGGTCACCAAATCACAACGGTTAATCACAACGGTGAAATATGGTTCAAAGCGAAAGAAGTCGCGAGCGCTCTAGGTTATGCTCGACCAAAAGATGCAGTGCACGACCACGTCGAACCTGACTGTAAAATGAAGATGGAACAGACCTCGTTTATCAACGAACTTGGGGTCTACTCGTTAGCGTTCTCGAGTAAAATGGAGCGTGCGAAACACTTTGGAAGGTGGGTGCACTCAGAAGTCTTACCAAGCGTTAGAAAAAGTTTAGCTAGCGTTGGTCTCAAACACAATCAATTCGTAATGATCACTGAGTTCGACCTTCATACGAAAGTTGTTGGTTTTCTTAGGAAATATTATCCAGAAGCTATTTTGATAGCCGCTTGTGGTGAGAATCAAGACACTTCGAGTAAAAGAATAAATTCGTGGAAAAAAGGTTACCAACGTGGAACGCCTGACTTGATTATTGCCAATGCAAACCGACAGCACAGCGGGCTCGTGATTGAGTTCAAGAATCCAGGTGGTACAGGCAAGACGTCCAAAGAGCAGGAGTCTCTGTTGCTCAGATATAAATCCGCTGGTTATCTAACACTCTTGTGCGACTCGTACGACGACGCTATTACCACGGTAATAAAATATCTCTTTGACGTTGGGTTTCAGTGCTCTCACTGCCTTCGTAAATTTAAAAATAAATCAGCGTTGAGTAACCATGAGAGACGCTATTGTAAAGAGACTTTTTAGACAGCGAGTAATAAGTCGAATTAGCGCTCGTTCTCGTTGTTGAGACGACGTTTGAGGCGACAACTGCTCTAGCATTTTTTAAAGACGTTTTTTAACTCAGTAAAAAATGTCTGCGAAACTTTCTCTCTTTATTTCACAAACCTTCTGACCACTGTGTGAAAAAATGTTTCTACGGGAGACATTGGACGCTCCATGTGACCAATGTCTAAATTTAAAAAAGTGGGGTATTCGAGAACACCCCTAATTTTGTGTGGAAGGATGATGACGTCTGCACACTGCGCGATATTGCTCAGCACCACCAACGAATGATGGTCCTGGGTTGTATCTCCAATTGAATGGTGCGTCAACAGTTGTTCCGTAAGTGTCGCGACAAACGGCGCAATACGCTTTTAGAAATGTGATGTCGTCTGCCATTGGGAACAACGTGTCAAGCTCACCAAGTCTTTTTAAGTGCTCCGTTGTTATGAGACCACAAATAATGACGTGAATGTCAGCTTTAATGTATTCACGGGTAATTGGGAGTAACCCAGAGTACCAATGGCCTTCATCAATGCCGATGACGTCATAATCGGCTATCTCGGAAGAACTTGGAAGGTTGGTGATTAACTTCGCAGGTAAACTGTCTGATCCGACAACAATGGTCTGACGATGCGTGGAGAACGCGTGGTCAGTTCGCCTAGTGTCACCCGCGTTGTTCATGTAGAGGACTTTGAGCCCTGATTTACTCAACGTGACTAACCTGCGAAGAGTCTCTGTTGTTTTTCCTGCAAACATGGGACCAATCACGATTTCTAGTTTACCAACTTTCTTCATGGTTACTATACCTCCAGAGAAACGCTCTCCCCTCTTGCGGCAACTGTTGCTCGTTGTTAAATATCCGCTGAAGCTCTAAGTTTTTAAGATGAGACCTCGAGCTCTCGTGTCTTGAGCGATGCATTGGGTTGTTGGTAACCACACCACATGGGTAACAATTGTACGACGCGCCGCCGTGCGCAAAGTCCAGGTGAGTGTGTGAGAGTATGTGACTCATAATATCGCCCGCACTCAGTATCTCATTACACCCCACCCTACAAACGTTGGCGTCACAGTTTGCGGCGAGCTCTAGCCACGCTTTGGCTTTGGTTGAGCATGGTTTCCACATAAGGGTCGCCAAGAACACTTCGAGGTAGTTACCGAGTAGCGTAGCGGTGGACTCGCAAGGGTTGCTCAAGTAGTGGTCACTCGCTAGCGTAAGACGTTTGAACGGTGAGTGACACCACACAGGGATCATCTTGGCTAGTTCGTTAACCATCCTGTTGGCTCTAACTTCATCAAGCCCGACCCAAGCCTCATGAGCGAACTTTGTATAGAGAATCTGGGTACCAAATTGTCTTGACACCTCTTCGTTTCTACGATCGGGGTCGCACAACTTGAAGACTTGTGAGTACCCTTTTAAGACGTTGGGTCCAGAGGCGCCTTGTGGGGTAGACACATCGACAAAGGACATTCTCCGCATTGCGTCGATCTCCTCTTCTTGGCGGGCTTGGTCTTGAGTCATCTCTTCTGCGATGTCTTGGACTTGAGTCATTATGTTATACTCCCAGAAAAAACCCTAATTTTTTAGTGCGTTTGGTCTGGAACTGTGAGATACCTGTGAGGTCAACTGTGAGACACCTGTGAGGTCAACTGTGAGTAAGATAACACGTGATAGTGTATTAGATGGTTGAAGACTCACAGACGGCTGTCGACGCTAAGATCACAGCTGATGTGAAAAGTGTTAAGGTAAAGGACCCAAAACGCGTCGCTGCTGGTAAAAAGTTGGCTGAGATATCGAAAGCTGCGAAAGAAAAGAAAATGCGTGAAATGATAGTTAACGAAGAACAGGGTGGTGAGTGGAGCTATGGTTACATTGTCGGAACACTTGGTGTGATCATTGCTGGTGCTTCGCTATGGTACACAATTAGCAGTGAAAAAGAGCCTGTGAGTGCTGCACCAGCTAGTGTGTCAGAGAACCACAAAACTCGTCGTCCAGCGTTAGACACATTTGATTCTTGAACAAAACACACGACAATGTATATGACTGCGATCGATCGAAAAGAACTTATGAACGAACTGTACGATGCGCTACTTGTCACGACTGGTGCTGTGGCAGTGAGTATGATTTCGAAAAAAGCTTTGGGAGAACCATTGGGAACACCAGAGACTGTGAAAGGCACAGTTAAACTTGCTGCAGCTGTTGGTGCAGGAACGCTGTTAGTAAAATGGGTGCAATCAAAAAAGTGGATACCGACAGATCCATTCAAATCAACGTAAGTTAATGGTGAGTGTTGTGGCTGGAGGGATTTTTAATGCAGTGGCTTTTGCAGGCGCTGGCTTTATGTTTTCGAAATTTAATCACTCAGGCTATGAAGCTGAGATGAAAAGGCACAACCATGCGTTGGAACAGCTAGCCAGTGCGAAAGAAGTGTGGTATGAGAATGAAGTCGCTAAGAAAGATAAGATCCAGCGTTTGCGACAACGGCTCTCTGATGCTAATGCTGACATCAATGACACAAACCATGCGTTGGAAGAACTTAGAAGCGTAATGACTATTCAGTACAGCGGACGAGTGTTCACTGACCTCCCGAAGGTTGCGGATTACTACCAACCGAGTGCGGAAATGAAGGAATACCAATTATTGTTTGTTGGTGCGCTAGGCTTGGGTAGTGGAATAGTAGTGTGGGTACTAGCTCGGTGAAAAAAATATGTTGGAGTAGTATAAGCGATGGACAAACTTATGAGGCAGATGAGTTACGGCTTGACAATTGACGAGATCGTGAGTGAGACGCAAACTGAGTGTGGAGACACCTTCAGAATTTACTACTGCTCGGATTGTGACGTTGTGAAAAACGTGACTGACTGCGGTGGGTACGCGTGTCCAAAGTGTGGCGACATCGAATGGGGTTACACTCAGAGTTACAGCGACATGAGACTCACGCGACTAAAAAGCGTTCACAAACGGTCTTGGTGGATGGGGAGGAGACTGCGGAACGTTGTGAAGGGTGAGCACCTTGAGTTGATAAAAGAGGACTTCTTGAAAGTTGTCAATGTGTTGCACTCATGCAATTTGATAAAGGGTAGAAACGTTAGCAGATATGGATACTACATTATTAGGTTGTGTCATAGAAGACGAGTCAAGACACTCAAGAAGGTGTCAGACCTCAAAGACGGGAAGGTGAAAGACTTGTTCGACGATAATTTGTTTGGGGTGGTGTACCCAAAGCTAGGATGGTGCGAAAGTGGCGACAATTATTACAACGAGTGGTTTAGGAAAAAAATAAATAAGTGTAGTATATAGAAGCCAATGAGTCGGGCTGCGAAAAACTCACTGACAAAAAGACGGGCGCATAAGACGAGTGCAGCCGTTGTCAATTCACTAACAGATGAAGCGACCAACGTTCACGGCTTCTTTAGAGATCAGGAGGGACAACGTCTAGTCGAAGACCTCGCACCGTCAACGCATCTGTTGGATCGAGCACTGAGAGGGTTCACAAGGTCCTATGGAGTCGAAGTAATTGACGACAGAGACATCAATCAGGTAAATGGTAGTAGAAGCGCTGTCACTAACCTTTTGAGACGTGAACTAGGTGAGACCAACGGAATGAAAGTGGTAGAGACAGTCAAGGTCACTTTTGAGAAAGTTTTAGAACTCGATAAGACCACGTACAAAACTGCCTACTTTAACAGCGAAACGTTCGTCGTCATTAATGAGCATGACATCGAGGGTGTTGCCAATCGCGGGTCGGAGCAGATTTTGACGCGGATAGCTGGGTGGTTATCTGAGGGGTCTGGATGGACTATCGACAAAATAGATGCACACTACGTCAATGTCGCTATTTACAGACCTTTGCATGGGAGTAGCTACATTGCGTTGCCAAAGGAGCTGCGCAACAGTATGAAGGGTCTGATAAATGTAAATAACGATGATGACAACGAGTGCTTTAGATGGTGCCACCTCGCGCATAAGTTTCCTGTTGGAAAACACTCCGATAGAACGTCGAAGTACGCTAGGCATGTCGGTGAGCTGAATTATGACGGAATTGACTTCCCAGTATCAGTCAAAGACTACAACAAGATCGAAAAGGCTAACGAGATTAGCATTAACGTTTTTGGGTACGAAGATAAGCAGCCATTCCCTGTGTACGTTTCTAAGGAGACGTGTCCTGACCATATGGACCTATTGTTGATAACTAATGACGTGGGCAACAAGCATTATGTGTACATTCGCGATTTTAACAAATTCATGTACCGTCAGACAAAGTATAAGGCGAGAAAGCACTTTTGCAGGTATTGTTTGCAGTGTTTCACCCGTGCGGACGTGCTTGAAAGTCATATTGAAGTGTGTTTGGTCATTAATGGGAAGCAAGCTATTAAAATGCCACAAAAAGGCGCGAAAGTAAAATATGAGAATTTTAGCAGACAATTAAATGTACCATTTGTGGTGTATGCAGACTTCGAGGCTATCACACAGAAGGTGCACACAGCGACGCCATCAAGCGAGTGTAGCTACACAAATGCTTACCAGAGGCATGTTGACTGTGGTTATGGGTATAAATTGGTTTGTTGCTATGACAATGCGTATAGTAAGCCAGTGAAGGTGTATCGCGGTGAAAATGCAGTCAACAAGTTCATTGGGGAGATGCTAGAAATTGTCGAATATTGTAAAGAGACATCTGAGAGTCACTTTAACAAAGAAATGATACTGACTGATGCCGATAAGAAGAACTTCGACGAGGCTAAAAGTTGTCATATTTGCAGTGTTGAGTACACTGGTGCTGACGTTAGAGTGAGAGACCACTGTCACGTGTCAGGTGAGTACAGAGGGTCCGCACATCGTCAGTGTAACGTGAACTTTAAGTTGACTGATAAAATTCCTGTGATCTTTCATAACTTACGCGGCTACGATAGCCATTTCATTATGCAGGAGATTGGCAAGTTTGGTCAAGACATAAATGTGATACCGAACAATATGGAGAAGTACATGGCGTTCATGCTTGGAAAAAACTTGGTGTTCTTGGACAGCTTTCAGTTCATGGGTAGTGGTCTAGACAACTTGGTGAAGAACCTACCAAGGGACGCTTTCAAATACACGTCAGAAGTGTTTCATGACGAGGGTTTGGCACTCATGACAAGAAAGGGGGTCTATCCCTATGATTATATGGACTCCTTTGATAAATTCGATGAATGCGAGCTACCCTCCAAAAAGGACTTTTACAGCATTCTGAATGACGAGCATATTACGGAAGAAATGCATGAGCGCGCTTGCGACGTGTGGGACTACTTCGACGTTGAAAGTATGGGTGAGTATCACGACCTGTATTTGAAAAGCGATGTGCTCTTGCTCGCCGACGTTTTTGAGAACTTTAGAAAGACATGCCATCGCGAGTATAAATTAGACCCTTGCCATTATTTCACGTCGCCTGGATTGGCTTGGGATGCCATGTTGAAGATGACTGGAGTGGAACTCGAATTGTTGTCCGACATTGACATGTTCCAGTTCGTAGAATTAGGTATGCGTGGTGGTGTGAGCTACATATGCAACAGACATGGCGTGGCGAATAATAAATATATGAAGGGGTACGATAAAGCGCAAGAGTCGAAGTATTTGATGTACCTTGATGCCAACAATTTGTACGGATGGGCGATGAGTCGAAGTCTACCTACGGGTGGCTTCAAGTGGTTGACTGAGAGAGAAATAGAAAAGGTTAATCTGCACGACTATCACAACAATAGTAAAAAAGGTTTACTGCTCGAGGTCGACTTGGAGTACCCAACCCATTTGCATGACCTACACAACGATTACCCGTTGGCTCCCGAGAAGATGGAGATAACCGTTGACATGTTGTCGGAGTACTGCACGAAAATCAAAAATAAGTTTAACGTGAGTGTTGGTGGTGTGAAGAAGCTGGTGACTAATTTGATGGACAAAAAAAAGTATGTGTGTCACTACGGAAATCTGCAGTTGTACATGGATCTTGGATTAAAAATCAATAAGATTCACAGGGTCCTGCAGTTTGACCAGTCCAAGTGGCTAGGCAAGTACATCGACTTTAACACAGTCAAAAGAACTGCGGCTAAGAACACTTTCGAGAAGGATTTCTTCAAGTTAATGAACAACAGTGTGTTCGGAAAAACGATGGAAAACTTGAGGAAGCGTGTGGACGTAAGATTAGTGACCACTGCGAAGAAATTAGAAAAGCTTGTCTCGAAGCCGACGTTCGTGTCTTGCAAAATATTTAGCGAGAACTTAGTCGCTGTCCACAAAGTTAAAGAAACGTTGACACTAAATAGACCTGCATATGTGGGTATGTGCATACTAGACTTGAGTAAAACGCTGATGTACAATTTTCACTACAATTATATTATGAAAAAGTACTCTAGCGACACCTGTAGATTGCACTTCACTGACACTGACAGTCTGTTGTACTCAATCAAAACTGACGACGTTTATTCCGACTTTATGATGGAGTGCGAAAAGTTCGACAATAGCGACTATCCTGCAGACAGCCCATTCTTTTTTAGAGAGAATAAGAAAGTTATTGGGAAGATGAAAGACGAGTGCGCTGGAACGCCAATTGTCGAGTTCGTCGGGTTGCGCAGTAAAATGTACAGCTATTTGAAAGAGGGTGGAGGCGGCGGGAAAACCGCTAAAGGTATTAGAAAGAATATAATTAAAAAAGTGATCAGACACGAAGATTACAAAAGTGTGTTACTTGAGCAGAAACAATTGCGACACACAATGAAGACCATTAGAAGTGTCAAACATCAGCTCGGTAGTTACGAAATTAATAAAGTGTCGCTATCCTGCTTTGATGACAAACGATACCTTTTAGAGAATGGTATTGACTCCTACGCGTATGGTCACAAAAACATTGAAGTGAGAGGCGACAAACGCTGAAAATAGTGAACAAACGGACTAATCTATTATTAACAGGTGGCAATAACCTAATTTGCATAACAGGTGGCAATTTTATCACGCGTGAGACACTTTTACGATACATAAATTTGTAAAAATGTAATTTGACAAATTTGTGAAAATATTGAAACGGCACTTTCTATTTTTAAATGTGATTTGACAAATTTGTGAAAATGTAATTTGACAAATTTGTGAAAATATTGAAACGACTATTTTTTAAATGTGGTTTGACAAATTTGTGAAAATGTTAAGACGACTATTTTTTAAATGCGATTCGACAAATTTGTGAAAATGTTGAAACGACTATTTTTTAAATATGGCTAAAGTAGCGTAAAGTTTAGCGAAAGTTGTGATTTTTTTAATATTTGGCATCAATTGAGTAGAAAACGTGGGAGGGGTGTTTAGATTGACTAACGATCACCATAATAGCGTAGAGACTGGCGCTGTGAGCTCACCAACGTCGATTATAAAACGTGAGTACCAAAACATTGCCGAGTTGTGGCTCGACACAAATTTGGTGATGTTTTGGCGTTTATATTACGGTTGGCGTTGACTGGGCTCGCAGCCCTACTTGCTATACTACTGCGTACTGATTTACTTTTATAATAGTGACCTTTAGATTGAGTTGCCAAAAGTTCAGTGTTTTCTTCAATTGGTTTATAACGAGTACGAGTACGAAGACGAACTTTTCTGCGCAGTGGAGAAACAACAATGGAAAAGAACCATGCGCAATGGTAAACTCGTCTTCGTACTCGTCTTCGTCCTCAAATCTAAAGGTCTCTAATATGCTATGAAGCAAGGGAGACATCCACTTTGTAATTTAAGAACTAGAATGAGAAAAAACTGTTGAACAAAATATTGAACCTGCAATGTTGTATTTTATGACCAAAAAATGAATGTGTATAATATTTTAATATCATTCATCTGACGCCGTGAAAATTGATGAATATCGCTATTTGCTTCAGAAAATGGGAGATAGTTGCATGGGTAACAATGGATTTGGGGGCTCATGGTTTAGATTATCGACGATAGCGCATGCGAAATATTAAGGCGTTCACCCACCCCGGGATAATCACAGCGAGGAGCGTGTATTGCCTTCGAGGAAAGAATGGTCGTAACGCAGACGTGAAACTTGAAGTCATTGATTTGGTTAACATGTTGAAGAAGATGGGAGCAAACATCGAAGAAGGCAAGGAACGAAATATGATTACCATTGATGATCATCACTATCTATCTGCTATCAGACAGACAGTAATTCCAGATAGAATCGAAGCTACTTCATCTTTGATTCGTGTATTTTCTATGAAGTTCTGGCTTGAGTTCTTTCTTATCAAAAGTTTCATGAAATTTCCCCCTCTTTTGTGCTATTTCTTTATTGCTATTTTTAAAAAAAAATTTTGGCTGATGTATAATTAAATTGACAAGTGCTGATTAAAACGTTATTAACTATAGTTTACAGTGAGACTCCTTGTACCGTGGCGACCTAACAAAGTTTTGATTAAGATATAGGCAATCAGCAAATCCGTATTTTACTAGAAACACGCCCACAAATTAGGTTGTACAGGGTGTCCCAAAAAAAAGGCTACCTTTTCAAATTCATTATCGCTTTTGAACTACGAATGCGTAAAAACACACAGTTTTATACACATGGGATATTAAACACAATAGGTTGTTTGAATTAACACGCTCATTTGAATTTGAAAAGGTAGCCTTTTTTTTGGGACACTCTGTAGCACTATGAATATATTAATGGCACTTGTTTGCTGATTGGTTAACTTAATGGAAACTTTGTTAGGTGGCTACGGTACAAGACGTCTCACTAAAACATATATAATATAGGACGTATAGTACGTTTACATAGATCATAAAGTAAAGATGGTCTCAAAAACTAGAAAAGTATCTTAATATCCTACAAGTCCCATTCAGTGCATTGCAATTACTATACTAGCATATTTTACGTAGTTAGTTATACATGCATGTGCACAGTCTAAGCTATCAAAAGTAATAAAAGTTTTGCATTACAGCGACATTTAGTAAAACTACGTGTTTCTAATTAACAACAAAGTTAAAGTGAGTGTTATCATAGTATCATAAACTTGTAGTTTTGTTATCACTGCAGGGGATGTCCGGAATATCCTCGGAGAGTTTCGGGTAGTTGCTTAAATATCGCACAACATTGCGCCAACTTTTCCTCGATATTTTCATATCCTCGTTCCACGTGATGAATATCCTTTACCACCGTCGATCCTTCAGCAGCCATCCCAGCAAGGATGAGCGCAAAACCACCTCTCAGGTCTTTGGCTTTTACATGCGTTCCCTTCAGCTTTGCTCCACCATTGACGATGTAAACGCTGTCAGATTTCTTGGTGATGGAGGCGTCCATTTTCACCAGATCTTCGACATGCTGGAAGCGCTTGTCATAGACTGTATCTTCTATCCGAGATGTTCCATTGGCCAGTGTCATGAGTGTTACCCATTGTGGTAACAGATCTGTCGGGAACTCGGGGTATGGACCGGTGGTAATATCAACTTGGCGAATCCCACCACTTATCTGTACCAGGAGCCCATTTTCCTTCCAAGTAGCTTCCACTCCTGCCTGTTGCAACTTTTCAACAACAATGGAAAGCATATCTTCTGCACTTGGATCCATCTTCAAAAGGAGTGGTCCTCCAGAAATTGCGGCTGCTATGGCATAGCTACCAGCTTCGATTCTATCTGGTATCACTGTGTGTGTGGTACCAGACAAAAGGCGTTTCTCTTGAATTGCGATCTTCTCTCGTCGTTGAATAGTGATCTTATTTCCTGGAGCTTCTACTTCAATGTTTGCTCCCATTTTATTCAACATGTTAACCAAGTCAATGACTTCAGGTTCCACGGCTGCGTTTGTAATTATTGTCTCTCCGTCTGCAAGGCATGCTGCCATCATGATGTTTTCAGTAGCACCAACAGAAACTTTTGGGAAATGGATCTTTTTTCCCTTGAGGCCATCTTCAGCTTTCAACCATATACAGTTCTCGTTATTTCGAACCTCTTTTGCACCCATCTCCTTCAGAGCTTTTATATGGTAGTCTACTGGACGACCAGATTTACCAGATTTACCAATCTCACAACCACCGGGCAGCCGAACCTTTGCCTCTCCAAACCGCGCGAGGAGTGGACCCAAGATTGTAAAACCTCCTCGAGTGGGATTGTAGTCGTTCGTCGGTGTGGAACTGGCATTCGCTGCATTTAAAACCAATACAGCCGGCCGGCCTTCACTTCTGACTTCGACTCCAAACGACTCAAGTTGCTTTTTCATGTTTTCGACGTCGCTAATCTTAGGAATATTACGAAGGTTCACTTTCTCCTTTGTTAACAGACAGGCTGCCATCAAAGGAAGGGCGGCATTTTTTGCACCAGAAATCTGAATGCTTCCTTCCTGCGACTCACTGCCAGAAATTATGAATTGAGCCATAGTTTTTCTTATTTTTTCTTTAGCTCTTCTTACTTGTAAGATGCTCGAAGCGGTTTGAAAATTTGGTAAATGTCTGTTCTTTTTATATGCTAGTACGGGCCTTATATTTAGAAAATATCATCATGATTTAGGGAATTTTTTCTAGCGAGTTTTGCAAATCTCATCGAAATTTTTGTGACTCAGGTGAATTTTTGCTGAAAGTGATAATTTAAAAATTCCCGGTGTTGTAATGATGCAATATTCAGAAGTGACGTATGACTATCTAAATTTAAATCAACAGTTCTACTCTCGACGAAGGGACGAGCAAGCCACGAGAAATCTCGAGGTCGCAGGAAATATATTTCGTTTTTTTTTCAACAAGAAAGCTCTGATTTGTAAACTAGCTTCATCACAAATCGTTTGATGCTGGAATTTTGAGTATTCCTCGCTCAAAATATGATTTTTTCTTTCTATTTCGTTAATATTGCCCTTTGAATAGAATGAATTATGACGCTATAAGGGAATGCCCCCCTTTTAATTTATTCATTGAGGCCAGCTGGGACAAGCAACGAATTTTTCGAAGTCAGGAATAATAAACGAAGCGATTCTTACGCTTCATCGTGTTTAAAAATATGAAAGAGTCAGCAGAAACTTTGAGAAACATCTTAGGGAGTATTACTGTGAGATATAATGTTCAGTATTACGACAAGAAATATTCAGATTAGTTCTCAAGCAGAATTATCGGGCATATGGATTGTCGTCGTCACGCATTTTAAGTTTGAAATTACGCCAGCCTGAACATGTCTGCGTTTAGACTTTAGATAACGGTCCGAATAACGGTGAAGATAGATATCCATATATCGTCGTTTAAATCGAAACGGTTTAAGTACTTCTTCTTCTTCTTTAACATTTATTTAAACACGATATTAAGATTGCAATAGTAAAAACATCTAAGTTAGTTAGGTAATAGACTAATCACCTATTACTATTAGTTAGTAATATACGTAGTCTTTGTTTTTATTTGTAAAAGGTGTATTACAATCTATGTTATCTAGGTTATAGTCGTTAAGTTTTCTTTTAAAAGAGATAAAATGGGGTTGACTTTTACTAGCTTGTTGCAAGCAGTTCCATGCTATATAGCCAATTGTGTGTAGCTGATTTGAGGAATCGATAGTTTGTTGCTGGTCTAATAGTAGTTAGCTTGTATACAGGACGAAAAGCTAACCTTAAGCTTGCTTTAAGTCCCTTTAAATGTGACTTAAATCTATAAAAAATGTGCTTAAATTTTAATTTAAACTGGCTTTTTAACATAAATTCAATCAAATCTTCATGTTAATCTATCATTTCAACAGATATATTAAAGCATGGCTAATGCTGACTTAATCAGCCAAATATAAATCTGAATTTGAGCTCGAATTTGCATAATTTGAAGTAGATTTAAGGTCATATTTAAGCGGACTTAAAGCAAGCTTAAGGTTAGCTTTTCGTCCTGTATATAATGATGGCTTCCCGACTTCATTATCATGGCCTCGTATATTTGTTTTGTAACAAGAAAGTCTATATAACAAGAAAGTTTACTAAATATATCTTCAGACGTTTGAAAGTGTGCTAAATCATATCTTTCTTTACTATATATATATATATATACTACAACAAGTGGAATACTCGCTGTTATATCCCTTAATACTGCCGCTTTATTAATTATAATCCATGTTTGTATAGAGAGCTTGAAGGAAAGAAGAGATCTTAGAGCAGGCCTGACGAGAGGGGGGGGGGGGGGGTCGGGGGGCGGTCGTTGACCAGGGGCCTATGACAAAAGGAGGCCCATTTTTAACAAAACAAAAGAGTATATTATACATTATCTTAACTGTGGAACGATAGATTCGGTTCTGTAATAATTAACAACTGAAGTTTTAGCATTAATCATTGCATTTCATTGATTCTCTAATGGCCTTATAACTGTCATGGACTCATGGCCGTCATGGGGGCCCTTTATCACTGCAATCAGTGCCATGGCGGGGGGGGGGGGGGGGGGGGGGGGGGGGGGGGGGGGGGGGGGTAGGAAGAGGAGCCCACAAATATGTTTTGATCAGGGGCCCAAAATTTCTCTCGGCGTTCCTGTCTTAGAGATTTTTGTAGACCATGGAAATGTAGTGTACCATGGCCATAATTCTTATACAAAGGGCAAAGTGTCTAAATTCCTAACTTGATTCAATTTTAAGATTCCTTAGACTCTCTGAATAATCATGATACACATCAAGGTAGAGCTTCTCTTTGGTTTCATTCTTATTCATTATATTTCGGCCACTATAAAAGCCACGTGAATGTTGTATGTGTCACAAACGAATTTACTTTTCGTAACATTGGAAATGGATTTATCCGAATTTTTTGTTCTTCATGCATAATGTGATTAACATAGTCAATAATTGTGACATTTTAACAATTAGATTTTATCAATCACGCTAGCTCTTCCTTACAATAAACAGGAATATATGGTGGGTTTACGAATAGAAAAAACATAATAAATTATTAAAAATGAAATGGGAATTAGGGAGTTGAAGGAATAAATTGTTCTGCTTGTAATTAATATGTATTCAATTTCGCAGTAAAGTTAGAGAACAGCTTTGTATTGGAGAATTCTTTAGTAGTATTTTAATATCATTCATCTGACGCCGTAAAGTTTGATGAACATCGCTGCTTGCTTCACAAAACGGGAGATCTTCATATAAACAAAAGTTATCTAAACATAGTTGCATGGGTAACTGTGGATTTGGGGCGCATGCGCACGCAAAAACCGTGCATCTGTTCTCAATTACTCGACCACACCCCGGGGGCTAATCACAGCGAGGAGCGTGTATTGCCTTCGAGAAAAGAATGGTCCTAACGCAGACGTGAAACTTGAAGTCATTGATTTGGTTAACATGTTGAAGAAGATGGGAGCAAACATCGAAGAAGGCAAGGAAGGAAATATGATTACCATTGATGATCATCACTATCTATCTGCTATCAGACACACAGTAATTCCAGATAGAATCGAAGCTGCTACATTGGTTCTAATTAATCTTTGATTTTATTTATTGTCTATGAAGTTCTGGCTTGAGTTCTTTCTTATCAAAAGTTTATCTTTACTTTTTTTTTCCCCTCTTTTGTGCTATTTCGTCATTGCTATTTTTAAAATATTTTTTTGGCTATTGTAATTAAATTGACAGGTGCTGATTCAAAAGTTATTAACTATAGTTTACAGTGAGACTCCTTGTAACGTGGCCATTCACATAACAATGTTTTGATTAAGATATAGGCAATCAGCAAATCCGTATTTTACTAGAAACACGCCCACAACTGATTAGGTTGTATAGCTCCATGAATATATTAATGGCACTTGGCCATAAAAAAGTTCTTGTTTGCTGATTGGTTAACTTAATGAAAACTTTGTTAGGTGGCCACGGTACAAGACGTCTCACTAAAACATATATAATATAGGATGTATAATACGTTTACATAGATCATAAAGTAAAGATGATCTCAAAAACAAGAAAAGTATTCCCATTCAGTGTATTGCTATTACTATACTAGCATATTTTACGTAGTTAGTTATACATGCATGTGCACAGTCTAAGCTATCAAAAGTAATAAAAGTTTTGCATTACAGCGACATTTAGTAAAACTACGTGTTTCTAATTAACAACAAAGTTAAAGTGAGTATTATCATAGTATCACTGCGAGGGATGTCCGTAATATCCTCGGGGAGTTTCACGTAGACGTTCGAATATCGCACCACACTGCGCCAACTTTTCCTTGATATTTTCATATCCTCGTTCCACGTGATGAATATCCTTTACTACCGTCCATCCTTCAGCAGCCATCCCAGCAAGGATGAGCGCAAAACCACCTCTCAGGTCTTTGGCTGTTACATGCTTTCCCTGCAGCTTTGCTTTTACATGCGTTCCCTTCAGCTTTGCTAAACCAATGACGATGTAAACGCTGTCAGATTTCTTGGTGATGGAGGCGCCCATTTTCACCAGATCTTCGACATGCTGGAAGCGCTTGTCATAGACTGTATCTTCTATCCGAGATGTTCCATTGGCCAGTGTCATGAGTGTTACCCATTGTGGTAACAGATCTGTCGGGAACTCGGGGTATGGACCGGTGGTAATATCAACTTGGCGAATCCCACCACTTATCTGTACCAGGAGCCCATTTTCCTTCCAAGTAGCTTCCACTCCTGCCTGTTGCAACTTTTCAACAACAATGGAAAGCATATCTTCTGCACTTGGATCCATCTTCAAAAGGAGTGGTCCTCCAGAAATTGCGGCTGCTATGGCATAGCTACCAGCTTCGATTCTATCTGGTATCACTGTGTGTGTGGTACCAGACAAAAGGCGTTTCTCATGAATGGCGATCTTATTTCGTCCTTGAATGGTGATCTTATTTCCTGGAGCTTCTACTTCAATGTTTGCTCCCATTTCCTTCAACATGTTAACCAAGTCAATGACTTCAGGTTCCACGGCTGCATTTGTAATTATTGTCTCTCCGTCTGCAAGGCATGCTGCCATGATGATGTTTTCAGTGGCACCAACAGAAACGTTTTTGAAATGGATATTTTTTCCCTCGAGGCCATCTTCAGCTTTCAACCATATACAGTTCTGATTATTTGGAACCTCTTCGGCACCCATCTCCTTCAGAGCAGCTATATGGTAGTCTACTGGACGACCAGATTTACCAATCTGACAACCAGCGGGCAGACGAACCTTTGCCTCTCCAAACCGCGCGAGGAGTGGACCCAAGATTGTAAAACCTCCTCGAGTGGGATTGTAGTCGTTCGTCGGTGCGAAACTGGCATTCGCTGCATTTAAGACTAATGCAGGGCCGTCACTACTGACTTTGACTCCAAACGATTCGAGTTGCTTTTTCATGCTGTCGACTTCCTTAATGTTAGGAATATTATGAAGCTTCACTTTCTCCTTCGTTAACAGACTGGCTGACATCAAAGGCAGAGCGGCATTTTTTGCGCCAGAAATCTGAATGGTTCCTCTCTTCGCCTTACTGCCAGAGATCATGAGTTGAGCCATAGTTTTTCTTATTTTTTCTTCAGCTATCCTTACTTGTAAGATGCTCAAAGCGGTTTGAAAATTTGGTAAATGTCTGCTCTTTTTATATGCTAGTACGGGCCTTATATTTAGAAAATATCATCATGATTTAGGGAATTTTTTCTAGCGAGTTTTGCAACTCTCATCCAAATTTTTGTGACTCAGGTGAATTTTTGCTGAAAGTAATAATTTTAAAATTCCTGGTGTTGTAATGATGCAATATTCAGAAGTGACGTACGATCATCTAAATTTAGAACAACCGTTCGACTCTCGACGAAGAGACGAGCTGGCCACGAAAAATCTCGAGGTCGCAGGAATACAGTTCGTTTTTTTCGACCAGAAAGCCCTGACTTGTAAACTAGCTTCATCACAAATCGTTTGATGCTGGACTTTTGAGTATTTCTAGCTCAAAATATGATTTTTTCTTTCTATTTCGTTAATATTGGCCTTTGAATAGAATGGAATATGACGCTATACCAGGGAATGCCCCTTTTTAATTAATTCATATTGAGGCCAGCTGAGACATGAGGGATTTTTTGCCAATTCAGGAATAATAAACGAAAGCGATTCTTCCTCGTGTTTAAAAATATGAAACAGTCAGCAGAAACTCTGAGAAACATCTTAGGGACTATTAATAGAGATATAATGTTCAGTATTATGGCAAGAAATATTCAGATTAGTTCTAAAACAGAATATGGGTTGTCGTCGTCGACACGCATCTTAAGTTTCGAATTTCGCCGGTCTGAACATGTCTGCGTTTAGAATTTAGATAACGATCTACATAGCTATCCATATCATCGCTTAACTCGAAACGGTTTAAGTGTAAGAGGAAAGTCTACTAAATATATATTCAAACGTTTGAAAGTGTGCTAAATCATATTTCTTTACTAGATATATATACTACCACAAGTGGAATTTGATTTTGTTATTCTTTGCACTGTTATAGCCCTTAATACTGGCTTTATTAATTAATTCATGTTTGTATAGAGGGCTTGAAGGAAAGAAGAGATCTCAGAGATTTTTGTTGACCGTGGAAATGTACTATAATTTTATAGAAATGGCAAACTGGCAAAGTGTCTAGATTCTTAACTTGATTCAATTTTAAGAATCCTCGGCTTTCAGAATAATCATGATATCCGGGTTAATTTTTATTGAGTTATATTTTGGTACTAGAAGCCGCGTGAATGTTGTATATGAAAATAGTTTATTTATCGTAACACTTGAAATAGAAGACATTCTGACTGGCTACATTATCCGTATTGTTTAATTCATGCATAATGTCTTTAACATAGTTACATTTTAACAATTAGCTTTATCTAGCTCTTCCTTAAAAGTAATATAGGAATATATCGTGTGTCTGTACGACTAGCAATAAAGCATAATAAAATATATAAAATGAAGGGAGAATTAGGACTTGAAGGAATAAATTGCTCGGCTTGTTTGTATATATTGAAATTTACCGCGAAGTGTGATGGAAAAGCTTTTAAAACCTTGGCGAATTCTTTAGCAATGATTGACTACTGTAGACATGAGCGTTCAGACTAACCGTAAGAAAGCCGAAGAAAGCAATGCGAAAGATATGACCAAATCTAGAATAACGAGTCTCTTTCGTCGAGAAATCTCGGCAGATTATATTCTTGGGAAAACGTGTCCAGACACATCATCTGTCAATGGGGGGGAATCCCCAAACCTTGATTATTACGTTATTTCAAATAAAGAACGATGATGGGCATCATTTTCGGGACTTTCCGATTCTTGTACGGGAAAAACCGACTGAGTCAGCGAAAGTGCTATTAAAAATAGGGGAAAATGCCCATATTCTAATTTAAGAAAATGATCTACCCGTCTAAAATTAAAATAAGAAATATCCCGAACATATAAAAGCCAAAAGCTAGCGCTCAAAATTTTATTTATGCCATAAGAAAGGGAAAAATATGTCGAATTCAAAGCTATTAGTACAAGGAGGCCAACGTCTTTCGGGGTCGGTTGTTATATCAGGTTCAAAAAATGCGGTGTTGTAAACTAGCTTCATCGGCACAAATCGTTTGATGCTGGAATTTTGAGTATTTCTAGCTCAATATATGATTTTTTTTGCTTTCTATTTCGTTATTATTGTCCTTTGAATAGAATGGATTATGACGCTACCCCTTTTTAATTAATTCATATTGAGGCCAGCTGAGACATGAGGGATTTTTTGCCAATTCAGGAATAATAAACGAAAGCGATTCTTCCTCGTGTTTAAAAATATGAAACAGTCAGCAGAAACTCTGAGAAACATCTTAGGGACTATTAATAGAGATATAATGTTCAGTATTATGGCAAGAAATATTCAGATCAGCTCTAAAACAGGATATGGGTTGTCGTCGTCGACACGCCATCTTAAGTTTCGAATTTCGCCGGTCTGAACATGTCTGCGTTTAGAATTTAGATAACGATCTACACACCTATCCATATCATCGCTTAACTCGAAACGGTTTAAGTGTAAGAGGAAAGTCTACTAAATATATCTTCAAACGTTTGAAAGTGTGCTAAATCATATGTTTCTTTACTATTATATATACTACCAAGTGGAATTCGACTTTGTTATTCTTTGCACTGTTATATCCTTAATACTGGCTTTATTAATTAATGCATGTTTGTATAGAGGGCTTGAAGGAAAGAAGAGATCTTAGAGATTTTTGTTGACCGTGGAAATGTACTATAATTTTATAGAAATGGCAAACTGGCAAAGTGTCTTGATTCTTAACTTGATTCAATTTTAAGAATCCTCGGCTTTCAGAATAATCATGATATCCTCGAGGTCACCAGCTTCTCTTCGGGTTCATTTTTATTGAGTTATATATATTTTGGTACTAAAAGCCGCGTGAATGTTGTATATGTCGGAAAAGAATTTACTTTTCGTAACATTGGAAATAGAAGACATTCACCTGCTACATTATCCGTATTGTTTATTCTTAATTCATGCATAATGTCTTCAGCATAGTTAATAGTTGTGCCATTTTAACAAGTAGCTTTTATTTAGCTCTTCCTTAAAAGGAATAGCAATATATCGTGTGTTTGTACGACTAGAAATAAAGCATAATAAAATATATAAAATGAAGGGAGAATTAGGACTTGAAGGAATAAATGCTCGGCTTGTTTGTATATATTGAAATTTACCGCGAAGTGTGATAGAAAAGCTTTTAAAACCTTGGCGAATTATTTAGCAATGGTTTACTACTATAGACATGAGCGTTCAGACTAACCGTAAGAAAGCCGAAGAAAGCAATGCGAAAGATATGATCAAATCTAGAATAACGAGTCTCTTTCGTCGAGAAATCTCGGCAGATTATATTCTTGGGGAAACGTGCCCAGACACATCATCTGTCAATGGGGGAATCCCCAAACCTTGATTATTACGTTATTTCAAATAAAGAACGATGATGGGTATCATTTCGGGACTTTCCGATTCTTGTACGGGAAAAACCGACTAAGTCAGCGAAAGTGCTATTAAAAATAGGGGAAAATGCCCATATTCTAATTTAAGAAAATGATCTACCCGTCTAAAATTAAAATAAGAAATATCCCGAACATATAAAAGCCAAAAGCTAGGGCTCAAAATTTTATTTATGCTATAAGAAAGGGAAAAATATGTCGAATTCAAAGCTATTAGTACAAGGAGGCCAACGTCTTTCGGGGTCGGTTGTTATATCAGGTTCAAAAAATGCGGTGTTGCCATTAATGACCGCGTCGCTTCTCACGAACAGGCCAGTCATTCTAAACAACGTACCACAAATAAGCGATGTGGCTGATATGATAAGTCTGTTGATAAGCTACGGTGTAACGGTTCAGGATATGGGAAACAGCCGTTTACGTCTGGAGGCCAACAATCCACTCTGGAACCCCCGTGATCCTGCGATTGGTGGAAAAATCCGAGCATCAACGGGTATCCTCGGTCCTCTTTTAGCTCGTCTTGGGAGGGTTGTGGTGTTCAAGGCTGGAGGTGATGACATCACTAGGGGAACGAGGGGCGTTGATTTTCATGTTACAGCCTTTAGAAAGATGGGTGCGATTGTCGAAGAGAATGATGAGTACATCAGTGCGCAGATTCCAACGGGTGGTCGTCTTGGTGGTCGTCTTCGAGGAGCAACAATTTGCTTGCCCAAAGTGTCCGTCGGTGCGACCCAGAACATCATGGTGGCCGCATGTGCAGCACGTGGTAATACTGTCATTGAGAATGCTTCGATCGAACCGGAGACCATGGAGTTGGTGAAGCTGTTACAGAAGATGGGGGCAGTAATCGACGTGAACAAACCAGACAGAATAATCACAATCGAAGGCAAGCCAGTGGCAGAATTTGCTTCTTCTCCACAACGTCGCACAGCCATCGAGCACACAGTAATTCCAGATAGAATTGAGGCGGCAACCTACGCCGTCGCAGCGATAATCACCCGAGGAAATATTGAATTGAAAATGAATACAGGAGCTGAAACTATCTTGAGTTTACTCGAGGCAGAGTTCTGGCGAATCTTGGCGTCTGGAGCTGAGATAACACGCACAAGGACTGGCATTAAGGTGAAAAGTCGAGCGGGAGAAGAGATACAGCCAGTTAGTGTGAGAACAAACGCTTATCCTGGATTTCCAACAGACCTGCATCCGCAATGGGCTGCCCTGATGTGCTTCAGCAATGGCAGTTGTTGGATCGAAGAGAATGTCTTCGACGGTCGTTTCAAATATGTCAGGGAACTTCAGAAGATGGGAGCAGCCATTCAACATGATAATCAAAAGATTGTTAACATCACTGGTAATACCGCACTGCGTAGTGTTTACGGGGGTCTGGTTGATGTAGAGGCAACGGATATACGCGCAGGAGCAGCATTAGTTCTTGCTGCTCTTGCCAGAAACGGAGAAACCGCGATCAGCGGTGTGGCTCACTTGGCCCGCGGATACGAGAATTTCATGGCAAAATTCGTATCTTGTGGCGCGCGTATGAAGATGTCCAGTTAATTCGCGTAGTCAAGTCATGACTCTTAAACATGTAATCCACGAAAATTAGGCAAAGTATTAGATACTTTGTAAACATCATTATAACTGCAATATAGACTTTATTCACTTTTTAGTTTTTAGTAATGACTGTGTATGAGATACTGTTAATGTATAGTTTGTTTTCTTAGCTTTTATGACTCATTTTATACCAATGTTATTGCCTAATTTGTATCCGACTATACGGTCGGCAAGGTACTGTAAAGTTTGCCTTGCGCCGACATACTTTTAACCGTGTATTTAGTTGTTGGTTTTGAATAAAGATAAAAAACGGGTTACTTACGGTGTACCAGAATGTTGTGTCATTGAAATATGTTGAGTTTAAAAGTAACGTTAGTATTTCGTTATTTCAGGGTTAGGACTAGAGTTTTTATTTGGGTTGTTGTTTTTTGGATCCTGTTAAGCTTCTGAATCATGAAGAAAGCACGTTGATACGACACTGTGACGTATCTGTGTCCATTGAGCATACCTGTACACGGTTTCAGTAAAATACGTACCTAAAATGAACAGGTTTTGTGATTGGCTATATGGAACAAAAGTGGTTAGGTTAGGACATTGGTTTCTTTGTGGTTGATTCTATTGTTTTATTGTTTTAATCAACCAATCACAAAACTTGATAGTATAGGTAGGTGATGACCCCACGGTTTCCGAAAAAATGGGCGTGGTCAAAATGGGTGTGGTAAAAAAATAAGCGTGGTTATTAGGATGTTGCTGCAAATAGAGGCCAGCGTTGCCATAAACATGTTTCATTTATACATTCATTAAAAAATTAGTCGTACTTTTCTAGCTATTTGTAGTACAGTACCTATATACTGAATTAGCAAACATATTTACAAATTTTCTGTTTTAAATTCTGCAATCATGTAGAATTGTATCTGTAGTGCATGTATACATATGACTGTAGACCTCTACTAACCGTTCTGTAGAGTAGTAGAGAGATACAAATTGTCCACGTAAGTCATTGAAATATTCTTCTGGTTTTCGAATTAAAAAATGGTTATTGAAGTTCTCTAATAGAAGTTGATGAAACAAGTCCCAACCACCCAAATTTCCGACAAACGTCCATGCGAAGTCGTTTAGGGGGGGGGGGGGGGGGGTGGGGAGGTGGGTGGGTGGTTGGAGGTGGCGAGCGTCCAATTTAGCAGCAACATGTGAGAAGGACCACGAGGAAAAAAGTATAATGAAAAAATCATAATTTAAAGCGCCTATCCGGGGTTTGGGAATTTTACATATTTATGATCTTTGGAATCTCTTGAGAAGAATTGTAAAATATCTAGTCGTGCGAAAATTTAATCTTCATGCATTTTAATACTATTCACAGGAAATGACGTCAACTGTAGGGACACGCAAAAACATTGCACATTGAGTCAGCAGTGAAATACAAAGAAAGTTTGGGAATTGCATGAGCGAATTTTATCTAAACAGGTGTGTTTAAAGTTCAGAGCCAAACTTTCACTGTTGAATTAGTGTGCAATGACTTTGCGTGTCCCTGCTTGACGTCATTCCCTGTGAATAGTAAATCAACTTTAACAGGGAAAAAAGGAATGAAGATAAAATTTTTGATTAATGACAAGATATATTACATTTCTTCTTGGTAGAACACAAAGATTACGAATATCGTCGCCGACGTGCAAAAATTGAGTAAGTCGAGTTTTGACGATAATAGGGATTTTTATCGTATATAAGGAGAAAAGAACCCTGAATCGGATCGTCTGTTTTTTTACCTCCAGAGATTTTTTACTTCGACTTACGCAATTTTTGCCCAAACCCCGAATCTAGTAATGTATCATAGCCAATCCATGAACGTATACCACATCATGACATCACATGCATGAGTTTTGATGGGACGAGGGTATTTTTAAAAGAAGCCGAGAGGTATGCTCAAGCAATACCTTTGAGAACAGCATTTTGTGGTGGTCTTTATAACGTTAGCAATAGGGTTAGGTTTTGGGACGTCCGGTGGTCCGATTGAAGCAGCGCTGCGTGAAGGGAGCCTGGGAAGTAGATGAAATATGGCGGACGAAAATTACAAAATATTTGCAAAATATATATTTCTAGTCCGTAAATGATGAAACGTCAAAGACCCAAATCTTTTTCACCCGCTTCGTTTCAGGATGAAGGAAGAAACAGAAAAGGAAAGTCTTTTTACGTCTGTGATAAAAAATTGTCACCTAGACTTCGACAGGCAAGTTTTTGGTGTTTCATTTATATTGGTGTACTTTGAGTTTGAAAACATGATTGTTATCAACATCAAGAATGCGTTTGAGTTGCATTTATATATTTCTTTTTAGCTTTTAAGTGAGTACAGCAAAGAAAAACAGCCCAGTCTTGATGAGATAGTTGGTAGTTTACAAGAAAAATATGGGTATTTTTCATATTGAATTACAGTAACATTAAATATTTGACATGTTTAAATATAGACCTCTTTCGTAATGGCGGCCAGTCTAAATATTCGTTTATACATGAATGCAAATTAGCCTTTCTGGCCTCGTTACAAAGCAAAGATTCTTTGGAATTACAGACACACGAACGAGGTCAGAAAGGCTAATTTACATGAATATAAAAGAATATTTAGTTTGGTTTCCATTATGAAAGAGGTCTATAGACGATACATGAAAATTATCTGTGACTAGAGATGAGCCGATCACCAAAAATTACCGATTAGCCAATTCAATTAATCGATGGCCGATCATGACACATAATAGGCCAATTAATCGGCCAATTAATTGGCCAAAGCTGATTAATTCCACAAAACAATAACCAACGTAGTCGCCGCATGGCTCTATAATTTCCAAATTTATGCAAGAATATGTTATTTAATTCAACAGTGTAGTACTTATTTATAGACTAAAAAGACTAAATTTCATTTGTTGCACTTAAATTTCGAACGCCATTTTGTTTGTGACAGTTGCATGATTCATGTGTGAAAATAACATGTTTCCAGTCAGATGTGGGAAAATGGCATGTTGATGCAGATTTTCAAGTATTTCTATGAGAAATATACCAAATTGTACATAATCGGCAATTATGCCCGATTGTGCATAATCGGCCAATTACCGATTATTGAAAAATGACAGATTATCGGACGATTAATTGGCTTAACCGATTAATCGGCATATCTCTATCTGTGACACACTTGTTACTCTCTTACCGATATAATCCTTTGTTGAATTGCAAAACAATATCAGTGTGTCAGACTTCTTTGAGTGCTGACAGCTTTCCCTTGTTCTTGGAGGAGGCATGTCTCACAATTTCTTAATATTTATAGAGAATATGGCAGGAAAAAGAAGGGTACATTCAAAATTTCTGTGCAAAAAGGTGATATACCATTATTTTAAGATTTCCATTATATACCATTATTTTGATTTCTGGTGATCAAATCATGAAAATCATCAGTCAGTGACCCCCGTTATTTTGATAGCTGAGAAGACAGTACTTTTATACCATTATTTTAACTTACTGATACAAAAGATCCTCTCAAACTTCACTTATTTCCAACAAAGCTACAGAGCATCTAATTTATGGTTTTATAGCAAAGTGAAAAGATGGTGAACTGCCAAGATTTTTAGTGACAAAATACTGCCGTTTCGAGCAGAGCCCTTCATGAGCCCTTCTGCTGAAGGGCTCCGCTCGAAACGTCAGTATTTCGTTACTAAAAATCTTGGCAGTTTATCACCTTTTCACTTTGCTATATATCCAAAACACTGCCTACGCAGCACTCTACTAATTTACGGTTTTGTAATGATAGTTTACCAAACAATAAAAAATGAAAGTGCTGAGGGGAAGAAACTGCAACACCTGGAAGAAATGTACTTGGGAAAGAGAAAGGATCAAACAGATTTTTTGTAAGAGATTTTCACAAAATGGTTTGGTTTTGTTGGTTACATGACAGAAAGTTAAATAATTTTGTTTTCTTAACATTTGGTGACTTTTCTCTTCAGGCCAATTGATGTTGAAGAAAACAGTGAAGACAGCCTGAATATGTCTTCTGATTCTGAGTTGACTGATGAAGAAATGAGAGTTGATTTTCTGGTATGTAGTACACACTCAAGAATTATGGAAATTTATACAATAACCAGCTGTTTACTATGTGCATTCTCCAAGATCACGTCAGCTCACGTCAGCCAACTGCTTTTGTCTTTTTCGATGCCCCAGATATTCCCAAGAGCTTCAATAAACATTTTGAACCGTTTGTCTTCAATTTATATTGTACAAAACAAATAGATTCCATTTTGCCGATGTCTGTTCAGTTATAGATGCACAGGTGACGTCAGAATGTGGGTCTCGTTGGCCACTTTTTTGTTCTTACCACATTCTGACATCATCTATGCATCTATAACTGAACAGACAATGGCAAAATGGAATCTATTTGTTAAATAGTGACTGCCACATAGGCAGTATAGCACATACTGTGTGTCAACAGAACAAGTATATCTAGTTCAATAGTTAGAGCATCTCACAACAATCAGAAGGTTACAGGTTTGATTCTGTCCATGACTCAGAAAGATGTTCTAAGGATTTGAGCTTGACGATCATCCATGTATCATCTGTATACACCAAGCTCTTACACTTTCTTTTTCATTTTGTTTAATGACAGAGTGGTAACCTAGTGAATGAATCCATGCATGAAATGTACAAGGCATCAAATTCAAGAAGAAACTCTGAGGAAGAAACTGACAAGGAAACTTTAGATATTGATGTGGAAAGGACGACGGCTGATTTGCCTCTCAAACAGAAAGCTGCTGAGGAGAAAGCTAGTGAAATGTCAGTGAATTTAAGCTTGAGTTACGAGGATATTTTGAAGAGGAGGAAAAATTCAATGAAAAGTGATAATATAGTGGATGACACTATTTCTAAAAATGGTCTTTCTAGGACTAATGACCTAAATTCCAGGACTAATGACCTTTCCAGGAATGAGAACACCTCAAATGATAAATGTATTCTGAAGAGCGATAATACTTTGATAAATAGTAATAATACTCCTGACAATAAAACAAAAGGAAAATTGAATTCTAGTTCAGTGAAAAGAGGGAAGAAAAGACAATATGAAGAAAAAAAAGGAAGGGAAAATGACCAACTAGGAGACTATACAGGTTGGCAGATCAGTTTTTGTATACATTCAGGTAGATGGTGTGGGAAGTGGGCAAGTGAGTTAGTAGATGGGTATGTAGGAGGAGGTGGTTGGGTGAGTGAGTAAATGGGTGTGGCGGTGAGTGACTGGATGGGGTGATTGTATGAGTGAGTAAATGGGTGTGGGGATGAGTGAGTAGATGGGTGTGTAGGAGGTGGTTGTGTGAGTGAGTAGATGGGTGTGGGCCGTGGGGTGAGTGAGTAGATGGGTGTGGGGGTGAGTGAGTAGATGGTGTGTTGTAGATGATTGGGTGAGTAGGTAGGTGTGTTATAGGTGGTTGTGTGAGTGAGTAATGAGTAGATATATGTGTTGGAGTTAGGTGAGTGAGTAGGTGTATGGGAGGTAGTTGGGTGAGTAGATGGGTGTGTTGGTATGTGCATTTATTAGCATAGGTGCTGGGTCATTGGTCAAGTGGGTGGGTAATTAGTTAAGGTGTTTATAAGAATTGAAAGAGTTATATTTGTGAAGAATAAGAATATGCTTTAAACTTTGGTTTGTTTTGTTTGTTTTTTTAGATAAAATTCCTTCAGTACCTTCACTAAAGTTTTCAGACCTGGGTGGCTGTGATGAATGTATTCAGGTAATTAGTGTATGTGGTGATATTACCCAACAAATGGAGGAAGGGTGGGAGCAGGACAATTGAGCGGACGGACAGACGATTGGACGACAGACGGACGAACGGCTGAATACTTTGATTGATAAATATCAAACATATTTCAAGTATATATTTTTTCTGACTTCAGGAAGTGTGTAAACTGCTAATCCACATGAAACATCCAGAAGTGTTCAAAACCCTAGGGATCACACCTCCGAGGGGATTCTTACTCCACGGGCCACCAGGATGCGGTAAGACGTTACTTGCTCACGTCATCGCTGGAGAACTGGACATTCCTCTCGTCAACGTTGCCTCAACCGAAATGGTCTCAGGGGTGTCTGGGGAATCCGAGGCGAAAATCAGGGACTTGTTTGCGCGTGCTACCGCGCACGCACCGTGCGTGCTGTTTTTGGATGAAATTGACGCGATCACACCAAAGCGCGAGACGGCTTCGAAGGAGATGGAGCGACGCATTGTTGCGCAGCTGTTGTCGTGTTTGGATGAACTGAACAGAAATCAAGAGGTTCGAGTGGTCGTGATTGGAGCCACCAACAGACCTGACTCGTTAGACCCAGCTTTGAGGAGGGCTGGAAGATTTGATAGAGAAATAAGGATGGGAATTCCAGATGAAAAAGCGCGGGAAAAGTAAGAGGTGTTTGGGAGGAAGCTCTAGTGCTTTATTATTAAGTGACTCTAAAGGCCCGTTTACACAGGCGATTTTTGCTGCTATTTTTCTGACCCTGACGTATGTGATATAGTGGATGACGCACTAAAGTATTGAACGTCATAGATCTGCACAAATGGTTCAATACATTTGTAAGACAATCCATTCGATCGCATGTGTTAAAAAGAGAAAAATCGCACCCAATCGGCCTGAACGCCTGCTTCGCAGGCTAATGGGCCTTAATACCGAAAATATCATCTTCATGGAGTTTTTTTTGCTGTCAAAGTTACCGGATGTGATGTCACAAGAGGCATTCCAAACCAGTTTTCTTTTGTTACTTGCCACAAAAATGCCTCTTGTGACAACACATCCGATAACTTTAACAGCAAAAAAGTCCATGAAGATGAAATTTTCGGCTGACAAGATATATTATGATTTTGCTCAGGAAGGCCCAAATATTACGAATATCTAAAATCCCCAAACGTGAGATAGACACTTAAATATTTTTCGACACAGAACTAGAGTTATATCCAGTTCTTTTGAGAATTTAGCAGCTTTCTTTCGAAAAAGTTAGCATTTTGCCCTAGTCACGTACTACAAAGGTTCACTGCAATGGCAACGTTTTTTTCTTTCTTTGCCAATGGAAAGCATTTTTTTGAAAATAGCACCGCTTTTTTCCAGAATACTTCTCGTACAGTGTAAAGACATCAAGTTAAGTGGCGAATTTGATTTCAAGAAACTAGCTCAACAAACGCCTGGTTTTGTTGGCGCTGACCTTATGGCTTTGGCACGGGAAGCTGCCATTTGTGCTGTCACAAGGTGAGAGGAAATAGCCAAAAAATATGAGGGGTTTTCATTTTTTGTTATTTTATTTTCACAGCATATTAAAACGATACATGGACGATTGTCAAGGTCAAATCCTCAGACAATCCTCATGAAAAATGTTTCATCCATCGTTTCTATTATTTTATGACAATGGAAACACGGAAAATGTTTTCTATTTCTTAAATGAACGACGTCGATTTGAACTTTTTATTTCTTTCCAGGATATTTCGTGATTTTGAGAAGGACAAGAGTACCGGTGCAGATATTTGTTTATTGGAGACAGAAAACGCAAGTGTTTCGGAGGTGATTCATGTGTTTATCTTAAATTTCTACCCTCTCTCACTTATCGGCCATCAGCAGACCACCTCACCACCTTTTAGTTTGAGATGAGATGGGACACCGCAAGCTGTCGACTGTCTTGAATAAAAACGTCTAACTCAGTTCTATATTTAGTGCTCATTTCTTTGTTTCTAATTTACAGATGTCCAGTGAAACACCTCCTACAAGTAGTAAGTGGAAGACGTACTACTTCAGAAACGTCAGACCTATTTGTATTCTACAGACTTTTTTTTTTTTTTGTATCGTGAGCGGGCGGAATCCTAGCCTTTCCTGCAATCTGATTGGCTGCAGCAGCGGGCGGAATTTTACGATATTTTGACCACGGTCACGGAATCGTAAATGCTAAAAATCTTTATCGTGATTTTTGCTTCATTATTAACTGGAAAATGGAAAAATAATACAGAATTTGATTCAACTAAGCTGGAAAATGACTATTATACAAAAAACTATTTTGGTTTGTTTTTCTTTCCTTGTTCAAATAATGCAGTTTTACCGAACTAAAGTAACTCAAGTCTCTTGCCTTGTATAATAAAAAAAATAATATGTTATTTACCGTTTTTGGTCGGTCCGGTTGGGAAAATATGCCGTTTTTGAGACCACGGGCAAATATTTTTCTATCCGGACCTCCCAGCCGGTAAATAACATATATGTATTAGTGTGCCAATGCGTTGATTCGGAGACCTTGGGTTCGATTCCCGGTTGGGGCAATTTTTCATATACATATATTAACCTGTTTAATATGTGCATTCTCATTGGTTGTTGGCCATGATTTATTAGACGACAGATGTACGGATCACGTCAAATCACGTCAGATGACTGCTTTTATCTTTTTTCATGCCCCAGAAATCGCCAAAGAGCTAATAAGCCTTTTGAATGGTTTGTTTTCAATTTTTATTGTATAAAACAAATAGATTCCATTTTGCCGTTGTCTGTTCAGTTATAGATACACAGAGGACGTCAGAACGTGGTAAGAACGTCACTGACCCACTCGACTATCGTCTCGTGGGCCACTTTTTTGTTCTTACCACGTTCTGACGTCATCTGTGCATCATTCTATAACTGAACAGACAACGGAAAAATGGAATCTATTTGTTAAATGTATATCACGTCTTCACATTTTGTTTTGTTATTTTATATCGTATCTAGTCATGACGTGGCTTAAGTCGAACCAAACAAGTTTCACTGCAGAGCAACTCAAGCACCTTAGCATTGAAATGGAAGATTTTACAGTGAGTAAAAATGTGAAGGACTGTTGCTGCTTGGTGTTATTTGTTTTTTAAAGTATTGACAATTTTGTTTCAGAAAGCTCTTCAAGATGTTCAACCCTCTGCAAAACGCGAAGGTTTCGCCACCATTCCTGGTGTCACTTGGGATGATATTGGTGCTCTGGAAGATATCAGAGAGGAGCTAACCATGGCAATTATTGTGAGGACGCTACATTGAATTGTAATTTTTAATACCACACCACAATGACCCGCACAGTACTAGAATACACTGCATGACTGCACTACTTAACGCTACAACATTTCATACCAAACTATAGCGTAGTGTAACATAGCCTAGTTTAGCATAGCATAGCATAGCATAGCATAGCATAGCATAGCATAGCATGGAAAACTATACCACATAGCAATGTATACCACATAGTAAATTATACCACACCATAATAAACTATACCATACCATACCATACCATACCAAGCCATACCATACCATACCATACCATACCATACCATAGCATAGCATAGCATGGAAAACTATACCACATAGCAATGTATACCACATAGCAAATTATACCATACCATAATAAACTATACCATACCATACCATACCATATCATACCATACCATACCATATCATACCATACCATAGCATAGCATAGCATGGAAAACTATACAACATAGCAATGTATACCACATAGCAAATTATACCACACCATAATAAACTATACTAAATTATACCATACCATAATAAACTATACCATACCATACCATACCATACCATACCATACCATACCATACCATACCATAGCATAGCATAGCATACCATAACATACCATAGCATACCATACCATAGCATAGCACACCACACCACACCATACCACACCATACCATACCATACCCTACCATATACCATACTATACATACCATACCATACCATACATACCATACTACACCATACCGTACCATACCATACATACCATACATACCATACTACACCATACCATACCATACCCTACCATACCATACCATACCATACTACACCATACCATACCATACCATACATACCATACATACCATACATACCATACATACCATACTACACCATACCATACCCTACCATACCATACCATACCATACTACACCATACCATACCCTACCATACCATACCATACCATACATACTATACCATACTATACATACCATACATACCAGACATACCATACTACACCATACCATACCATACCATACCATACCATACATACCATACTACACCATACCATATCATACCATACCTAACCCTACCATACCATACCATACCATACATACCATACTACACCATATCATACCATACCATACCATACCATACTATACATATCCATACCATACCATACCATACCATACCATACCATACCATACTATACTATACATACCATACCACACCATATCATACCATACCACACCATACCATACCATAGCCAACTATACCATACTATAGCGAACCATACCATACAACAACTGCACACCACAATAATGTTAATATTTTTACCCATATATAGGCACCTGTTCGTCATCGTGAAACATTTGCAGAACTTGGCCTTACGAACCCCCCTGGTATTCTACTGACTGGTCCACCAGGTTGCGGGAAAACATTGCTTGCGAAAGTATTTCATCATCGTTGTTTACTTACTTTATTACTTGCTTCGAAAGAAATCGCTTTGCTTCGCGAGGAACTGCTGTTGAACTTAATAACTTCTTCTTTTTTACTCTCACGCAGGCCATTGCAAACGAGTCGGGAATTAATTTCATATCTGTCAAAGGTCCTGAATTACTAAACATGGTATGGGATAAACATTTTACAATTTTATTTCTTCTTTTAAAGTAATCTGCAAACCAATTGAAATGAGTACTTTTTGTTTTATCTTGTTCTAACTTGAATACTAAGCTTCAAGAAGACGTTTTTTCGGTTAATGAGTAGAGAATAAAAATTCGCTACTTTTTGAAGATTTTACAGATCTTACTTTTTCAAATTGTTCGCTGATTCTACAATCCTGGAACAAATTCATGTGGACGTAGGGCGTGCTTTTGCATTATTATTACGAATTTTACTGGGAACCAACAAAATACGGTCTCCCCCCTAGCCCTGGGCATGCCCTAGGCAATGTTGGTATCTACACGCGCAAAAAGCCAAGCATTTTTAGCAATTATATTGAATACCCGTCCACTTTTGAAACCACATTTAAAGGCAGAAATACAAACCAGGTTGCTCTAAAATGTCTTTAAATATAATGTCGAAGGTTCATATTGTGTGTACTTGTTGATTGTTATCAAATTAAATGGGGTTTTAAAAGAACGAAGCAATTGTATATGATGAACTTTCCGTAATTTGACCCTTTTACTAATTGTCAACAGATACAATTTAGCGGAACATTTTTTTGTTTGATGTGGGGGGGGGGGGGGAAGGAGCGTTTTATTTAGGCAGAAATTGGGCAAGAAAAGATAATAGGTAATTAACGTTGGATGTTTTGCGTTGTCCACATAATTTTGTCCACGATTGTACTTTTGAACAATAATGTTTTTGTTTTTCTTCGAGTATTTCGCAGACATTATGTTCTTTATGTGTACTTTGTTGGCAAACGTTACGATATTTCATTTTCGTTATTGTATAGTATGTTGGTGAAAGTGAAAGAGCAGTTCGTCAGGTCTTTCAAAGAGCTAGAAATTCAGCACCTTGTGTCATATTTTTTGATGAACTTGATGCATTATGTCCTCGCAGGTCAGACAGCGCGCAGGTAACCGTTGTTTTTGAGAGATTTTAGGAAGAGGACATCTTTGTATTTGGCCACTTAAGTATATCGATTAATATATGTACATATACTTACCATAGTTCTCTTTGCTTTCTAGTCAAATGCAAGCGCCCGGGTGGTGAATCAGTTGTTGACGGAAATGGATGGACTTGAAACGCGAAAACAAGTGTTTATAATGGCAGCAACAAATAGACCTGGTAATTAGAGGTCGCTGATTGACATTTCTTGTCATAATTCATCCAATTAGCTATCTCTTTTGTCGAATCGGTAATTTTTGGTAATCATCTCTAGTTGTATGCTCATCTCTAGTTGTAATTTCTCATAATTTTTCTTATTTCTAGATATAATTGATCCTGCTATTCTTCGACCTGGTCGTCTCGATAAAGTTCTTTACGTTGGCCTTCCCGGTGAAGCAGACAGATTAGCAATACTACTCACGTTAACAAAGGTGATGCCGCATGTTTACACAATTTGTCCGAATGATACGAAGTATAAATAACAAAAAAATACAGGAATAAAATACTAACGTTTCAGGCGAAAGCCCATGACCAATTTTTTATATGTGATGTAGGGGACAGGTAAAGTGAGGGGTAAAAGTGGTTTGTTTTTAGACACACCTCATATTTCCTCAATCTACACTTATCATTTATAGACCCGGAGCGAGGGGAATTCGACGGAATATTACCCCGAGGGATATATAATCACGAGGGGTAATATTTCGTCGAATTCCCTGAGCGGAGGGTCTATAAATTTTATATTATTTTTTATATTTATATACCAAAACGATGTTGAACACTTTTCTAATAACCGACGAATTTCCTCGCCATCTCGCTCTCCAGGCGCAGTAATGGGCAACACGTCATTGTTTGTCCCTTTGGTGTTTTTTTCAAAATAGAAAGGAACGAAGCCTAGACTTTGTGAAGACGTTGACTTAATGACAATAGCTTCAGATGAACGATGTCGTGGCCTTTCGTAAGTAGCTTCAAGAACTAGTATCGCACACTTATCAATGACCCACTCGACTATCACATTAGTGACCCACTCGACTATCGTCTCGTGGGCCACTTTTTTTGTTCTTACCACGTTATGACGTTACCTGTGCATCTATAACTGAACAGACAACAGCAAAATGGAATCTATTTGTTAATTGGATATACATGGGAAGTTGCGAGAGCGCGAAGAAAGCATGATAATTCAACTCTAGCTTAAGTGTTCTCCCAACTTCCCAAGTGTTCCTCAACTTCGCAAGTGTTCTCACAACTTCCCAAGTGTTCTCCCAACTTCCCTAGTGTTCCCCAACTTCCCAAGTGCTCTCTTAACTTCCCAAGTGTTCCCCAACTTCCCACGTGTTCTCCAACTTCCCAAGTGTTCTCCCATCTTGCCAAGTGTTCCCCAACTTCCCAAGTGTTCTCCCAACTTGCCAAGTATTCTCCCAACTTCCCAAGTGTTCCCCAACTTCCCAAGTGTTCTTCCAACTTCCCAAGTGTTCCCTAACTTCCCAAGTGTTCTCCCAACTTCCCAAGTGGTCTCCCAACTTCCCAAATGTTCTCCCAACTTCCCAAGTGTTCCCTCAACTTCCCAAGTGTTCTCCTAACTTCCCCAGTGTTCTCCCAACTTCCCAAGTGTTCTCCCAACTTCCCAAGTGTTCTCCCAACTTCCCAAGTGTTCTCCCAACTTCCCAAGTATGAATCATTTCTTTTATAACATAGGATAAGACACAAAATAATGGAAAATAAACTTTATTTCGCTGATTAAAAATCATTTTCTCCTTACGAAAGCCGCTAAATTTTGAACGTTTCTGATTGGTCGCTTGGAATTCCCGCGCTTCATCGAAAAATGGAGCGACAGCCAATCAGAAGCAATGTTATATATTAAATCTATTCGTTATAATATCAATTATTTTTTCCATATAGTGGAGCGGACCTTGCAGCCTTGGTACGAGAAGCCTCGGTTAATTCGTTGCGTGAATATATGAAGGGTTCTGGAACTAATTCTGCTGTGGTGTGGGAGACTCCTGTGAGTGAACAATGCAAACCAGAGGAGAAAACCCGCCACCATGTTGGTGTAGGGATGCGCCATTTTGATATTGCTCTTGAAAAGATAAAGCCTTCAGTATCACAAAAGGTGAGGATTACGAAAAGAAGTTTATACCTTTTGAAGATTTAGGTTTATGAAATTGAAAGTCGTTTTCTTAAACTCCTTGTTGTTTTTATAATTTCAGGAGCAACTTATTTATCGACACATACAAAAAAGAATAACGCCAACGGAGAAGTCACAAGTTACTGAAAAAACGAACGCAACTTTAGATAAACAGTAGGCGAAATTATACGTTGACATTTCTTTCACAATCGTTGTTATTGAATTGAAATGATTACGTAGTGGTAATTTCATTATTTCAATGGTGCTCTCTTTCAATGGTGTAATTTCAATGGTTGGCTATTCAGGCGCTGACTGTGCGCTTTAGTGATTCCAGCTGCTGTAGTTGCAGGAGATTGGGGGAGGGGGTAACTGATGATCACAAAGAAAACCAGCTGTTACCGCACACTGTAACAGCGGCATCTTATTGTATACACCCCCATCAATTCGTAGTTATAACATCCCCAGGGCATACGTGGGGAATTTGACACTATTGTATTATCCCGACAGCGCGGCATTTGACTGACAAGCTAGGTACCAGTTCCCGCACTCCCTCATTTCTAAAACGGTGAATAATTTCACAGTGAACTAGTGAAGTCCATAGGGAGTTTCAAAAAAAGATGTGAGTTTTGCCAAGGCTTGGTTAAGCCAGAAAGGACTCGAGAAATTAAGAGATACTTTTGAAGCTTAATATATAAACTGCTAGTGGGGCATTTGATTGCTAGTTGGCAGTTGAACTTGAAGTATGGCGGGATTTGACCACATTTTGAGGAGTGGGGAATTTGATCATTGGAATTTCTAAAATTCAAAGTGCCCGGGGGATCAACAAAGATCTGTGACGTGTCATCGATATCTAGTATCAAATAGAAGGCATTGACGTATAATAGAAATACACGGTCGGCAGTCTGAGATGGTCTGTTTTGGGTCTAATCGCTGATCATGTATGAATTTTTGCTAAAGGAAACGATATGACAGATACTGCTTTGGATTTTGTCGGTGGCTGCCTCGGAGGTAACTCTCTTAGTCTTTCTTTTCTTATTTAATAATAATGTAATAATGTTTACTATTTATATAGCGCAAATTAGCATGTGTATATGATCAAATGCGCTTTGCAACATCGACAATTTATTCTATTATATTCAGTATCTAGTACCCAGTACCCCCAATCAATTAATCTTAGCTATTTATTTTTACAGTTTTTATCATTAGTTTTCCTAACTATTTATCTTAAGCCGCCCTGTCAACTTCCCTGTGGAAGGAAACCGGAGAACCCAGACCAACTCTTTCCATGTGCGATCAAATGTCGGAACACAGGATTCAAACTCTTGACCTCAGAGGTGGGAGGCAGTGGCCCTGACGTTATAAGATTCTATCAGTATTTAATTTCATTAAGTAGTTTAGAGTCGATTGGCGATGGCTGCTTTAATTATTATCGTATTGCATGCAATACATGCAACGTGTTGCATGCAATACATGCAATAAAAATTGCAACGAGAGTCAACTAGCTGGATACACAGTACACACTTCTAGCTGTTGTTTTATTTTGTCTAATTTAAATATCTTCAACAGGCATAGCCGGTGTCACTGTTGGATACCCCTTTGATACAGTGAAGGTTAGATATTTGTTGATCTATTGGTATCAATTTTCATTCTCGTGTTCTTCAATTGTTCAATGTGGTTAAACTATTTTTTTATTTTAAAATAGGTTCGCATGCAAATGCAAAAAGAAACTCTACATTATAGAGGCGTGTTTCACGGTTTCACGAAGATAGTGAAATATGAATCAGTAAGTTACAAGTGTTTACTTGACCTTGTTGGTCTCGGGTTTCAAGTATTATATAAGTGATGAGGGTTTTTGGCTGTTGTTCGGATGGCCAAAATAATTGTTTCTGTGTTTGGATGGCCTGATCCAAACACGCGGGATGTTGCGAGACTTGAGAAAAGCGTAAAGTAACACGAGCCGCTAGGTCATGAGTGCCGCGGCTCATGTTTTTTAGCTTTTTGAAAGTCGAGCAACATCCCAAGTGTTTGGATCAGGAAACACGGAAAAACCATTAGGTATTTATTTTATAAAATAATTTTTATAACGTCTGCGAAGGAGGCTATTAAATGGTTTGAAACACGATAGATTGCCTGAGGAGTATGCAAATACTGTATAAATCCTTGCTTGAGTCTTATGACATTTGCATAAATCCATCTAACATGTGGCAATGTCCGTATGTAAATCTGCGGTGCGGGTCGGGATATAAACGTAGCTTTACCCAGAGTAAAATTATGTAAAAAAAGTAGAGTGTTAAAAAAGATAGTGATGTTTCGAGTGGAGCCCTTCGTCAAAGTAAAAAGTGATGAAGTATTCTGCTCGAAACGTCAGTATTTTGTAACCAGGCCTGGGCATGGGACATGCGCTGTCGCGCGCAGGCATGCGCCCCGCAGTGGTTGTAAGTCACAATATATATACATATATACGAGCCCACCGTATACTGTGTCTTAGACTTAGTTAATGATGGGGTTTTATTAAGAACGAAGCAACATGATAATGTTGTTTGATGCGGTAATACGGTGGCTTAGACTTACTTAATGACGGGTAACCCCTAACCCATACATTTGGTGATTGCGTGTCATGGAATTGAAAACCCCGCAGCTGTCAAGAGCGCAAAAAATCGCGCACGTAAATCTCTGTTTTTACTAGACGAGGAGCGACACTTGAAGATAAAACAACTTGTCTGAGAATAACAATAACTAAACATAAAATAGCTGGGTGTCGTGGACGTAAACAAACAATTCCCGACAGCTGATTATTACTGCTAGCTAGGGAAATCTATCAGTGTCCGAATTAGCGCTCCAAAACAGCCTTTTCTTTAGTGTCATAATGTAGCGTAACATCTCCCAACGTTGCGTTGCGTCTTACAACGTTGCGTAACGTTTTACAACGTTGCGTAGCGTTTTACAACGTTGCTAACGTTTTACAAAGTAGCGTAACGTCTTACAATGTAGCGTAACGTCTTACAAGGTAGCGTTCGTACAACGTTGCGTAGCGTCGTACAACGTTGCGTAGCGTCGTACAACGTTGCGTAGCGTCTTACAACTTTACGTAGCGTCTTACAACGTTGCGTAACGTCTTACAGCGTAGTTTAACGTCTTACAACGTAGCGTAACATCTTACAACGTAGTGTAACGTCTTACAACGTAGCGTAACGTCTTACAACGTAGCGTAACGTCTTACAACGTAGCGTAACGTCTTACAACGTAGCGTAACGTCTTACAACGTAGTTTAACGTCTTACAACGTAGTTTAACATCATTAAGTCGGATAATTCTAAGGACGTCAAAGTGGTCAAACTATAAATTGTCAAAATTTGATATTTACCTGGTTTATCACGGTTAGCCTGCGAACAGACCTCTCGCGGTGAGAATTATTTGACAGTTTAACCATAGCCACACATATTAGTTGGCAACCGAATAAAATTTAATAATTGCACAAATTTCTAACACTTTGTATATTGCGCACGAAGCGTAATGACGTGCGCGATTGACCGCTCACGTTAAATTTTGAACGTGCCATGAGGCCTGTGTTACTAAACATTTGTTCACCACCAAGTGTGTGAAAGAAAGCCTCTACTGGTTAAAGTGCTTATAAACCCAAAATTTGGTGGGTTTTTGGTGATTCGGATAGAGCATAAAAAGTTAGTTAATAAGTTCTAGATTAGTTTTTGCGTTAAACTTTTAGTTTCGGAGATATAAGGGCTCAAAGTCACAATTTGTGAAAAAAGCAGCGCAGGCCGGGAGACTGGATCCGAGGAACGTGTTATGTTTCAATACTTATAAAAATATATTACAATTCGAGTAGACAAGGTAACATCGTAAAGACACATCGTTTGGGCATTTTTCAATAAAAACTCTTAAGATAGCTGTCTTCTATACAAAAGCCTAGTTGTTGTTGAAGATGGGTTCCTCGGGTGTTATTTTGGTGGCGCTACTTTTTTCCAAAAAATGGCACAATTTGCATGTTTGAGCCGTTATATCTCCGAAACTAAAAGTTTAACGCAAAAACTAATCCAGAACTTATTAACTAACTTTTTATGCTCTATCCGAATCACGAAAAACCCATTTTGGGTTTATAAGCACTTCAACTTCAGGCTAGCATTTTCTGTTATTACCAGGCTATAAATAGCCAGATGATTATACTTGTTTTTATGTTTTGAAATGAATTGATGCGTTTGCACATCTAGTGCTTAGCAATGCGTAACAAATAATGGACATTGACTGAGTAGAAGTATTCATGTGAAGTTGTTGAGTGCGAGTTTGTAAACAAATGGCGGAATCCAGTGAAGGCGATGAAGTATTATTTATAACTCAGTCGAGATGTTTAGTAGTAGAGATGTGGGAAGTGATACTGATGGTATTTTGAGTAGATTGTAAGTAAAAGACATACATTGGAATTGAATTAAAAAGGATTTTTATGTGTTAATGTTATGGATGATGCATAAATTAAATATACATTGCGTTATATTGAAAAATAATGGACGGTTGTGCAAAATAATGGATAGCTTCCAGTCCATTATGAAAAATAATGGACACCTACAACACAGCTGGGTTTTAATTAACTTTACAAGTGTCAGAAGAAATAATTCAATGTACTGACTGGTATAATTACCACTTTAGCTATCTGGTCTTTTTAAAGGATTGACTTCACCTCTAGCTGGACAAATGGCAATCAATGGTATTTTGTTTGGTGTTTATGGTGAAACCTATCGAATACTTTAACCATTACCATACAGTGTATTCTGGGCAGGATGCTGTGGTGGCTTTGCCCAAGCCTTTATCGCTTGTCCAATGGAACTTGTTAAAATCCGCATGCAAATGCAAGGTGAAGGTGTCGACTACAAGACTTTAGCAGCTCAAAAAAAGAAGAGACTAAGATACACTGGGTCGTTTGACTGTTTTGGAAAAATCGTAAAAGCAGAAGGAATTCGCGGAGTCTACAAAGGTGAAACACCTGCTTTTGGAGTTTACTTTGCTGCTTACAAAGAGTTGTGTGAAATAATGAGTCCAAAATTTAGGGAAACAGGAGAAGCTGAAGTACTAACAGTTCTTACAGTTGGTGGCACTGCTGGTGTATTATCATGGTGCATGATCTATCCTGTTGATGTTGTAAAGTCTCGTATTCAGGCAGATATCAGCGGGAAATATTCAGGTATTATCGATTGTACCATCAAGAGTTATCAGGCAGCAGGATGGCGTGTGTTCTTTCGAGGTATCAATGCTACTATCCTTCGTGCTTTTCCAACAAATGCTGCCATCTTTGGTACAGTGGCATTATTTTCAAGATTTGTGCACAGTAATGACCTGGTTATGGTTGATGACCACATATTAAGATGAAGTATTAGTGAATTTGAAATAGTTTTATTATACTCATACGCAAGGCATACCGTTCGTGTGAATTAGCTAATAACAGAAGTACACAAATATGCAAATATATATATACATACCATGTAAACTAGAAATACATATATCTACAATAACCCCTTCGCCTGCCTTTTCTATTTTACAAAATTTTTATATTAATTATTTCAAAAAATATATCGTTTTTGCTGTCAAGTCTCTTACACTGAAGGGCTCTCCTGGCAGCCTAGAATTCTAGAACCCAACACCAATCGCACCCCCTGCTTCAAAAAAAACCAGTCGGTTGGTTAGGTGGGGGTTAGGGTATAGCCCCCATTTAGGCGGGGGGTTAGGGTTATTTAGAGTTAGGGTTATGATAAAAGTTATTTCAGGTTAACCAATTAAATTTATCCCCATGGAAAGTGATCCCAAAAATTTTTTTCCAGAACCTGATCTTTGATTCCTGCCATTTTCCCCGCCATCTTGTTTTTCCCCGCCATCTTGTTTTTCCCAGCCATCTTGTTTTTCCCAGCCCTTCACAAAGCCAGCCAAGCCAGTTCGAAATATCGACTGCGCATCAAAATGACGCGTTCTGCGTCGGGATAAAACCTTTTTCAATTCATAACATCAAGTTGGGGAATTTGCAAGTGTAAATAGATTTTAGCCTACGCCCTAAAATGGGCCCCAGTCTCCCTCCCATTTCACGGCTTTGCTAGCGTGCGTGCAGCACGTGTTTTACGACGCCGGTCGAAGACCAAAAGGCGGTCGAAGCTGCGGTCTGTAAGATGATGGTTTGTTGGATCTCATGATTTTTTTATAAAAACTTCGATAATATGACCGATACTGCTTTGGATTTTGTCGGTGGCTGCTTCGGAGGTAACTCTATATTTCTGTTAATAGATTCTAGAAGTATTTAATTTCATTTAATAGTTAGGGTCAGGGATTGTTTACACTGACAACGTTTAGGCTGCGTAAGTAACCGGATTCCTATGTTTTACATTCTCATGGGAATAAAAAACAATACGAATCCACAGTTGCTTTTGCTCCTGTGTAAACGCCGTCGTAGAAGGCTTAAAGGTTGTAAAGGCTAATTTTATATGGTGATACATCCCGACGTTCGAGGTAAACAATCTGACTTATTATTACATTGAGGAGGTTTCCAACAAAGTTTTGTCGATTTTGTCCACCTTGGACAAAGATTTTCATAGTTTTTTCTTCGTTTCTTGTCTAATTAGTATTCATAGGGCTCGATGTAATAATAAATGCACTTATTTCATGTTCAGTCGGTTTTCTTTGATGCACCACGGGATGCAGTAGCGGTCTCAGCGACCTCAGGGGCCCCCTCAGGTGCTCCGCGCCCTTGGAAGAAAAGAGAAGGAAAAGAAAAAAGGGAAGTTTTACTAGGCCATTATGGTCATATAATGTTATGAAGACATGTGCACAAATTACTCATTAAAAGTTATATGTATGTAAAATCTTCTTTTTTAAAAAAATATTATGTTTGAGATTGCCCCGCTCTTCTAAGTACCACAGGGCCCCGCACTTGCTTAATCCGCCGCTGGTGAAACGCGAGCTTCTACGGAACATTGACTTGTCGTCATTAATTAATGATTTTACTATTGAGAAATTGTGTAAACATAACGTTTACAAAGGCGTCTGCAGAATGAGAACATTTTGTTCATGACTTTATGTTGGCTATTTTTAGCTGTATTAACTTTTAACTTTTTTCTTGTATGTAATATATAATACTTATAAAATAAGTCTTTTACACACGCTGTGATTGGTCAGTTACCGTGTTTATATCAGGCTATATAACATGGATGCATGATTACGCCATCGTGATACGCCATCAATTAGCCATCATACGCCATCAATTAGCCATCATACCCCATCAATTAGCCATCATACGCCATCAATTAGCCATCATACCCCATCAATTAGCCATCATAGGTCATCAATTAGACATCACGGCGCCATCATACGCAGTAAGGAGAATTTACGTGTTGATAAAAAAGATATTTGTACATTTTATTTGCTTTCTACGGGTTATTTTATAAAAGAAATAGAAAACATTTTTATCCGTGTTCCCATACGTTATATAAACACTCGTGGAAGTTTGGGAGAACTCGAAATCGCGTGGAAACACTCGCCCTACGGGCTCGTGTTCCCACTATGATTTCTCGTTCTCCCAAACTTCCACTCGTGTTTATATAACTGTATGTAAACACGGAAAATGTTTTCTATTTCTTAAATATTGTTAACTGTTCACAAACACACAGATAGGTCAGACCAAATTATTGATATATATTTCCCTTTTTGTAAACACACAGGCAACTTTTAATCGTTTGGGGGACAAAACGAAGAATTTTTAATAATTTGTATATATCTTTGAATTTTTTGGGTAAGGTTTTCACAAGAACGTCGGGGGGTCCCGCGCTGAAAATATGCAGCGGGCCCGGTACTTCATGTATGCCTAAGCTGGTTACTTCATGTAAGCCTGTCCCCAACACAACTATAATCCTAACCAAAATTTTGTGTCGAGACACAAAAATCGGCATACATAAGTAGTCCCCCTTGGCGGGATGCATATAGCATAAAGTCCAATGAATACTAATTAGATAAGAAATGAAGGGAAAAAACTAGGAAAATCTTTGTCCAAGGTGGAAAAAATAGACAAAACTTTGTTGGAAAACCTTCTAATCATGAAATAAGTCAGATAAATCCCTTGAATGTTGGGATGTCTGTATATACATAAAAGAATATTTCAAATGAAAGAGGTCTATGAGATGCTGCATAGGACTTAGATATTGTTTGCAAAGTGTTCAGATTGGTCTAACAACAAACCCAAGTTCAGGCCGACGTAAACTGAATGTTAAGCCAGACCAAAGGTTGGCCAGGTCACTGTGACCAGACCCAAAGGTCTGTAAACGTCTAACATGGTTTGTAGTTTGAAATTCATTGAAGTGGCATTATGCACCATGCAAAATCTTGTCACAGGGACAACATTTTAATAAACCACTGCGACAAAACCAATCAAAGGAAATCTTGTCACAGGGACAAAATTTTAATAAACCACTGCGACAAAATAAACCAATCAAAGAATGTTATTTTCTTTTCCTTCTCCGACATGTCCCTTGTGTGAACAGGGGAAATGTCCCCACGATTTGTCGCCTTCATGTGTCCTAACCTTTATCTAGCCATGTGCCCGTCACGGTTGAGCTGTTTATTTTTGTTAATTTAGTTTTTCCAATTTAAATATCTTCAATCTATAGGCATAGCAGGTCTCATTGTTGGACACCCGTTTGACACAGTGAAGGTGAGACATTTGCTGATCTATTGGTATCAATTTTCATTATGGTATTGTTGAAGAACATGTGCCGTCAGTGGCCTGGGGGGTTAGGGTTAGAAAACTCGTTAGGCGGGGACGTTACAGTTAGAAAACTTGTTAGGCGGGGGTTAGGGTTAGGATCTTTGTTGTTTTGGGGTTAGTAGTTATTTCATAATCAATGGAGGTTTATTGGTCTGCAAACTCAACAAAAGTCTGTTCTATATTTTTTGCCTTTATGCAAATTTGTGCACGATGACAGTTTGTGAACACATTGTATTTTTGGTATAATGAAGCAATCATCCTATAGCAATGTTTGAGTTCAATTGTTCAACCGTGTTTTTTAAATATTAATAAAGCTAAAACAAAGGGTTTGTGCATGGTGAGGTATGGTTGATCAACATACCGGTAAATCGCAGCTCATTTGTTTAACAATGTTAACTGCTTTGAAGTTTGCCGAGTTTCTATGGTTATTTGCATGGTTAAGTGACAAAATTCTGACAATTATATATATAGCTCAAATGGGGGTTAATTTCTCATGGAAATTCCAGGGCAGTACCATGAGTCACAAGAAAGGGATCCTCATTAGTGGTGTGTGGATAAATTTTGGAACAGCCCATTCTATGTTCATCTTTGTTTAATATACATGTTCAATGTGGTTAAACTATTTTTTAATTTTAAAATAGGTTCGCATGCAAATGCAAAAACAAAGTCAACATTATAGAGGAGTTTTTCACGGTTTCACAAAGATAGTGAAATATGAATCAGTAAGTTGCAAATTAATGTTTACCTTAATTGTCTTGTTATTCTGTATTTCGAAAAGTTCAATGTCATGACACAACTCTATCCCCGGCCCCCTGTTTACAATGTTGAGTAAATAATCAATCGAACCAGTACATCATTGTGACCTTCGCTCTCCATCTGAGTCTTGTTAGCTCAATGGTTAGAGCGTCTCACCGGCTATTGAATCAGAAGGTACGTGCAGGTTCGATTCCTGTACGGGACTCAGAATCATTTTTATGAGGATATGAGCTTGACGATCGTCCATGTATCGTCTAATAATGACCAATTTAAATACTCCTTTATGTGTATCGTAATTAGCCTTTAGGGCGTCAGAAGTTCAAAATAATCTTTGCTTCCTAAATGAGCTGCATATAAAAGCTATAATTTGGATGTGCATAAAAGAATATTTATATAAAATGGACCATTAATATGAAAGAGGTCTATTTATACCCTTGGAGCCAGAAACATTTATAAATCAGATATTCAACATTGAACAGGGGGTGGTGATTGAAACATGATGGATTGAATCAGGAGTATGCAAATACTGTAGTAGTACTGTACAGTTTGAAAGCCCTTATAGACACCTCTGAGCCACGGATGCATGTAAATAATGCACTGTCTTATACATCTAGGGTATATATTCAATATATATATATACACCACATTCACGTTTATATGACCCCTCAGGCTGTTAAGGGACAATTTAAGTTTTTGGTAGTATCTACATATCGGATATTGAGTTATTGTATCAATAATTTTCCGTAAAGTTTTTTTTCAAATCCATGCCAAACTTTGCTGAGAAGTCAACTTTCACTATTTTGATAACATAACGGATTAGGATTTTAGGAATTCGGACCAGATTCGGATCGAGAATTTAGACTAACTTCGGATCCGACGTACTCCCCTATTCTCCACGGTCGGTGCGCTTCGTCAATGGTCCTGTATTCCTATTGAAATAGCGGCCAAGAGCGCAGCGCATGGTCTACCTCATTACGTACAGTAGAGCCGATATGGTCAGATCACGAGAACGTTTTTCAGAGGCTGTTTTAGAAGCTTTGTGTTCTGTGACATCGTGCAAAGTTCTGCACTGGGTAGTTGCAAGGGAGAAACACGCCAGAGAAGGAAATGACACACACAATAACACAACAAACAGAAGGGGGACGTTCGAAAGTATCTTCAAAATAGTAAAATACTAGTGGCATACGAGTACATTTCCATCAGGGTGGTTAAACGAATTATTACAGTGGGTATTGTGTAAGGAGGACGAAGAAGCTCTGCATTCGTCTGGTCAGCCAAATTTAAAGGACGCACCCGGCACCACCGTTGCAAGCGAGAAGCGAAAACAAGCAAATCAAGAAAAGGATGTGGATGGTCGTGAACAGAAAACACAAGAAGTAAAGGGAAAAGAAAAAGAAGTAAAGGGAAGAAGAGAAAAAGAAGTAAATTAGAAGAAGAGAAAAAGAAGTAAATAGAAGAAGAGAAAAAGAAGTAAATAGAAGAAGAGAAAAAGAAGTAAATAGAAGAAGAGAAAAATAAGTAAATAGAAGAGAAAAAGAAGTAAAGGGAAGAAGAGAAAAAGAAGTAAATAGAAGAAGAGAAAAAGAAGTAAATAGAAGAGAAAAAGAAGTAAATAGAAGAAGAGAAAAAGAAGTAAATAGAAGAAGAGAAAAAGAAGTAAATAGAAGAGAAAAAGAAGTAAATAGAAGAAGAGAAAAAGAAGTAAATAGAAGAAGAGAAAAAGAAGTAAATAGAAGAGAAAAAGAAGTAAATAGAAGAAGAGAAAAAGAAGTAAATAGAAGAAGAGAAAAAGAAGTAAATAGAAGAAGAGAAAAAGAAGTAAATTGAAGAAGAGAAAAAGAAGTAAATAGAATAAAAGAAAAAGTAGTAAATAGAAGAGAAAAAGAAGTAAATAGAAGAAGAGAAAAAGAAGTAAATAGAAGAGAAAAAGAAGTAAATAGAAGAAGAGAAAAAGAAGTAAATAGAAGAAGAGAAAAAGAAGTAAATAGAAGAGAAAAAGAAGTAAATAGAAGAGAAAAAGAAGAAAATAGAAGAAGAGAAAAAGAAGTAAATAGAAGAAGAGAAAAAGAAGTAAATAGAAGAAGAGAAAAAGAAGTAAATAGAAGAGAAAAAGAAGTAAATAGAAGAGAAAAAGAAGTAAATAGAAGAAGAGAAAAAGAAGAAAATAGAAGAAGAGAAAAAGAAGTAAATAGAAGAGAAAAAGAAGAAAATAGAAGAGAAAAAGAAGTAAATAGAAGAAGAGAAAAAGAAGTAAATAGAAGAAGAGAAAAAGAAGTAAATAGAAGAAGAGAAAAAGAAGTAAATAGAAGAGAAAAAGAAGAAAATAGAAGAGAAAAAGAAGTAAATAGAAAAGAAAAAGAAGTAAATAGAAGAAGAGAAAAAGAAGTAAATAGAAGAGAAAAAGAAGTAAAGGGAAGAAGAGAAAAAGTGATCGTAGGTTCGAAAAGTGCGATGGAAAAATAAATCTGGCAGAGTGGAAGATCACATCATTATTTTTTCTTGTAAATATTTTTGTATCTGCGCACGCGTAGATATATTGTAAAGTGAAAAGGTGGTAAACTGCCAAGAATTTAGTGACGAGATACTGACGTTTCGAGCGGAGCCCTTATTTATTTTATTTCATCTCGTCTTACTCTGATGAAGGGCTCCGCTCGAGGGCGCAGGTCAGGGGTATATACAGAACTTGTGACCCGGCTCTCGGCAACGGCCTGCGTAGCTCAGTGGTCAGAATACTGCCACTAGCATCGTAGGGTCGCGGGTTCAGACCTTGATGTTGCATTGTTTCGCAACTGGTCCCGGTTTGGTCTTAAAATACAGGGGCGTCGCTACTGGGGGGGGGGGTGTCACACCTCCCAATATTTTGAAAAATTGAGAAAATTCGGGCAAAAATAAGAAATTTTAAGCATTAAATTCGGGCAAAATTTGGGCTTGTAAAGTATTTAAATAGTAAATAAAATTCGGGCAATTTTCAAATTTGGTTAGACTAGCGATGCCCCTGTTAAAATGTATATATTCCAACACTCGAAATTTTCCTTCACCATAATTGTTTAGAACATGCAGTTTAATCGAGTGAAATGCCAAATATTACTTGTATAATATTATTATGAAAGTGTGTCAAAGCCTCTACTCATCAACTCCAGGCTAGCATTTTCTGTCATTAACAGGCTATAATTTGCCAGATATGATTATACGTGTTTTTGTTTAACATTTAACACAAGTGTCAGAACAAATAATTCAATGTACTCACTGATATAATTACTACTTTAGCTATCTGGTCTTTTTAAAGGATTGACTTCGCCCCTGGCTGGACAAACCTTAATCAATGGTATTGTGTTTGGTGTCTATGGTGAAACCTATCGAAGACTTTATCCATTGCCATACAGTGTATTCTGGGCAGGATGCTGTGCTGGCTTTGCCCAATCCTTTATCTGTTCCCCGGTGGAACTTGTTAAAGTCCGCATGCAAATGCAAGGTGAAGGTGTCGACTACAAGACTTTAGCAGCTCACGAAAAGAAGAGACTTAGATACACTGGGTCTCTTGACTGTTTTGGAAAAATCGTAAAAACAGAAGGTATTCGCGGTGTCTACAAAGGACTAACATCTACATTGTTACGTGAAATACCTAGTTTTGGAGTTTACTTTGCTGCTTACGAAGAGTTGTGTGGAGTAATGAGTCCAAAATTTAGGGAAACAAGAGAAGCCGGTGTACTAACAGTTCTTACAGTTGGTGGCACTGCTGGTGTATTATCATGGGTCGTTACCTACCCTGTTGATGTTGTAAAGTCTCGTATTCAGGCAGATATCAGCGGGAAATATTCAGGTATTATCGATTGTACCATCAAGAGTTATCAGGAAGCAGGATGGCGTGTGTTCTTTCGAGGTATCAATGCTACTATCGTTCGTGCTTTTCCAACAAATGCTGCCACATTTGGTGCAGTGGCTTTATTTTCACGACTTGTGCATGGTAACGACACCAGTGATGCCGACCTGCACATAAGATGAATGAAGTGCCAATGTATTGGAATATATTGAAATATATATATATTAAAGTTGGGCGGTATACCGGTATTTTTAGTTATTCACGCGATATTTAGTTGATGGCAGTATTCGTTCTGACGCTATATACTGGTATACCGTTGTTATGGTATTGGTATACCGTAAGATAAACCGGTATCATGATATCAGTTTATCTTTATTTATTTAAACTGCAAGAAAAGTTCACAAATGAGAAACAAACACAATGTGTGTGCGCGCGAAATAATATATAAATTAGATTTTAACTTTTAAACGACACTAAGATGGATAATATTCTGTCTCGGCGATCGCGACAATTGCGATATCCGTTTGATCACTGCGATCACTGAGTTCATTTTTTACTTTTGAGCAATCGTGGCGATCGTACTCATCGTAGCGATCATATATGAAGACCAGGATTTTGAATATGGAGTTGAAATATGTAATAAACTAAGTAAAACACTGATTTATCCATATTTAGAATTTTTTTTATGTGATATATGAAACGCGAGGAAGAGTGTTTCATCAGGATATCCAAGCGCCGAGAAGTTTGTTGAAAACCGAGGCCAAGCCGAGGTTCTTTAACAAACTTTGAGGTGTGTGGATATCTTGATGAAACACTCTTCCTCGTGTTTCATATATTACATCTCAAACGAATCAGGATTTTAAAGTGCCTATCTCATATTTGAAGATTTTACATATTCGCAATATTTGAGTCTTCCCGAGCAAAATCATAATATATATTGTCAGCCGAAAATGTCATCTTCATGGAGTTTTTCGCTGTCAAAGTTACCGTATGTGATGTCATAAGAGGCATTCCAAACCAGTTTTCTTTTGTTATTTGCCGGCAAAAATGCCCTTGTGACATCACATCCGATAACTTTAACAGCAAAAAGTCCATGAAGAGGAAATTTTCGGCTGACAAGATATATTATGATTTTGCTTAGGAAGACCCAAATATTACAAATATGTAAAATCCCCAAACGTGAGATAGGCACTTTAAGAGAAAATCGAGGTGAAAGTTGGCTTAATTTTTATAATTTCGGCCGTTTCCTTGCAGTGTACCCCCCCCCCCCCCCCCCTTCAACCTCGTACTTGGGGGCGATTTGATTCACATCTTAGACCGTGGTTACATAATACCGGATACTTTTGTAATACGTTCGCGGGACGAAAACACTCCGCTTTAGAGGTGATATGAAAAAAGTTAGGATAAAATGCGGACGGACGGAGAACCGACGGATGAACGCGGATTAAAATACGGATGAACGGAATAAAACGCGGATTTTAGGGGTGTTTGACACGATATACAAAATACAGCGAATTCATCATATTTATATACCTCAATGCTATGGATGAACAAGAAGAATGCGTTAAGCGTTGGTCAATATTGTTCGTCATCGGTTGTTCATGTGTAATAATCAGTGTGAGTCAGTGGGTATTGCGTCTGCGTTTTAAGGGGTGTATTGTTTGTCGGTAGGTGTACTGTTTGTTGGTGCGTGCGAAGAAGTCTTTTGTATGGTGTCGGTGTTGGTTTACCAACTTTAATTTCTAATGTAAGTCACTGTTTGTAGTTTGTGTTAAAGGCGATACATTCAGCCGAGTGGCAGTCAACATCGTGTTTTCTTTGTATGTGGTGTTCAGGTCCCCGTTTCTATAGTAGCTCGTTTGTGTTCAACTAGTCTGATTTTTAGGTTTCTACCAATATAAGTGTCTGGCACCTTGTCTTTCGTGAGGCTGTTCTTTGTCTTTCACGTTAGTCAATATATTGAGTATAATACTCCTAGGTTCAAACCATTTACTTTATTCAAGATTGTTTCTTTGACAATCGTATAACACCACAAGCTCACGTACGTCTCTTGCAGTCGCACGAAAACTAGAGCGAATGTCAACACCTATAACTTCTCAATTAAGAAGCACGCGGGCTTCTGGCGATTGCGTGACAGCAAGCATGCAATGTAAATATAGTGCGCATGTTAACTCAAGTATGTAGACGCTATTGTGTTAGCAACTGTTGGGCGTTTAGCCATTTTATTCTATCTACGCTGGTAATTCAAGTTATTCAACGCTTCTATCGAGTATCGTGGTATACGTGTATCCTATCCTATTCTGAAGCTTTTGCTGCGTGTGTAAACCAACTAGTTCTTGTGAGTTGCGAGGTCCTATATGTAATCACGCGATACATTACCGTAGTTTAATTAGCTATTAATATTGTCATGTTATTTAGTTCGAACCTTACTTTCGCTACTTTCGTTACACCGACTACACTGCTGCTGCTCCACTACATCTACTTATAATATCCGATCCGTCATCGTTATTGCCAATTTTGTACTGTATTAAAGTCATCATTTTATTATAAACCGTCTCGACCCAAATGTCGTCTTTATTAGACTCTGTAGTATTGTTTTGTTTTATTCTGTCCTTGAGATTACAGGGCCGTCTACTTATGATGGTCCCACTTTTTTGGTGACTGACAAGCTCAATCTAAAACCACGTATTTCGGCGTGTTTAAAACCAGATTTGCTAATATTAGGATTTTGCTAATATTAGGATTTTGCTATGCACAGATAACTAGTGATAATTTAATATTTTGAGTGTTGCTTCGGTTATTGATTTCTGAAAGACTAATGAATTAGTGTTGTTTTTTCAGCTGCTTCAGGGTTAAATAGGGGTTCGGGGCTATGTCCTATCGCTCCATTTTGCGTTGTTCATATTTTAAGATAACATCAGTAAATATCATTTTTTAAATTTTTTCTTATAAAGGAGCGGATGTGTGCATTTTAAATTAGCCTCCTCCCGCAGGCTTTCAAGTTTCAACAATGTAGCTGCGATATTGCTTTTGGCCGAGCACAGGCTTTGAGGGTTTTCCTCCGGTTTTCCTCAGTATAAAATCAACACTTAGATCTTAGCTCCGTGCTCCGTGCTCCGTGGATAGCCTCCTCCGCAGGCAACTCTGTGGCTTCTTTTTCCCGAGTCAAATAGCTTCCAGGCTGTTTTGGCCATTTTTCGCGCGCCAGGGGAGGGGCCCATCCCTTGCTGTCCCCTCTTCGTCGTCCAATCCCTTCACAATCCCGATACTTCCTTGTAATAATGCCGGCGAAAACATTGCTCGCACAGCCTTGGAAGCGATTTGAGTCGGAAAAAAGAAGCCACAGAGTATGGGTCGTATGGTGGCAGCCTGCGGCGCCTTTGATGCACGTCACAGGGAGCCAAACCGATCTGGCACCTTTGATGTTTTATATTTTTTAATGAAAGAAAGCGGCGCTAATGAGACCACGGCGGTAATTTGAAACTCGAAAGAAAGCTGTGCGTGTAATTGTCGTCTCAGCTTTCAGTAATCGTCACGCGTATCACATGGCTCCCAGTGAGAGCTTTATTGAGAGAACCCAGTTTCAAATTACCGCCGTACTCACATAAGCGCCGCGGTCTCATAACACGAAATTAGGCGCTTTTGTCCGGTTATTTAATGAAAGAAAGCGGCGCTTCTGTAAAACATAAAACTAAATATAGAATTTCCATAATATAGAATAAAACAGAGAAACACATCAAAGGCGTTGACAGAGTTGGGCTTCCTGTGGAGGACTGTGGTCATGTTCGAGCTAAACAATTTGTAAAGAGATACGTCTATCGTGTCTGTGTCAGGGGGATTGGGAGCGATAAATTAAGGGGCGGGGAGGGGGAGGGGTGAAAGCTGATGAAAAGCCTTCGTCTGCCTTCGTGCTCGGTCAAAAGCAAGATCTCAGCCAAAACATTGTTGAAAGCCGCCGTTTGGGTAGACAGAGTTGCCTGCGAAGGAAGCTAATTTTAAATAACTATCACTCAAATAACTCTTTTTCGTTATTGAGCTAGGGACAACACCCACAATCATCCCATGCTATGCCCCTTAACCCCCCAATCTACATTATCTTCTCAAATTAATTAAGTACTAACCTCAAACCTAACCCTAACCCTAACCAAAAAATTAAACAGAAAAGCCAAATTCGACCGGAAATAGAGGAATTGATGATGACGAAGCAGACAATAACGTGTTGTTTCGACGAAGTCGTCATGGAGCATACGTGTGTGAAAAATAATCTTGCCCGATTGGGTTACGATAAGTCACTTCTTCTCAATCTGATTCGCTGGCACGCTGCAGTAATTTTGTAAAAAATTCGCGATATGATTAATTGCAACGCTTATTCACGCACGCACTGTTAAACAGTCGTCGTTTGGCCAACAGAAACGACAAAGAAAGTAGCGGTCTGTAACCCGATTACAATTGTTTTGTTCATTAACCCATAACGTTGTTTTTTCGTTCAGTAAAATCGAAATGGCACTCGACTTCTTCGCTGGATCAATAGGAGGTAAGAGCACTCCAATGACAATGTATTTTCTAATATCAAGTCGAGTAGTCGACGAAATGGTTTTGTCGATAGACATAGTACTAATTAGCTTTTCCAAACAAACAATATAAATTTACTTCGTTCATATCGTTGCTTGCTTATCGACGTTTATTTTGAAGTATACTGATAATTTAACAAACTTGTGGCTTCTGTAGGTTTTTGGTTAGGATCAAGATTGTGATTAGGATCCTAATTTAGCCTTGAGCTTGTCGTGGTGATGTGAATATTTTGGCTAGATAATTTCAACTAGGTTTTCTGTTTTGTAGGTATTGCAGGTGTATTGGTTGGACATCCCTTTGACACTGTCAAAGTAAGTGAACATGATTTAAACTCTTCAAATCTTATCAAGAAACAACACAAAATGAAATAATGGACCGAGCATAAAAAATAAATAAATATACTAGATATACTAAATAGACTAGACATGGCTACAGTTTCTGGACTCCTGAATATTAAGCAACTTATGTAGCTTTTTATGCTGCGGACATAAAACAACTTCTCCTTTCGACTATTCGATATTTCAGTTTACTTAATTATTTTAACCCATGCTGGCCCTAGCTAGGTACGTATCAATGTCTTCCCTCAACGGGGGGAGTGCAGGCAAACCCAGGGGCTATTGATATTTTGGAAACATTTTTCTCAATAATCCCCACCCAAGTGGTATATGAAACTGTCAATGCTTGTCAAAAGCCCCTTGGGAATCATGGCATTGGCTTGTATTGCGGTTTGTGGGGGGGGGGGGGGGGGGGGGGGGGGGGGGGGGGGGGGGGGGGGGGGGGGGGGGGGACGTTGATTGTTAACGACACTATAAAAGAAAATGTGGACAAAATGCATTTTAGCAGTTTGAAGTCATCTGAATCCCATAAAAATATATGGAGACAATGTGGTAAAAGGATTCCTCTTTGTGAAACAATGCAATAACTGCTATCTATTTTGCATAATAAAACCTCTACAGAAACAGATGGCATAGTTAAACATACATATAAAGAAGATTCTCACGCAAAGGCTCTGGGAACGAGATTGTTTCGACCATTTATAATTTGCAGCGTTTTTCGACACTAATATTACCCCCAATTCACCTCGGTTAAAATGTCAAATATCCCCAGTCCCCTGGAGGAGGATGCAACTGTCAAAAGAAACCAAAGATCTCCTGTATGGGCAATACTTTGTTATCAATAGCCCGTGTATGCCCGCACTCCCCCCGTTGGGGGAAGACATTGATAGGTGCATTACCTGTGAACCTCAGCATGTGGCGAGACTAAATATAATTGGAAACATAACATATTATTCTTCAAGGTATCCTTTTACTAATTAGCTATCCAGCTGATACCTAGACTAGGCACATTGCCTTGGGTCATGGCTAAAGGTTGCAGCTAGATGGAATACTCACAGTTGAGGTGACTGTGAGGTACATGGTACTACTAGGTCTGAGTCATCATTCTGGATGATCCTTTTATTAGTATTATTTAAGGTTAGTATTAGAAAACCATTAGTTTAAGATTAGTACTGTATTAGAAAACCATTAGGTGGGGGGTTAGAAAACTCATTAAGTTGTTTTGGGATTAGCAGTTCCATATATACTGCAGTTCATCATACAGGCATGTCCGATCGTATGATAGCAGTACAATCTCTCATTTTGTCCAATCTCTCACGGATACTAAAAAAGATCATTCAGAAGACTACTCAGACCCACTGTCACCTCAACTGCAAGTAGGTATTCCATCTAGCCACGACCGTGGCTAAGGGCAGGGCTCAAGATTTGCAGTATACCAATATCCACGGGATACCATATTTTAATTTTGGATATGGGATATCATAGGCTTAGTATCCCGACGGGTATACTATAAAACATTTGAAATTTCCAAGTCCAAACTCTGAAGTCTGTACATTTTTGGCGAAATGTTTCGACAAAATAGCTCTGTTTTGGTGGTTTGTTTCTTATTCCGTGTATTTAAAAGACAAAGAGAGCATCCTGGTTTGTATTTCTGCCTTAAAATTGCGGTTTCCAATCGTGGACGGGTTAGTTCTATAAATTGCTCCCTTATTTTTTTTTATATTTTACCTTGTTTGGATACTGCTAATCAGATTACCTACTAA